>OZ038453.1:891433-1054810 GCA_964036195.1 Sphaerolaimus hirsutus
CACTCACCTCAACTCGGTAGCCAATTTGCAGGGCATTTTCCATGACTTTGACACTTTGGCGAGACATTTGACATTTTACAGGGGTCTGGGACTGCCCCCAGTTGACAAGGAGATTGGTTGTCAACTGGGACTGGTTTCCATTCAAGTTGCGAATATTTGATGCGTCGCCCAACCAGGTTCAAATGCGCATAACGTATTTCTTCTAATCGAACGACATACCTCCAACACAAGGTCATTACAGGTTTTGGCGCCTTTTTTCACCCCACCTACAGAAACATAAAACGGCAACCTCCAATAGAACGGCAGCTTCCAATAGAACGACAGGTATAAATTAGGTACGTTGTGAGAGTGTTTGAAGACGCACAGATGTTTGAAAAATGAGTGGTGTGGTGAGGACATAAACGTGTTTAGAATTATAATTCTGGGGTGGTTTTCACATTTGTTTTTTGAATTCATGCTGTGATATAAAAATGTTGTTTCATCAAATGGACAATGTGTGAAAAGGATTAGTGAATAATTGAATGGCAGCCTAAAATAGAGACATACCTCTCATTGAACGGCACCTCCAATATAACGGCGGGTAAGTTAACGAAAAAATAAAACACCTTCAATTAGAAGAACTACGGTGCCAATATACCTACCGTATTTACTCGAATAATTTCCCCAGGGAATTTTTTTTTCGTCAGACATTTTTGAGGGGGGAATTATTCAAGTGGAGGGATTATTATTTCATCACAATTTTCAAGCATGTTTTTATCACACTACATACACATGTATGCCCTGTTTCCATTGGTAGTGCACATAACATTGCATCTTTGCACTCCGATGTACTGCATTTCCATTCCATGAATCAAAGTACACACCGATCTTTTGCATGCTTTCACTTGATCGATTCGTTTTTGTTAAAAGAATGTGAATGATCTACCTTCCGTCATTGGTGGGGGGGGGGAATTATTCAAGCGGGGGAATTATTTTTTCCTCACTCATCTAACACTGGGGAATTATTCGAGGGGGGAATTATTCAAGTGGGGGGAATTATTCGATTAAAAACGGTAAATTGTTTTTCCACTTTGGCGCATGTGCACTTCAAAATGGCCCCAATACTACCTATTTTCTCGCGTTTATTACCATTTTTGTGTGTGAAAAAGCGTATTCTCTACTATGAATTTCACGAAAATTTCTGACGAAATAATAAACCCCCCTCGAAATACTCCCCCCTCCAGAATGATGTACATCATGTATGCGATGTACATGATGTACTTATTACTACTAATTTGCGTTGCAGATACACTTATACGCTCATTTGTGTACAGGACCGATCACTCACATCCGACCATGAGCGATTTTTTTAGAAAATTATTCACCACCCCAGAACTAGGGCATTTCGGCAAGGTCTGTTCCATGAAAAATAAAGTTCAAACATTTGCCTAAAAAAGTATATGGGCACCCCCCGCTGAAACCCACCTTGGGCCGTGTAAATGGGCCATATATTTTTTAATATTCTTTTTGGCTGATCACTCAAGTCCAACTGCGAGTGATTATCAACTTAAATCCTGCTTTTCAAGGCCAAATTTTGGCCTGAAATACAGAACATGTTCATGGCGAATTGCCAAATGCAACTTCAATGGCTTTTTTAGCGATAAAAATAGGATAATGATATTTTTTAGTTTGTATTGATTTGTATGGCGAACGCACTTCGTCAGAATTTTTATCGCAGTAATTTTTAACGCTGCAAAATGAAGCTATGAAAACGCTTTCACATTAAAGAGAAAGCCAGAGGCATTTTTTTAAAAACTTTCCCCGCTCAAATGCCAAATACCGTATTACCTCGAATTAACCCCCCCCTTGAATTAAACCCCCCCCTCGAAATACCCCCCCTAAATTTCAGCTGAGGAAATAATAACCCCCCCCCCCCCTCGAAATACCCCCCCTAAGATTGAGTGTAACGTGAACGTACATGACAAATACCGCAGTTTGTGATCTGTACCATGCAGAACACACGTTAAAACTGATGATTAAGTGACGTTAGGGAAGGGTTTTTGTGTATATACAGTTATATATGCGTATAAACACATATACATCAATGTAATTGTTCGATTTTTCTACGTCCGCGTACGGGGAATTTCCGAAAATTTCTGGCGAAATAATAGACCCCCCCCCTCGAATAAACCCCCCCCCTCGAATTATCCCCCCCTCAAATTTTGCTGGCGAAATAATAAACCCCCTGGGGTATTTCGAGGTAATACGGTATATCAAATTTGAGAACGTGTGAGGCGAACTTCGAAGATGTTACTTATTTCGTTCTGGGAAGAAAATTAGTACTGAGGGAAATGTAGCGAGGTTTTTTAAATTTCACCTTGCGTTTTCTCAAATTTGATTTATTTGGCATTTGAGTGGGGAAAGTTTTAAAAAATTGCCTCTGGCTTTCTCTTTAATGTGGAAGTGTTTTCATAGCTTCGTTTTGCAGCATAAAAAATTGCTGCGATAAAAATTGTGACGAAGCGTGTTCCGCCATACAAATCAATACAAACTAAAAAAATATCATTATCCTATTTTTATCGCTAAAAAAGCCATTGAAGTTGCAATTTGGCAATTCGCCATGAACATGCTCTGTATTTCAGGCCAAAATTCGGCCTTGAAAAGCAGGATTTTAGTTGATTATCACTCGCAGTCGGACTTGAGGGATCAGCCAAAAAGAGTATTAAAAAAATGTGGGCTGTATACACGGCCCAAGGTGGGTTCCAGCCAGGGGGTGCCCATATACTTTTTTAGACAAATGTTTGAACTTTATTTTTCATGGAACAGACCCGGCCGATATGCCCTAGTTCGAGGGTAGTGAATGATTTTCTAAAAAAATCGCTCATGGTCGGATGTGACTGATCGGTCCTGTACAGATGTACATCTATAGCCCCAATACTACCTATTTTCTCGCGTTTATTACCATTTTTGTGTGTGAAAAAGCGTATTCTCTACTACGAATTTCATGAAAATTTCTGACGAAATAATAACCCCCCCCCGTCGAATAAACCCCCCCTCGAATTACCCCCCCCCCCCTCAAATTTTGCTGGCGAAATAATAAACCCCCATGGGGGTATTTCGAGGTAATACGGTATATATGGCGTACAGTGCTATTATTTCCAGGATTTTAGATTTTTAATTTTGTAGATAATTGACAGTATTAGGACTGATTTACATATAAAATATCAGTGTGCTTGAAAAATGCTTAATTTTGGCCTACATGTGAACCGGGTTTACATGCGCACCGGCACTAACGATGGCAAAAAAAGATTCGAAAATTCGAAAACATTTTCGAATTTTCGAATTTTTTCGGAATTTTCGAATTTTTATTTCGCCCCTAGAAAAAACACTTAAAAATCGATTTATTTTTCAAAAAATTTGAAAATTCGAAAATTCAAAAATAGTTTTCGAATTTTTTAGGGAATTCAAGGCAGCAAAAAACACTGTTAAGTTCAACGTGCTTAATAAATCAACAATTGATACGCGGCGCGTATGGAAAAGCGAAACGTAACAAAAAAAGAACGTTGAAATGTCATCCATGGCGGAAGAGGCGGACTTCGACACATCCGTTTTTTATACTGTATTTTCTCGAAATATCCCCCCCTCGAAATACCCACCTCAAAATTTACACTATTAATTTATAAACCCCCCCTCGAAATACCACCCCCCCCCCCCCCAATTTGGTGTATAGAGAACGTAATGCAGTTTGTGATCTGGGAAACACAGAACACACGTTAAAAACAATGCCTGTGTTGTGTAGAACAGGGGTTTGTACCATCTACGTAATATAAGTATATAGAGTCTTATAAAAGGCAGTTTTTGTTGCATTTTTTGACATCTGTGTTACCTACAAACAACAATTTAGTACTCGGATTTTGAAAAATTTCTGGCAAAATAATACACCCCCCTCGAAATACCCACCCTCGTTTAACCCCACCCCAAGTTTCCACTCTGAAAAAATAATATTTAAAGCCAATTTTGTATTTTATGCTGATATTTTATTTGACGCCAATATTAAAATTGTTGTTTTTATTGCCTTCGCTCTGTTGGTGAATTCAATGTATCAATGTGTGAATTAAATGAAGAAGCAGCACACGCGTTTGCATAACTCATTCCACCATTTTTAATGCTTATATATGGTTAAAATAAGGTCATAACAACTAAGCAGAACATGAAGACAGTCCAAATTCTGTGTTTAAAGCTTAAGATTCAATATTTTTCCAAAAAGATTCGAAAATTATTTGAAAAAATTCGAAAACTAGCCAAAAAAATTCGAAAATTGCCAAAAAAGATTCAAAAATTCGAAATTCGAAAATTAAATTCGAAATTCAAAAATTATTTTGAAGAAAAATTCGAAAATTCGAAAATTCATTTCAGAAAAAACACTTAAAAAATTAAATACTTTTTTTTCGACTGTTTGCCATCGTTAACCGGCACAGACACCTCGAAATCCCCCCCCCCCCCGTTGGAATGATGCGCATTGTGTATAGTGATGTAAAGGCACCGGGGCACCGGTGCTCCGGTGCTGCGCACCGAAGGGCACCAGCACCGGTGCTGGTGCAATGCCCTCGCAATTTTTAAAGGTGCCCTGCCGGTGCCGGTGCCATTTTTTTCAGAATAGCACCGGTGCCAGTGCGGTGCGGTGACTGTTTTTTCGGTGCCCCAGGGTGCCATGTGCCCCTTTCACGCGATGGGAAAGGTGCCGGTGCCCCCGATCCGGTCTACATGTGCACCGGGTTTACATGCGCAGCGAGTTATCGCCGTTTTAACAACTATGGTAATTACTATCAAAATGACATTTTACCATCGCATCAAATTTGTTTGTCAAATGAACATAATCTGAACAAATCTACTCAATGTGCCAACATAAGTGACTCAGAATGAGCTATTTTCATGAAAGATTATCACTTTTGAGTATTTTAATTAGGTAGGGCCATTCTAACTTGAAAATATTGTGTGGGATGACAAACGGCACTATTTTTGGAGAAAACTGATCGAGGGGCATGCTTCTAAGCGGCTACGCATAGTGCACAGATTCGATTTGCATATGCAAATGCGAGCGCGGCAAATGACTGCATTGGGCCAACACACGCTAGTTGACATCCCAAATTTGTGTCAACTCAATGTCAACTAAATAACACACAATAATTTTTTAAAGCTTCACACTTAACAGAAACAATAAAACTTTTATTTAATTATATTTTATGGCCTGAGTGAATTCCTGCCTGGGATGAGACGATAGTCCAGGCGGCAGTCCCAGACCCTGTAAAAAGCCCTGTAAAATGTCAAATGTCATGCAAAGTGTCTAAAGTCATGGAAAATGCCGTGCAAAATGGCAACTCGGTTGCCATTTTGCATGACTTTTGACACTTTGCATGACAGATGACAGGGCTTTTTACAGGGTCTGGGAGTGCCCCCTGGCACAACCCCGGATTGTCATCTGGCGACCTAGATTGAACTCAATCGAGTTGACATCCAGTGTGTGTGGCGCCTTAAGGGGCTGTTTCAAACGTTTCTGTTTTCGTTTCCGCGAAATACGTAAAAAAATATTTCTAGTTCATTTCATAAACGTCTCGAAGCGAAAGTGGTGAACAATGTGAGAAAAATGGATTCTAGTTCTAAATCTATGTTTGATCACTCTAAATCTCAATTTAATCACCCCACTATTAGTTTCTTTACATGCCTATGGTAAGAGTATTTCGCAAAAGGAAACTCAAATGCGATTTTTAGTGAATACAATATCATCTTCACTTGTCATTTGCTTACACAACTCTGAAATACCCACAGTACCGAATACTTTTTCCTACTTTAAAAAAAAAGTATTTAGATAAGTATCTATATTGGATCTAAGTATCAACTATGAGTACAATCGAATGTACGATCGTTTTTTACACTTGCAATCGATCAACCCAGCACCAAGTTATGCCTGGCCATCAGATGCAACACACCTGGGGGCAGTCCCAGACCCTGTAAAAAGCCACGTAAAATGTCAAGTGTCACGCAAAGTGTCCAAAGTCACGGAAAATGCCCTGCGAAATGGCAACCGAGTTGCCATTTTGCAGGGCATTTTCCATGAATTTTGACACTTTGCGTGACATTTGACAATTTACATGGCTTTTTACAGGGTCTGGGAATGGCACTGGTTGGTGTCGCGCCTCCACTTTCAATCAGGTTTTTCAATTCCAACTTTCCGGCCTTCGGCAACCTGGAAATTTTTTGCGATTTAAAAAAAAATCCAATTTCCTGATAAATAATTGTAATTATATTCGATTGGATGTATTTGCATACAGTTTATGTGTCGGTATTGACAGCGCATACACTAGTTGACACGTGTGTCAACTGGGCAGTGCCAAGCCCTGTAAAGTGTAAAGTAAAGTGTCAAATGTAAAGTCAAATGCAAAGTAAAGTGTCAATTGTCATGCAAAGTTCAGTAATAAAATCTTTTCTTTTTTGTTTTGATTGACACTGTACATTGCATTTGACTTTACGTTTGACACTTCACTTTAGACCCCGTTTACACGGATTTTTTGTGACGACTCGACAACAATAAAACGTTCAATAAGTTGAGTGAAACGTTCCATATTCATTAGAAAAAGTGGTCAAGTATACCTTCTATCTAGGCGAATATGCATGCCAAATTGCAGAATTGTGCTTGCAGCTCAAGAGTTATACCGTATTTCCTTGAAATACCCCCCCCCCTCTCGGGAGCACTATGAAACAATCACCCCCCGCGGGGTATTTCGAGGAAATACGGTATATTTACATTCGAAAACATTTAGCTATTGTCGCTGGCTGTCGGAAGACTGTCCGACTACTGCAAAAGTGTGTGTGTAGGGTCCTTTAAACAACTCACGCGCGTTTGATTACAGTCAAAAGTTGTTTCCCGAGTTTGCTTATCATTTTTGCCGGCTACGCTTGTTTTTGTTGCTTTCGGGAAAAATTGACGAAATTTAGCGCTGGTACGAATTCTGAAATTTAAAAAAAAATCAGTATTTATGTGTACGTTTCCTTGTATTTTTCGGGGGAAAACGATAAATGGTTTGAAAATGGCGCCATACACTGGATGTCAACTGGTTTTAGTGTCAAGTCAATTTTGGTTCAATTTAGGTCACGGGACAATTTTCAAGTGCACATGCGGCAATGTTGGAAAGAATCAATATTGCCATGTGCATTAATTGAACATAGTTTCATAGCCGTCAACGAAACTCTGAATGGAGACGAGTTGACATCCGATGACTCCCGATGTCAACTGAGCTGACCGGTTTTTACATTAGGTTAATGTGTTGAACTAAAATCGAGTTGACACCAAACCCAGTTAACATCCAGTGTGTGTGGCGCCAGTGGGCCAGTTTGGAAAGTGTAAAAAGTGTTTTTGAATGTGTTAAAGGACTTTTGACACTTTGCATGACATTAGATATTTTACAGGGTTCGGGAGTGGATCCTGGTGGAAATTGCGCCAGTGGATAAGTGGCAAGAAAAGGTGATGCATCTTCAATGTTAAAATCAAAAGACGAGGAAAATGAATTAATGCAAATACCGTATTTGCTTGAAAAATCCCCCTGGGGCATTATAATTTCCTCAGACATTTTTGATGGGGGAACTATTCGAGGGGGAAATTAATCAAGGGGGGAAATTACTATTTCGTCAAACTTTTCGAGCATGTTTCGATCAAGTCATTTCACGACATGTGCATCATTAACACACACAATAAAGTGCCATTTTTGTTAAAATTAGACACAACAAATTGATCAAATCTCTTAAGGGGGAATTATTCAAGGGGGGTCTAATTTTTCCTCACTCGTCTTACAGGGGGGGGAATTATTTAAGGGGGAACTATTCAAGCAAATACGGTACTTGTCAACTTGCTGAATTTCCCCATGGTTGTGGACTGGCGGTAAGATTTCAAGTACTTAATATGGAGACACTTTATTTTACTTAACTTGAAAGTTATTGTACACTTTTACAATTCACATATTTACCTATTGAGAGTAAAGATATAATCTTACCTTGATGAAGTCTCGGAAAAAGTTTGTGTCTAATTGATACAACTGAAGTAAATTTACATCGGTAAAGTTTCTCTTAAATATTCAAGGCTGAGCGTATTTTCCGTATTTTAATTAAAATTTTCTTACGCTGGTTTCACGTTTTACTGATTGATGGGTCAAATGTACCTAATTCTAATGATGTGCATTTACGTTACGAGAAAGTATAAAACATTGGACAAAATTTAAATGGTTTCAGTGCCAATTACCGTATTTCTTCTAATATAAGGGCGCCCCTCTTTTTTTCGTCAACTTTTCAGTAATTCTTTTTCATGTTCTACCAAGGTTTTTCAAAGTGTTACGTCACAGACAGTTCATAGAATGACGATACATAGAGTTCAGTACATTCAACATTTGAGGTTAAAATACCTAGCACCAAATCAATGGACCAAAGCCACTCAATCATAGCATCCGCTGATATATTTTCATTTTTTATGCACTTGGCACAATTCCAACACTTTGTGTACCTTCTATTGAAGACCGCCCTTCTATTTATTTCGTGGCCCAAATTAAGTCGAAAAAGTGTACCTTCTATTAGAGACGTCCTTCTATTAGCAATAATACGGTAACAAGATAATTGCAGGTTGTCAAAATTGCTTATAATTGCAGGGTTATCAAAATCGGCAATTTTGATGCGGCCGAAATTTTCCGCAACGTAAAATTGGGCCCACCTTTTTTGACGTCGGTTGCACTCCCGACGGCAGTTGTAACATTTTTATGCGATCAAATGGCACTAAATGGAGAAAACTAATAAACCCATCAATCGAACTGGCGATAAGAAAGTGTCAAAAAATCACCCGGTAGAACGGCAGGTAGAAATCATGTTGGGAGTGTGCCAAAACACAAAAATAATACCGTATTTCCTCGAAATACCCCCCGGGGGGTGATTGTTTCATAGTGGTCCCGAGAGGGGGGGATTAAACGAGGGGGGGGGGTTATTATTTCGCCAGAAATTTTTTCAAATCCTAGTACAAAATCGTCGTTTGTGATGTACACTGGGGTAGAAAAATGCATCAATAACTGACATGTATAGACTCCTGTAGACTAATAAACACCTTCCCGATCAAGTCCGGCCCCCAATTTTTTACTTTACTTCTGACGTCCTATCTACAGTTCTAGGACGCACCAGAAGCTGAAACTTGGGGTAGATATTGGTGCAACCCCCCTCTACTTCGCATGAATTGAAGGGGTCGCGGCGACCCCCTACAGGGTGGGTCGCCGAGTGCAAAAAAAATTTGCAGCTTTTTTAGTGTCCCACACAGGTCCGGCCCCCACTGATTTCTTACACTGCGGGTGCCGTACCTCCAGCTGTGGGAGGGGTATAAATCTAAAATTTTGGGGATGTGTCCCCTACACCCCTCCCCTACTATACACTGGCCAGGCGGTTTTTGGCAACTCACCACAGTGTGGGGTGCAACGTTCAAAATTTAATAAAATGTTACTGTCCCACACAAGTACAGCATCCATATGAATTTCAAAAAATGGACACTTTTGTGTTGTTTAAACACTAATGTGGTTGACAATGTGGAATAAGCATGAAATATCCTCTAAAAATATCTTTTCCAACCTAAAACTGCCCAGCACATGAACCCCACCCCCCAAGTGGGTGACAAAAAAATCACTTTTCACAACTTTTTTATTAGACACTTGAACTGCTGGTTTACAATAATTGATAGGTTAGGGTTAAAGGTTTCAAATTGTGTAAAGAACCTTACCTCCAAAATGCCTTCATAAGAAAATTTGCTGGGGGTAAATTTAAAATCGTAAATTTTGCCTATTTTTGTTCCTGCAATGATGCCATTTTTACAATTTGAAATTCACCCCCAGCAAATTTTCTTATGAAGGCATTTGTGAGGTAAGGTTGTTTACACAATTTGAAACCTTTAACCCTTCCCTATAAATTATTGTAAACCAGCAGTTCAAGTGTCTAATAAAAAAGTTGTGAAAAGTGATTTTTTTGTCAGCCACCCGGGGGGATAAGATTCATGTGGTGGGCGGTTTTGGGTGGGATAAAATATTTTAGCGGATATTTCAGGTTTATGTCACATTATCAAATGCTCAAGTGTTAAAACAACACAAAAGTGTTCATTTTTTTAAATGAAATTAGGTGCTGGACTTGTGTGGGACCGTAATGTTTTAACAAACTTTTATCGCTGTGCCCCACACTGTGGTGAGTTGCCAAAAACCGCCTGGCCAGTGTATAGTAGGGGAGGGGTGTTGGGGACACATCCCCAAAATTTTAGATTTATACCCCTCCCACAGCAGGAGATCCGGCACCCGCAGTGTAGGAAATCAAGTGGGGGCCGGACCTGTGCGGGACAGTGAAAACACCGCAATTTTTTTTCACATATATGGCGACCCCCTCTATAGTGTATCGCCGCTGCCCCATTTATTCATGAGGGGTAGTGGGGGGTTGCGCCTATGTACCACCCAAGTTTTAGTTTTCCATCCCTCCCACAACCGGAGATATGGCCTGCGAAGTGAAAAAAAAAATAGGCGGCCGGACTTGATCGGGAAGGTGTTTATTAGTGCGTAGATCGTATAAACACTGTTCTAACGTGATTCCGACATTGTTTTAACGTGTGTTCTGCACTACGCAGAACACAAACTGCAGTATTTGTCATGTACGTTCTCTTTACACTCAATCTGGGGGGGTATTTCGAGGGGGGGGGGTGATTGTTTCATAATGGTCTCGAGAGAGGGGGGGGGGTATTTTGAGGAAATACGGTAAACACATTAAAAGCATCGATACACCGTTTTTATCAATACAGTGTGGGCCTAGGGCCAATGCATTTGGTTCGTGGTAAGGGAATGCCATTTTTTCAATTTTCAAACGCTACAACGTATCATTGGTTTGTTTTAAAAATGGCCGTTACTTTTTTCTGCAATTAATTGAGGCGTCCAATTCTAAAAGTCGACAAGTCCAAAATATGAAAATTTTGAGTTAGGCCCGGAAACGTCATCTGGGGCTACTCCCGCACATTTTGTTCATAATTTTCCATAAATTTTGTGACCTCACATGCCCATGTGGCAAAATGCCAAATTTGACACTTTTAGGGAAAAATGCAAAAAAATTGGGCAAGAAGTCGACAAGTCCACTTACCTTTTGGGCTAAAAGTCGACAAGTCCACCTTCCGCAGCCTTTTTTATGGGAAACAAACGCAAGAAATGTGATAAGTCCATCATGGACAAAGATTTCTAAAAGTCGACAAGTCCATAAATTTCCCATAAGGCAGGCGTTGCGCCGGCGGGAACAAAAATGTTCTCGAGTGCAAAAAGTCGACAAGTGCATTTTCCTCCCCGAAACGGTTTTGTTCTGTCCGAGTAGAATTTTATAGACACCCAATTTTACCATTATATTTACATAGAGAGCAGGGGCTGAAAATTCGACACTTTATTGTTAACATTTGGAACTTATTGTTGAGCATGAGAGAGCCCCATTGGACACGCACCAAGGACCTGGAATTGGAAATGAAACTTAAAATGCGATTTACTCAAAATCGCATTTTGTGGACTTGTCGACTTTTAGAATTAGACGCCTCAATAAAATTACTACGGTCGTTGTAATCTATCTCTCCGACTCAATTGTGCAAATTTTAGACCCTGCACACACCAGGTGCCACCCCCAGACCCTGTAAAATGCTCTGTAAAATGTCAAATGTCATGCAAAGTGTCTAAAGTCATGGAAAATGCCCTGCAAAATGGCAGCTCGGTTGGCACTAGTGATGGAAAAGCACCAGAAAAAGGGCGCCAGGCGCCAATGGCGCCATGGCGCCATTCGGAAACTGGGCGCCAAGCGCCAAGGGCGCCACAGAAAATGGGTGCCAGGCGCCAAGGGCGCCACGGAAAGAGGGCGCCATGCTCAAAACGTGCAAACAACACACTGTGTGTGTTATCTCCCTATAACTGTCATGCACACATTCACTTCGTTATCTACGTTCTCCAGGATGTAGTGAACAAAAGGACTAGCAACGATTTTTGGATAAAGTCATACCCACGTTGAATTCCAACACGATGAAAATTGTCATTTGACAAAAAAGTGTATTCACTTCAATTATGTTTTCTGTACACAAATTTTTTTTCAAATGGACGAAAACGGAATTGCAGCGATTGAACCCGTTGATTTACGGGTTTGCATGTTAGACGGTCCATCATTCTCAGCTTCTGATCCGACAGAAGTGTCTGACGAACTGTTGTACAAAAGATTTTCATCTAATCGCACCAGTTCGTAATTTTTCCAGCGAATTTCGTTCATGTACTGCTCGCTTTTTCATTTTTGTGCATTGATGCAGCACTCACCTTGAAACCCTGCTGGCGCCATTTTGGCGCCCTTTTAAGGCAGGGCGCCAGGCGCCAACGGCGCCACGGAAACGGGCGCCAAGCGCCAATGGCGCCATTCCATCACTAGTTGGCACTCACCTCAACTCGGTAGCCAATTTGCAGGGCATTTTCCATGACTTTGACACTTTGCGAGACATTTGACATTTTACAGGGTCTGGGACTGCCCCCAGTTGACAAGGAGATTGGTTGTCAACTGGGACTGGTTTCCATTCAAGTTGCGAATATTTGATGCGTCGCCCAACCAGGTTCAAATGCGCATACCGTATTTCTTCTAATCGAACGACATACCTCCAACACAAGGTCATTACAGGTTTTGGCCCTTTTTTCACCCACCTACAGAAACATAAAACGGCAACCTCCAATAGAACGGCAGCTTCCAATAGAACGACAGCTTCCAATAGAACGACAGGTATAAATTACGTTGTGAGTGTTTGAAGACGCACAGATGTTTGAAAAATGAGTGGTGTGGTGAGGACATAAACGTGTTCAGAATTATAATTCTGGGGTGGTTTTCACATTTGTTTTTTTGAATTCATGCTGTGATATAAAAATGTTGTTTCATCAAATGGACAATGTGTGAAAAGGATTAGTGAAAAATTGAATGGCAGCCTAAAATAGAGACATACCTCTCATTGAACGGCACCTCCAATATAACGGCGGGTAAGTTGACGAAAAAATAAAACACCTTCAATTAGAAGAACTACGGTGCCAATATACCTACCGTATTTACTCGAATAATTTCCCCAGGGAATTTTTTTTTCGTCAGACATTTTTGAGGGGGGAATTATTCAAGTGGAGGGATTATTATTTCATCACAATTTTCAAGCATGTTTTTATCACACTACATACACATGTATGCCCTGTTTCCATCGGTAGTGCACATAACATTGCATCTTTGCACTCCGATGTACTGCATTTCCATTCCATGAATCAAAGTACACACCGATCTTTTGCATGCTTTCACTTGATCGATTCGTTTTTGTTAAAAGAATGTGAATGATCTACCTTCCGTCATTGGGGGGGGGGGGGGGGAATTATTCAAGCGGGGGAATTATTTTTTCCTCACTCATCTAACACTGGGGAATTATTCGAGGGGGGAATTATTCAAGTGGGGGGAATTATTCGATTAAAAACGGTAAATTGTTTTTCCACATTGGCGCATGTGCACTTCAAAATGGCCCAATACTACCTATTTTCTCGCGTTTATTACCATTTTTGTGTGTGAAAAAGCGTATTCTCTACTACGAATTTCACGAAAATTTCTGACGAAATAATAACCCCCCCCCCCGTCGAATAAACCCCCCCTCGAATTACCCCCCCCCTCAAATTTTGCTGGCGAAATAATAAACCCCCATGGGGTCCCAGACCCAGACCCTGTAAAAAGCCCTGTAAAATGTCAAATGTCATGCAAAGTGTCTAAAGTCATGGAAAATGCCGTGCAAAATGGCAACTCGGTTGCCATTTTGCATGACTTTTGACACTTTGCATGACAGATGACAGGGCTTTTTACAGGGTCTGGGAGTGCCCCCTGGCACAACCCCGGATTGTCATCTGGCGACCTAGATTGAACTCAATCGAGTTGACATCCAGTGTGTGTGGCGCCTTAAGGGGCTGTTTCAAACGTTTTTGTTTTCGTTTCCGCGAAATACGTAAAAAAATATTTCTAGTTCATTTCATAAACGTCTCGAATCGAAAGTGGTGAACAATGTGAGAAAAATGGATTCTAGTTCTAAATCTATGTTTGATCACTCTAAATCTCAATTTAATCACCCCACTATTTGTTTCTTTACATGCCTATGGTAAGAGTATTTCGCAAAAGGAAACTCAAATGCGATTTTTAGTAAATACAATATCATCTTCACTTGTCATTTGCTTACACAACTCTGAAATACCCACAGTACCGAGTACTTTTTCCTAATTTTTAAAAAAAGTATTTAGATCAGGTATCTATATTGGATCTAAGTATCAACTATGAGTACAATCGAATGTACGATCGTTGTGTACACTTGCAATGGATCAGGCCATTGCCACGCCATACTTGTGCTGCAGATTTATTCCAGCCGAGTGATTAAATTGTCCATTTTTAACCAGGTCGTTCAATTCCTTCTTTCCGGCCGGGATTCCGGCCAACCTGGAAATTTTTTGCGATTTTTGAGAAAAAAAGAAATCTAATTTCCTGATAAATATTTGTAATTATTTTCGATTGTATGTATTTGCATACAGTTTATGTGTCGGTATTGACGGCGCATACACTAGTTGACACGTGTGTCAACTGGGCAGTGCCAAGCCCTGTAAAGTGTAAAGTAAAGTGTCAAATGTAAAGTCAAATGCAAAGTAAAGTGTCAATTGTCATGCAAAGTTCAGTAATAACATCTTTTCGTTTTTGTTTTGATTGGCACTTTACATTGCATTTGACTTTACGTTTGACACTTCACTTTAGACCCCGTTTACACGGATTTTTTGTGACGACTCGACAACAATAAAACGTTCAATAAGTTGAGTAAAACGTTCCATATTCATTAGAAAAAGTGGTCAAGTATACCTTCTATCTAGGCGAATATGCACGCCAAATTGCAGAATTGTGCTTGCAGCTCAAGAGTTATACCGTATTTCCTCAAATACCCCCCCTCTCGGGAGCACTATGAAACAATCACCCCCGCGGGGTATTTCGAGGAAATACCGTATATTTACATTCGAAAACATTTAGCTATTGTCGCAGGCTGTCGGAAGACTGTCCGACTACTGCAAAAGTTACCAAACGCCTTTAACTCATGAGCTACAAGCACGATTGTGCAATTTGACATGCATATTCGCCTACGTCAGATGTACAGTTGTACACTTTTTCTCATAAATAATGAACCTTTTTACTCAATTTTTTCAACTTTTTAATGTTTTCGAATCGTCACAAAAAATGCGTGTAAACGGGGCCTTACACTATTCAGGGCTTTGGACCGGCCCCAGGCGTGTGTGTGGGGCCCAAACAACTCACGACTTTCTGACTGCAGTTATGAATGCCCTCGTCTGTTTGTCGTACTTGTGTGCCATTTTTGCCGGCTACGCTTGTTTTTGTTGCTTTCGGGAAAAATTGACGAAATTGAGCGCTGGTACGAATGCTGAAATATTTATTAAAAAAATCAGTATTTATGTGTACGTTTCCTTGTATTTTTCGGGGGAAAACGATAAATGGTTTGAAAATGGCGCCATACACTGGATGTCAACTGGTTTTGGTGTCAAGTCAATTTTGGTTCAATTTAGGTCACGGGACAATTTTCAAGTGCACATGCGGCAATGTTGGAAAGAATCAATATTGCCATGTGCATTAATTGAACATAGTTTCATAGCCGTCAACGAAACTCTGAATGGAGACGAGTTGACATCCGATGACTCCCGATGTCAACTGAGCTGACCGGTTTTTACATTAGGTTAATGTGTTGAACTAAAATCGAGTTGACACCAAACCCAGTTAACATCCAGTGTGTGTGGCGCCAGTGGGCCAGTTTGGAAAGTGTAAAAAGTGTTTTTGAATGTGTTAAAGGACTTTTGACACTTTGCATGACATTAGATATTTTACAGGGTTCGGGAGTGGATCCTGGTGGAAATTGCGCCAGTGGATAAGTGGCAAGAAAAGGTGATGCATCTTCAATGGTAAAATCAAAAGACGAGGAAAATTAATTAATGCAAATACCGTATTTGCTTGAATAATCCCCCTGGGGCATTATAATTTCCTCAGACTTTTTTGATGGGGGAACTATTCGAGGGGGAAATTAATCAAGGGGGGAAATTACTATTTCGTCAAACTTTTCGAGCATGTTTCGATCAAGTCATTTCACGACATGTGCATCATTAACACACACAATAAAGTGCCATTTTTGTTAAAATTAGACACAACAAATTGATCAAATCTCTTAAGGGGGAATTATTCAAGGGGGGTCTATTTTTTCCTCACTCGTCTTACAGGGGGGGAATTATTTAAGGGGGAACTATTCAAGCAAATACGGTACTTGTCAACTTGCTGAATTTCCCCATGGTTGTGGACTGGCGGTAAGATTTCAAGTACTTAATATGGAGACACTTTATTTTACTTAACTTGAAAGTTATTGTACACTTTTACAATTCACATATTTACCTATTGAGAGTAAAGATATTTATAATCTTACCTTGATGAAGTCTCGGGAAAAGTTTGTGTCTAATTGATACAACTGAAATAAATTTACATCGGTAAAGTTTCTGTTAAATATTCAAGGCTGAGCGTATTTTCCGTATTTTAATTAAATTTTCTTACACTGGTTTCACGTTTTACTGATTGATGGGTCAAATGTACCTAATTTAATGATGTGCATCTACGTAAAAGTAATAAACATTGGACAAAATTTAAATAGTTTCAGTGCCAATTACCGTATTTCTTCTAATATAAGGGCGCCCTTCTATTTTTCGTCAATTTTTTTTACCCACAATTCTATTGGAGACCGCCCTTCTGTTTTTTCGTCAACTTTTCAGTAATTCTTTTTCATGTTCTACCAAGGTTTTTCAAAGTGTTACGTCACAGACAGTTCATAGAATGACGATACATAGAGTTCAGTACATTCAACATTTGAGGTTAAAATACCTAGCACCAAATCAATGGACCAAAGCCACTAAATCATAGCATCCGCTGATATATTTTCATTTTTTATGCACTTGGCACAATTCCAGCACTTTGTGTACCTTCTATTGGAGACCGCCCTTCTATTTATTTTGTGGCCCAAATTAAGTCGAAAAAGTGTACCTTCTATTAGAGACGTCCTTCTATTAGCATAATTCGGTAACAAGATAATTGCAGGGTTGTCAAAATTGCAGATAATTGCAGGGTTATCAAAATTGCAGATAATTGCAGGTTATCAAACTTTGATGCGGCCGAAATTTTCCGCAACGTAAAATTGGGCCCACCTTTTTTGACGTCGGTTGCACTCCCGACGGCAGTTGTAACATTTTTATGCGATCAAATGGCACTAAATGGAGAAAACTAATAAACCCATTAATCGAACTGGCGATAAGAAAGTGTCAAAAAATGGCGCCAAAATTCCCCGAAATAATTGGCGCATTTTGGCGCCACACGGCATCCAATAGAACGGCACCCCCAATAGAACGACACCCCCGGTAGAACGGCAGGTAGAAATCATGTTGGGAGTGTGCCAAAACACAAAAATATTAAACACATTAAAAGCATCGATACACCGTTTTTATCAATACACTGTGTGCCTAGGGTTCGTGGTAAGCAGGGTTGGTTTTATAAAAATCATTTGTATACAAATTGTATAAAAATTGTATAAAAATGTATTTTTTTAAATTTTATTCTTGTTTCATTTTATTTTATTCCAAAATAATAATAAAATAATAAAATGGACCATTTTACAAAAAAATTACAAAAATTTTACATAAATTTTGCAAAAAATCAGAATCCTTGCATGCAAGGTCAGAAAAATGTGATAATTTTACCTAAACATGAAAAACGTGTGACAAATTTTTCCATTACTTTGCAAAAGTTTCATGCAGTAGGTATTGTTAGCTAGTTGTAAGTGTTAAGTTACAGTTATCGATAAGAGTGGTTTGCATTTTCAGTAGAAGGATTACTGGAGTGTGCTGGGCGCATTTGTAAAACATCATGCAAAGTGTCAATTGTCATGACAAATGTAGTAAAGAGTCAATTGGCATCTCAAATGTCAAGCAAAGTATAATTGCCATGACAAATGTTGTGCAGAGTGTAAATTGTGTATCTGAATCTTATGTTTTGGTATCCAAACCTTATATTTTGGTATCCAAATCTTATGTTTTTGTATCCAAATGTTCACATAAGATTTGGTTACAAAAACAACAATATTTGGATACAAAAGATAAGATTTGGATACAATTTGCTTTACAGTTTCCACTTCCATATTTGTCATGATAATTGACACTTTACTTAACATTTTCATGAAAATTGCCACTTTCCATTCCATTTCATATGACATTTTGACACTTTACATGGCTTGGGACTGCCCCAGCTCCGCGAATGAACAGGTTGAACTATAAACAACAGAAAAATATTCTTTACAAAAAATATGAATTTTTATACAATTTTTACAAAAATATGAATTTGTATACAATTTTACAAAAAATTTACAAAAATTCGAATTTTTATACAAATGTTATTTTTATTTTGAAATTTTTTATTTTATTTTATTTTATTCTTCAATTTTCCATTTTATTTTAATTTATTCTTCAATTTTCCATTTTATTTTATTTTTTATTTTTATTTTCTGAGTGTTTGCCAACCCTGGGTGTAAGGCAATGCCATTTTTTCAATTTTCAAACACTACAACGTATCATGTATCACGATCGGGGGGAGGGAGGGGGGGGGGCAAAACGTGAGCTGAAATTCCTTTGTTTAAAAATGGGCGTTACTTTTTTCTGCAATTAATTGAGGCGTCCAATTCTAAAAGTCGACAAGTCCAAAATATGAAAATTTTGAGTTAGGCCCGGAAACGTCATCTGGGGCTACTCCTGCACATTTTTCATAATTTTCCATAAATTTTTTGACTTCACATGCCCATATGGCAAAGTACCAAATTTGACATTTTTAGGGAAAAATGCAAAAAATTTGGGCAAGAAGTCGACAAGTCCACTTACCGTAAATCCTCGAATAAGTCCCCCCCCCCCTCGAAAAACTCCCCCCCCCTCGAATAACTCCCCCTCTAAGCAGGCTGAGGAAAAAATAACCCCCCCCTCGAATAACTCCCCCCTATTTTATGGGTGGGAAAGAAGTCCACGTATAAAAAAACGTATTTATGTATAGTCGGCAGACATGATACTATACAATGAGTCGCATGATGTCATATCATGCACGCTGTATCCAACCCGTAGAACTCTGTTTTGGTGACTCGTGCTTACGCATATACGGAATGAAACTATTCAATTGTGCCCGCACAATTCAAACCCCCGTCAAAGTGTAGTTGAGTTTTTTGGCATGATGCCATCCAAGCGTCGTCTGGATCTGAATAAATACAAAGCGGGAACGTCGGGATCCAATATAACGGCGGGTAAGTTTAGGCCCTGTTTACACGGATTTTTGGTGACGACAAAAAATTTGTGTCGTCACAGACATTTTTTTGCAAAAATTGGTAATTTTACATGCGTGACGACCAATCGGCCTCAATAAATTTGGTTGTCACACATGTAAAATCAGCCTCGATAAATTTTAATACACAAAAATGCAAACAAGATGTCATTTTCATACCTTTATGAGGCCATATCATAGTCTCAACAAATTTGTTGTAATATAGTGCCATGCATTAATGGCATTTTGTGAACATTTTACATGTAAATAGGTAAATGTAAATTGTAAATAGGTGACGGCACTTATAGAATGTTGTCACAAGCATAGCTCGTTCACAGCTTGTGACGACACATTTGAGTCGCACCTGTAAGTGAAGTTCAATTTTGTCGGAGTTTTGCAGATCAGCCTCGCTACCGAGGCCGATTTTCATGACTCCGACAATTATTTTCACAATCCATATCTTGCTCATTTCTCAACCGATTTGATCCATTCAACACTTGTAATGATCTGGAAAACCTGTAGATTCCATTTTTGTTGTCTGATTTATGATGGCTGAACTGGTTAAGCTGGTGTAAGCCGAGACTTTGCCACACGTTTTTGACCATGCTCAACAATGGCAAAACACACTGAGACTATGATTTGTTGAGACAAACACACATTTTAAATTTGTTTCACACAGAAACTCAAAAACTCAAAACTCAAATAAGTTTTTATTGGAGTACACAGAAACACATAAGACATAGTAAAGTTTATTCAGAGATTTTTAATTAAAATACAAGGTAACTACCGGTAATTACCTAGAAATACCCCCATGGGGGTTTATTATTTTGCCAGCAAAATTTGAGGGGGGGTTAATTCGAGGGGGGGTTTTATTATTTCGTCAGAAATTTTTGTGAAATTCATAGTAAAGAATACGCTTTTTCTTACACAAAAACTGTAATAAACGTGAGAAAATAGGTTATATTGGGGCTATAGAAGTACAATTGTACACAAATGAGTGTGTAAGTGTAGCTGCGATGCAAATAAGTAGTAATAAATACATCATGTACATTGCATACATGATGTACATCATTCCAGAGGGGGGGTATTTTGAGGGGGGTTTATTATTTCCCCAGCCTATTTTGAGGGGGGTTATATCAAGGGGGGGGGTTAATTCAAGGGGGGATAATTCGAGGTCATACGGTATACCATATTTCCTCAAAATACCCCCAGGTGGTTTACGTTTTCATAGTTGAAATTTTGAGGGGGTTATTCAAGGGGGATTATAATTTCACCAGAAATTTTTTGAACTCCCAGTACTAATTTGTTGTTTGTAATGTACGCAGACCTAAAAAAATGCAACAAAAAGGTTTTTGTTAAAAGTACTGAAGTAAATGTGAAGTATTGAATTTTTACTCACCCTGAGTATAGAAAGTGTAATGTAGATTTTTTACTTTTACTCATGAATAAACCTGAGTAAAATACTTGTAAAAACATAAAAGTGAGTATTTTTGGGTAATTTTGCCAGAATTTTGATGCAAAATCACCTATTTTCATACTTTTTTTGCCCATACTATTCTTCAAAACCACTTATTCATCCAATTTTTGCCAATTTTCAGCTACTCTTGACTGTATATGTATTTGCTATACCAAATTTTGATTATTTTTCACTACTTTTAGATTTTTTATTCCTTTTTCCCTTGTAAATGCTGTGAGAAGCTGATATATAAGCCTATCCAACATACATTTTGTGTACTTGAGTACTTGAAAAAAGTAGGTGTTAAGGTGAGTATGGGTACTTTCTTTCAGTGGAAATGTAAAGATATTTACACAGTACTTGAGGACATGTATTTTTCGAGTAAATATAAATGTTTTAACAACTATGTAGGGTGTCAACTTTCCATTTTCCATTTCTGTTTTCCAGAGGAAATTTTTTACCCTTTCCGTTTCGTTATCTGGCCGATGAAAATGTTTACCCTTTCCGTTTTCCGGCAGCTTAAAATTTTTACCCTTTCCATTTTCCATGTTTCCATAAAAAATATGTTTGACACCCTACAACTATGGATATTAGTCAAAATTTTTGCCCCTGGGATAGATAGATAGAAAGCTGACTGGCATCCAGGATAGATATATAGCTGGGTGATTCAGGGGGGGGGGGCGATTTGTTATTTATGTGCCTATATACTTATTTCAAGCTATTTTTCACCTGTTTTTATCAAATTTTCTCTCTTTTATTTCTTCTACACCTTGAAAAAACCAGCCCCCCTGATCTTTCTCCAGTAAAGCAATTTACTACCTACTGTAAATACTCTACTAGTACAACTGTCTAGGGTTGGGACGATATATCGTATCAAATATTGAATATTGGATATCGACTATTTTTTCATATCGAATATTGATATCGAAAATTTTGAAAAAATATCAAGCATTTTTTCGATATTTTTCAATATTCTTCCCTTCCCTGGCCTGACCTATTGCACATTTAGAAAGTTATTTTGAAGGCAGTTATCAAAAATTCTGTGCACATGCATGCACTTTGTCATCACATGACATGTATTTCCATTTTACCAGTTGCAACCACCTCTAATCTTGTGCAGATGCAATCACAAATGTCCACGTCAGAGTATGTGCCATGGCACTGGCACCATGGTGCATTTTCTTTACTACATCCATCAAATTTCAGGGTGTGGGGTGAGTTTATGTAAATTTTATGTGAATTTGTACAATCTACTCTTCAGTAAGGATATGATCAATTATGTTTGTGACCAAATGGAAATACAATATGCCACTCAAGATATGCCTTGCCTTAGGAAAAGCAAAATATCGAAATATCAAAAATATCGAAATATCAATATCAAATATCGAGCATATCTTCAGATCAAATATCGATATCGAATATCGAGGGTCCATATTGTATCGATATCGAATATCGAGTTCCAGAAAAAAATATCGAATATCAAATATCGATATCGAAAAGTCATATCGTCCCAACCCTACAACTGTCACATTGTTTTTAAGGGTCGCTATTGGAGGGGTCAAATTTTATTTTGCTATTATTCACAAAATAGGTTTATAAGAACATGCAGTACAATAGCTGAAAATAGGCAGTTAGACACATGATTCCGTGATTTTGGAGGTGAATACCTATAAAAAGGCATGCAAATAAGCGTTTTTCAGCAAAAATTTGGGTATACTTTCTGAAAAATCGTTTCAGATAGCTAGATCCCTTTGTTATGTCGGGGGTTTATGTTTTTCTGTTTTTTTTTTATGTTTTTCTCTGGGGGTCACACTATTACAGAGGGTCGCATAAAACTCGCACTACATGTACAAAGGGGTCTCACCATTGGTTGGATCGCTTATTGGAGGAGGGTCATAATTAGGGTTGGAAAAAAACGTGTTTTCTAACTCCTTGTTTTTTAAAAGCTACCAGATATGGTTATGGGTCCGCATATATAGGTACTTTAGACAACTGGCAGTACTTTGTGATGTTATATATGACCATATAATGGCTGTGGAGCCATATGAGAGCGTTATAGTGGTACTTTGTGTCAAAAATATCCATTTTTTGTCAACATGTTCATATATCGCCTTATAGTCGAATGTTCGTGACTTCAGGTGAAGTTTGGCATGGAATAGTGATCAAACAAGGTTATAAAATAAAGTTGTTACTTTAGTGATCTTACACACTGTGGATATACATGTAAGCACTTTACCTGAATATTATATGCTACAGCAACATATGACGGCTTATTAACCCATGGTAGCATATAGAAATGGATGCTTTGATACAAAAAATGCCACAAAACCAATGAAAACAGCTACCAATGTCAATTTGTGTGTGAAATTGCGTGCTTGCACACAGAAAAATCATGCAAAATACCTAGTGCTGAGTACTAAAAATGTTGGCCAATGTTTAAAACATTTTGGGCATCATGTTTTTTTGAAAACAACGTTTTTTTAAATAAAAAACGTTTTAAAAAAACGTCAGCCAACCCTTGTCATAATAATTGAGTATTTATGGTATATATCAATATAAACTAGTGAAAAATTCACATTCCACCTATCACACACTCACAAAATATTTTGCTGTGATGTTTCAGATAAAAGACACATTGTCATCACTGAAAAAACACGTTCACAGCTCGTGACGACTTTTAGCCACTTTTCTGTGTCACTACTATATGTGCGTGACGATCACAGCCATGAATTTGCTGTTCATCACACTCAAAATCAAATGTTCTCGATTTGTCGGAATTTTGTCGGAATCAAAAACAACTTCCGGCGACAACAAAAAAATGCAGTGGTCTATCACTCTTCAACGACCAAGACAATATGAATGAATATTCACATGCACATACCCCTCAGTACTATATATACTCGACCACCTTTTCTCAAAAATATGGAACTTAACAATCGAGTTATGAAACTTTTTAAAGTGACATTTTTGTTTTTTGTCGTCACCCAAAAATCCGTGTAAACGCTGCCTAACGAAAAAATAAAACACCTTCAATTAGAAGAACTACGGTGCCAATATACATACCGTATTTACTCGAATAATTTCCCCAGGGAATTTTTTTTTCGTCAGACATTTTTGAGGGGGGAATTATTCAAGTGGAGGGATTATTATTTCATCACAATTTTCAAGCATGTTTTTATCACACTACATACACATGTATGCCCTGTTTCCATCGGTAGTGCACATAACATTGCATCTTTGCACTCCGATGTACTGCATTTCCATTCCATGAATCAAAGTACACACCGATCTTTTGCATGCTTTCACTTGATCGATTCGTTTTTGTTAAAAGAATGTGAATGATCTACCTTCCGTCATTGGGGGGGGGGGGAATTATTCAAGCGGGGAAATTATTTTTTCCTCACTCATCTAACACTGGGGAATTATTCGAGGGGGGAATTATTCAAGTGGGGGGAATTATTCGATTAAAAACGGTAAATTGTTTTTCCACATTGGCGCATGTGCACTTCAAAATGGCCCCAATACTACCTATTTTCTCGCGTTTATTACCATTTTTGTGTGTGAAAAAGCGTATTCTCTACTACGAATTTCACGAAAATTTCTGACGAAATAATAACCCCCCCCCCCCCGTCGAATAAACCCCCCCTCGAATTACCCCCCCCCTCAAATTTTGCTGGCGAAATAATAAACCCCCATGGGGGTATTTCGAGGTAATACGGTATATATGGCGTACAGTGCTATTATTTCCAGGATTTTAGATTTTTAATTTTGTAGATAATTGACAGTATTAGGACTGATTTACATATAAAATATCAGTGTGCTTGAAAAATGCTTAATTGTGGCCTACATGTGAACCGGGTTTACATGCGCACCGGCACAGACACCTCTAAATCCCCCCCCCGTTGGAATGATGCGCATCGTGTATAGTGATGTAAAGGCACCGGGGCACCGGTGCTCCGGTGCTGCGCACCGAAGGGCACCAGCACCGGTGCTGGTGCAATGCCCTCGCAATTTTTAAAAGTGCCCTGCCGGTGCCGGTGCCATTTTTTTCAGAATAGCACCGGTGCCAGTGCGGTGCGGTGACTGTTTTTTCGGTGCCCCAGGGTGCCATGTGCCCCTTTCACGCGATGGGAAAGGTGCCGGTGCCCCCCGATCCGGTCTACATGTGCACCGGGTTTACATGCGCAGCGAGTTATCGCCGTTTTAACAACTATGGTAATTACGATCAAAATAACATTTTACCATCGCATCAAATTTGTTTGTCAAATGAACATAATCTGAACAAATCTACTCAATGTGCCAACATAAGTGACTCAGAATGAGCTATTTTCATGAAAGATTATCACTTCGAGTATTTTAATTAGGTAGGGCCATTCTAATGTGAAAATATTGTGTGGGATGACAAACGGCACTATTTTTGGAGAAAACTGATCGAGGGGCATGCTTCTAAGCGGCTACGCATAATGCACAGATTCGATTTGCATATGCAAATGCGAGCGCGGCAAATGACTGCATTGGGCCAACACACGCTAGTTGACAACCCAAATTTGTGTCAACTCAATGTCAACTAAATAACACACAAAAAAATTTTAAAGCTTCACACTTAACAGAAACAATAAAACTTTTATTTGATTATATTTTATGGCCTGAGTGAATTCCTGCCTGGGATGAGACGATAGTCCAGGCGGCAGTCCCAGACCCTGTAAAAAGCCCTGTAAAATGTCAAATGTCATGCAAAGTGTCTAAAGTCATGGAAAATGCCCTGCAAAATGGCAACTCGGTTGCCATTTTGCATGACTTTTGACACTTTGTATGACATTTGAAATTTTACAAATGATTTTGAAATGACGGCTTTTTACAGGGTCTGGGAGTGCCCCCTGGCACAACCCCGGATTGTCATCTGGCGACCTAGATTGAACTCAATCGAGTTGACATCCAGTGTGTGTGGCGCCTTAAGGGGCTGTTTCAAACGTTTCTGTTTTCGTTTCCGCGAAATACGTAAAAAAATATTTCTAGTTCATTTCATAAACGTCTCGAAGCGAAAGTGGTGAACAATGTGAGAAAAATGGATTCTAGTTCTAAATCTATGTTTGATCACTCTAAATCTCAATTTAATCACCCCACTATTTGTTTCTTTACATGCCTATGGTAAGAGTATTTCGCAAAAGGAAACTCAAATGCGATTTTTAGTAAATACAATATCATCTTCACTTGTCATTTGCTTACACAACTCTGAAATACCCACAGTACCGAGTACTTTTTCCTAATTTAAAAAAAAAGTATTTAGATCAGGTATCTATATTGGATCTAAGTATCAACTATGAGTACAATCGAATGTACGATCGTTGTGTACACTTGCAATGGATCAGGCCATTGCCACGCCATACTTGTGCTGCAGATTTATTCCAGCCGAGTGATTAAATTGTCCATTTTTAACCAGGTCGTTCAATTCCTTCTTTCCGGCCGGGATTCCGGCCAACCTGGAAATTTTTTGCGATTTTTGAGAAAAAAAGAAATCTAATTTCCTGATAAATATTTGTAATTATTTTCGATTGTATGTATTTGCATACAGTTTATGTGTCGGTATTGACGGCGCATACACTAGTTGACACGTGTGTCAACTGGGCAGTGCCAAGCCCTGTAAAGTGTAAAGTAAAGTGTCAAATGTAAAGTCAAATGCAAAGTAAAGTGTCAATTGTCATGCAAAGTTCAGTAATAACATCTTTTCGTTTTTGTTTTGATTGGCACTTTACATTGCATTTGACTTTACGTTTGACACTTCACTTTAGACCCCGTTTACACGGATTTTTTGTGACGACTCGACAACAATAAAACGTTCAATAAGTTGAGTAAAACGTTCCATATTCATTAGAAAAAGTGGTCAAGTATACCTTCTATCTAGGCGAATATGCACGCCAAATTGCAGAATTGTGCTTGCAGCTCAAGAGTTATACCGTATTTCCTCAAATACCCCCCCTCTCGGTAGCACTATGAAACAATCACCCCCGCGGGGTATTTCGAGGAAATACCGTATATTTACATTCGAAAACATTTAGCTATTGTCGCAGGCTGTCGGAAGACTGTCCGACTACTGCAAAAGTTACCAAACGCCTTTAACTCATGAGCTACAAGCACGATTGTGCAATTTGACATGCATATTCGCCTACGTCAGATGTACAGTTGTACACTTTTTCTCATAAATAATGAACCTTTTTACTCAATTTTTTCAACTTTTTAATGTTTTCGAATCGTCACAAAAAATGCGTGTAAACGGGGCCTTACACTATTCAGGGCTTTGGACCGGCCCCAGGGGCCAGATTTAATACTCCCTACAGATTTGTAGGGTAGGGCGTACGCCCGACAGATTTTTTAAAGTTTAGCCGCATCGACGCACATGCACCGAGAGCAAGGCGGTTCGTAAAATACACGAAACTATCCCTTAAGGTCGCCGATATTGCAATATGACGGTTATCGCTTCGATTTTGGCTCGGAAATCACGATTTCGTCATTTCGTGGCCGTCTGCCAAACTTTAAAAAATCTGTCGGGCGTACGCCCTACCCTACAAATCTGTAGGGAGTATTAAATCTGGCCCCAGGCGTGTGTGTGGGGCCCAAACAACTCACGACTTTCTGACTGCAGTTATGAATGCCCTCGTCTGTTTGTCGTACTTGTGTGCCATTTTTGCCGGCTACGCTTGTTTTTGTTGCTTTCGGGAAAAATTGACGAAATTTAGCGCTGGTACGAATGCTGAAATTTTTATTAAAAAAATCAGTATTTATGTGTACGTTTCCTTGTATTTTTCGGGGGAAAACGATAAATGGTTTGAAAATGGCGCCATACACTGGATGTCAACTGGTTTTGGTGTCAAGTCAATTTTGGTTCAATTTAGGTCGCGGGAGAATTTTCAAGTGCACATGCGGCAATGTTGGAAAGAATCAATATTGCCATGTGCATTAATTGAACATAGTTTCATAGCCGTCAACGAAACTCTGAATGGAGACGAGTTGACATCCGATGACTCCTGATGTCAACTGAGCTGACCGGTTTTTACATTAGGTTAATGTGTTGAACTAAAATCGAGTTGACACCAAACCCAGTTAACATCCAGTGTGTGTGGCGCCAGTGGGCCAGTTTGGAAAGTGTAAAAAGTGTTTTTGAATGTGTTAAAGGACTTTTGACACTTTGCATGACATTAGATATTTTACAGGGTTCGGGAGTGGATCCTGGTGGAAATTGCGCCAGTGGATAAGTGGCAAGAAAAGGTGATGCATCTTCAATGTTAAAATCAAAAGACGAGGAAAATGAATTAATGCAAATACCGTATTTGCTTGAATAATCCCCCTGGGGCATTATAATTTCCTCAGACTTTTTTGATGGGGGAACTATTCGAGGGGGAAATTAATCAAGGGGGGAAATTACTATTTCGTCAAACTTTTCGAGCATGTTTCGATCAAGTCATTTCACGACATGTGCATCATTAACACACACAATAAAGTGCCATTTTTGTTAAAATTAGACACAACAAATTGATCAAATCTCTTAAGGGGGAATTATTCAAGGGGGGTCTATTTTTTCCTCACTCGTCTTACAGGGGGGGAATTATTTAAGGGGGAACTATTCAAGCAAATACGGTACTTGTCAACTTGCTGAATTTCCCCATGGTTGTGGACTGGCGGTAAGATTTCAAGTACTTAATATGGAGACACTTTATTTTACTTAACTTGAAAGTTACTGTACACTTTTACAATTCACATATTTACCTATTGAGAGTAAAGATATTTATAATCTTACCTTGATGAAGTCTCGGGAAAAGTTTGTGTCTAATTGATACAACTGAAGTAAATTCACATCGGTAAAGTTTCTCTTAAATATTCAAGGCTGAGCGTATTTTCCGTATTTTAATTAAATTTTCTTACACTGGTTTCACGTTTTACTGATTGATGGGTCAAATGTACCTAATTTAATGATGTGCATCTACGTAAAAGTAATAAACATTGGACAAAATTTAAATAGTTTCAGTGCCAATTACCGTATTTCTTCTAATATAAGGGCGCCCTTCTATTTTTCGTCAATTTTTTTAACCCACCCTTCTATTGGAGACCGCCCTTCTGTTTTTTCGTCAACTTTTCAGTAATTCTTTTTCATGTTCTACCAAGGTTTTTCAAAGTGTTACGTCACAGACAGTTCATAGAATGACGATACATAGAGTTCAGTACATTCAACATTTGAGGTTAACATACCTAGCACCAAATCAATGGACCAAAGCCACTCAATCATAGCATCCGCTGATATATTTTCATTTTTTATGCACTTGGCACAATTCCAGCACTTTGTGTACCTTCTATTGGAGACCGCCCTTCTATTTATTTCGTGGCCCAAATTAAGTCGAAAAAGTGTACCTTCTATTAGAGACGTCCTTCTATTAGCATAATTCGGTAACAAGATAATTGCAGGGTTGTCAAAATTGCAGATAATTGCAGGGTTATCAAAATTGCAGATAATTGCAGGTTATCAAACTTTGATGCGGCCGAAATTTTCCGCAACGTAAAATTGGGCCCACCTTTTTTGACGTCGGTTGCACTCCCGACGGCAGTTGTAACATTTTTATGCGATCAAATGGCACTAAATGGAGAAAACTAATAAACCCATTAATCGAACTGGCGATAAGAAAGTGTCAAAAAATGGCGCCAAAATTCCCCGAAATAATTGGCGCATTTTGGCGCCACACGGCATCCAATAGAACGGCACCCCCAATAGAACGACACCCCCGGTAGAACGGCAGGTAGAAATCATGTTGGGAGTGTGCCAAAACACAAAAATATTAAACACATTAAAAGCATCGATACACCGTTTTTATCAATACACTGTGTGCCTAGGGTTCGTGGTAAGCAGGGTTGGTTTTATAAAAATCATTTGTATACAAATTGTATAAAAATTGTATAAAAATGTATTTTTTTAAATTTTATTCTTGTTTCATTTTATTTTATTCCAAAATAATAATAAAATAATAAAATGGACCATTTTACAAAAAAATTACAAAAATTTTACATAAATTTTGCAAAAAATCAGAATCCTTGCATGCAAGGTCAGAAAAATGTGATAATTTTACCTAAACATGAAAAACGTGTGACAAATTTTTCCATTACTTTGCAAAAGTTGCATGCAGTAGGTATTGTTAGCTAGTTGTAAGTGTTAAGTTACAGTTATCGATAAGAGTGGTTTGCATTTTCAGTAGAAGGATTACTGGAGTGTGCTGGGCGCATTTGTAAAACATCATGCAAAGTGTCAATTGTCATGACAAATGTAGTAAAGAGTCAATTGGCATCTCAAATGTCAAGCAAAGTATAATTGCCATGACAAATGTTGTGCAGAGTGTAAATTGTGTATCTGAATCTTATGTTTTGGTATCCAAACCTTATATTTTGGTATCCAAATCTTATGTTTTTGTATCCAAATGTACACATAAGATTTGGTTACAAAAACAACAATATTTGGATACAAAAGATAAGATTTGGATACAATTTGCTTTACAGTTTCCACTTCCATATTTGTCATGATAATTGACACTTTACTTAACATTTTCATGAAAATTGCCACTTTCCATTCCATTTCATATGACATTTTGACACTTTACATGGCTTGGGACTGCCCCAGCTCCGCGAATGAACAGGTTGAACTATAAACAACAGAAAAATATTCTTTACAAAAAATATGAATTTTTATACAATTTTTACAAAAATATGAATTTGTATACAATTTTACAAAAAATTTACAAAAATTCGAATTTTTATACAAATGTTATTTTTATTTTGAAATTTTTTATTTTATTTTATTTTATTCTTCAATTTTCCATTTTATTTTAATTTATTCTTCAATTTTCCATTTTATTTTATTTTTTATTTTTATTTTCTGAGTGTTTGCCAACCCTGGGTGTAAGGCAATGCCATTTTTTCAATTTTCAAACACTACAACGTATCATGTATCACGATCGGGGGGAGGGAGGGGGGGGGGGCAAAACGTGAGCTGAAATTCCTTTGTTTAAAAATGGGCGTTACTTTTTTCTGCAATTAATTGAGGCGTCCAATTCTAAAAGTCAACAAGTCCAAAATATGAAAATTTTGAGTTAGGCCCGGAAACGTCATCTGGGGCTACTCCTGCACATTTTTCATAATTTTCCATAAATTTTTTGACTTCACATGCCCATATGGCAAAGTACCAAATTTGACATTTTTAGGGAAAAATGCAAAAAATTTGGGCAAGAAGTCGACAAGTCCACTTACCGTAAATCCTCGAATAAGTCCCCCCCCCTCGAAAAACTCCCCCCCCCCTCGAATAACTCCCCCTCTAAGCAGGCTGAGGAAAAAATAACCCCCCCCCTCGAATAACTCCCCCCTATTTTATGGGTGGGAAAGAAGTCCACGTATAAAAAAACGTATTTATGTATAGTCGGCAGACATGATACTATACAATGAGTCGCATGATGTCATATCATGCACGCTGTATCCAACCCGTAGAACTCTGTTTTGGTGACTCGTGCTTACGCATATACGGAATGAAACTATTCAATTGTGCCCGCACAATTCAAACCCCCGTCAAAGTGTAGTTGAGTTTTTTGGCATGATGCCATCCAAGCGTCGTCTGGATCTGAATAAATACAAAGCGGGAACGTCGGGATCCAATATAACGGCGGGTAAGTTTAGGCCCTGTTTACACGGATTTTTGGTGACGACAAAAAATTTGTGTTGTCACAGACATTTTTTTGCAAAAATTGGTAATTTTACATGCGTGACGACCAATCGGCCTCGATAAATTTGGTTGTCACACATGTAAAATCAGCCTCGATAAATTTTAATACACAAAAATGCAAACAAGATGTCATTTTCATACCTTTATGAGGCCATATCATAGTCTCAACAAATTTGTTGTAATATAGTGCCATGCATTAATGGCATTTTGTGAACATTTTACATGTAAATAGGTAAATGTAAATTGTAAATAGGTGACGGCACTTATAGAATGTTGTCACAAGCATAGCTCGTTCACAGCTTGTGACGACACATTTGAGTCGCACCTGTAAGTGAAGTTCAATTTTGTCGGAGTTTTGCAGATCAGCCTCGCTACCGAGGCCGATTTTCATGACTCCGACAATTATTTTCACAATCCATATCTTGCTCATTTCTCAACCGATTTGATCCATTCAACACTTGTAATGATCTGGAAAACCTGTAGATTCCATTTTTGTTGTCTGATTTATGATGGCTGAACTGGTTAAGCTGGTGTAAGCCAAGACTTTGCCACACGTTTTTGACCATGCTCAACAATGGCAAAACACACTGAGACTATGATTTGTTGAGACAAACACACATTTTAAATTTGTTTCACACAGAAACTCAAAAACTCAAAACTCAAATAAGTTTTTATTGGAGTACACAGAAACACATAAGACATAGTAAAGTTTATTCAGAGATTTTTAATTAAAATACAAGGTAACTACCGGTAATTACCTAGAAATACCCCCATGGGGGTTTATTATTTTGCCAGCAAAATTTGAGGGGGGGTTAATTCGAGGGGGGGTTTTATTATTTCGTCAGAAATTTTTGTGAAATTCATAGTAAAGAATACGCTTTTTCTTACACAAAAACTGTAATAAACGTGAGAAAATAGGTTATATTGGGGCTATAGAAGTACAATTGTACACAAATGAGTGTGTAAGTGTAGCTGCGATGCAAATAAGTAGTAATAAATACATCATGTACATTGCATACATGATGTACATCATTCCAGAGGGGGGGTATTTTGAGGGGGGTTTATTATTTCCCCAGCCTATTTTGAGGGGGGTTATATCAAGGGGGGGGGTTAATTCAAGGGGGGATAATTCGAGGTCATACGGTATACCATATTTCCTCAAAATACCCCCAGGTGGTTTACGTTTTCATAGTTGAAATTTTGAGGGGGTTATTCAAGGGGGATTATAATTTCACCAGAAATGTTTTGAACTCCCAGTACTAATTTGTTGTTTGTAATGTACGCAGACCTAAAAAAATGCAACAAAAAGGTTTTTGTTAAAAGTACTGAAGTAAATGTGAAGTATTGAATTTTTACTCACCCTGAGTATAGAAAGTGTAATGTAGATTTTTTACTTTTACTCATGAATAAACCTGAGTAAAATACTTGTAAAAACATAAAAGTGAGTATTTTTGGGTAATTTTGCCAGAATTTTGATGCAAAATCACCTATTTTCATACTTTTTTTGCCCATACTATTCTTCAAAACCACTTATTCATCCAATTTTTGCCAATTTTCAGCTACTCTTGACTGTATATGTATTTGCTATACCAAATTTTGATTATTTTTCACTACTTTTAGATTTTTTATTCCTTTTTCCCTTGTAAATGCTGTGAGAAGCTGATATATAAGCCTATCCAACATACATTTTGTGTACTTGAGTACTTGAAAAAAGTAGGTGTTAAGGTGAGTATGGGTACTTTCTTTCAGTGGAAATGTAAAGATATTTACACAGTACTCGAGGACATGTATTTTTCGAGTAAATATAAATGTTTTAACAACTATGTAGGGTGTCAACTTTCCATTTTCCATTTCTGTTTTCCAGAGGAAATTTTTTACCCTTTCCGTTTCGTTATCTGGCCGATGAAAATGTTTACCCTTTCCGTTTTCCGGCAGCTTAAAATTTTTACCCTTTCCATTTTCCATGTTTCCATAAAAAATATGTTTGACACCCTACAACTATGGATATTAGTCAAAATTTTTGCCCCTGGGATAGATAGATAGAAAGCTGACTGGCATCCAGGATAGATATATAGCTGGGTGATTCAGGGGGGGGGCGATTTGTTATTTATGTGCCTATATACTTATTTCAAGCTATTTTTCACCTGTTTTTATCAAATTTTCTCTCTTTTATTTCTTCTACACCTTGAAAAAACCAGCCCCCCTGATCTTTCTCCAGTAAAGCAATTTACTACCTACTGTAAATACTCTACTAGTACAACTGTCTAGGGTTGGGACGATATATCGTATCAAATATTGAATATTGGATATCGACTATTTTTTCATATCGAATATTGATATCGAAAATTTTGAAAAAATATCAAGCATTTTTTCGATATTTTTCAATATTCTTCCCTTCCCTGGCCTGACCTATTGCACATTTAGAAAGTTATTTTGAAGGCAGTTATCAAAAATTCTGTGCACATGCATGCACTTTGTCATCACATGACATGTATTTCCATTTTACCAGTTGCAACCACCTCTAATCTTGTGCAGATGCAATCACAAATGTCCACGTCAGAGTATGTGCCATGGCACTGGCACCATGGTGCATTTTCTTTACTACATCCATCAAATTTCAGGGTGTGGGGTGAGTTTATGTAAATTTTATGTGAATTTGTACAATCTACTCTTCAGTAAGGATATGATCAATTATGTTTGTGACCAAATGGAAATACAATATGCCACTCAAGATATGCCTTGCCTTAGGAAAAGCAAAATATCGAAATATCAAAAATATCGAAATATCAATATCAAATATCGAGCATATCTTCAGATCAAATATCGATATCGAATATCGAGGGTCCATATTGTATCGATATCGAATATCGAGTTCCAGAAAAAAATATCGAATATCAAATATCGATATCGAAAAGTCATATCGTCCCAACCCTACAACTGTCACATTGTTTTTAAGGGTCGCTATTGGAGGGGTCAAATTTTATTTTGCTATTATTCACAAAATAGGTTTATAAGAACATGCAGTACAATAGCTGAAAATAGGCAGTTAGACACATGATTCCGTGATTTTGGAGGTGAATACCTATAAAAAGGCATGCAAATAAGCGTTTTTCAGCAAAAATTTGGGTATACTTTCTGAAAAATCGTTTCAGATAGCTAGATCCCTTTGTTATGTCGGGGGTTTATGTTTTTCTGTTTTTGTTTTATGTTTTTCTCTGGGGGTCACACTATTACAGAGGGTCGCATAAAACTCGCACTACATGTACAAAGGGGTCTCACCATTGGTTGGATCGCTTATTGGAGGGGGGTCATAATTAGGGTTGGAAAAAAACGTGTTTTCTAACTCCTTGTTTTTTAAAAGCTACCAGATATGGTTATGGGTCCGCATATATAGGTACTTTAGACAACTGGCAGTACTTTGTGATGTTATATATGACCATATAATGGCTGTGGAGCCATATGAGAGCGTTATAGTGGTACTTTGTGTCAAAAATATCCATTTTTTGTCAACATGTTCATATATCGCCTTATAGTCGAATGTTTGTGACTTCAGGTGAAGTTTGGCATGGAATAGTGATCAAACAAGGTTATAAAATAAAGTTGTTACTTTAGTGATCTTACACACTGTGGATATACATGTAAGCACTTTACCTGAATATTATATGCTACAGCAACATATGACGGCTTATTAACCCATGGTAGCATATAGAAATGGATGCTTTGATACAAAAAATGCCACAAAACCAATGAAAACAGCTACCAATGTCAATTTGTGTGTGAAATTGCGTGCTTGCACACAGAAAAATCATGCAAAATACCTAGTGCTGAGTACTAAAAATGTTGGCCAATGTTTAAAACATTTTGGGCATCATGTTTTTTTGAAAACAACGTTTTTTTAAATAAAAAACGTTTAAAAAAAACGTCAGCCAACCCTTGTCATAATAATTGAGTATTTATGGTATATATCAATATAAACTAGTGAAAAATTCACATTCCACCTATCACACACTCACAAAATATTTTGCTGTGATGTTTCAGATAAAAGACACATTGTCATCACTGAAAAAACACGTTCACAGCTCGTGACGACTTTTAGCCACTTTTCTGTGTCACTACTATATGTGCGTGACGATCACAGCCATGAATTTGCTGTTCATCACACTCAAAATCAAATGTTCTCGATTTGTCGGAATTTTGTCGGAATCAAAAACAACTTCCGGCGACAACAAAAAAATGCAGTGGTCTATCACTCTTTAACGACCAAGACAATATGAATGAATATTCACATGCACATACCCCTCAGTACTATATATACTCGACCACCTTTTCTCAAAAATATGGAACTTAACAATCGAGTTATGAAACTTTTTAAAGTGACATTTTTGTTTTTTGTCGTCACCCAAAAATCCGTGTAAACGCTGCCTAACGAAAAAATAAAACACCTTCAATTAGAAGAACTACGGTGCCAATATACATACCGTATTTACTCGAATAATTTCCCCAGGGAATTTTTTTTTCGTCAGACATTTTTGAGGGGGGAATTATTCAAGTGGAGGGATTATTATTTCATCACAATTTTCAAGCATGTTTTTATCACACTACATACACATGTATGCCCTGTTTCCATCGGTAGTGCACATAACATTGCATCTTTGCACTCCGATGTACTGCATTTCCATTCCATGAATCAAAGTACACACCGATCTTTTGCATGCTTTCACTTGATCGATTCGTTTTTGTTAAAAGAATGTGAATGATCTACCTTCCGTCATTGGGGGGGGGGAATTATTCAAGCGGGGGAATTATTTTTTCCTCACTCATCTAACACTGGGGAATTATTCGAGGGGGGAATTATTCAAGTGGGGGGAATTATTCGATTAAAAACGGTAAATTGTTTTTCCACATTGGCGCATGTGCACTTCAAAATGGCCCCAATACTACCTATTTTCTCGCGTTTATTACCATTTTTGTGTGTGAAAAAGCGTATTCTCTACTACGAATTTCACGAAAATTTCTGACGAAATAATAACCCCCCCCCCGTCGAATAAACCCCCCCTCGAATTACCCCCCCCCCTCAAATTTTGCTGGCGAAATAATAAACCCCCATGGGGGTATTTCGAGGTAATACGGTATATATGGCGTACAGTGCTATTATTTCCAGGATTTTAGATTTTTAATTTTGTAGATAATTGACAGTATTAGGACTGATTTACATATAAAATATCAGTGTGCTTGAAAAATGCTTAATTGTGGCCTACATGTGAACCGGGTTTACATGCGCACCGGCACAGACACCTCTAAATCCCCCCCCCCGTTGGAATGATGCGCATCGTGTATAGTGATGTAAAGGCACCGGGGCACCGGTGCTCCGGTGCTGCGCACCGAAGGGCACCAGCACCGGTGCTGGTGCAATGCCCTCGCAATTTTTAAAGGTGCCCTGCCGGTGCCGGTGCCATTTTTTTCAGAATAGCACCGGTGCCAGTGCGGTGCGGTGACTGTTTTTTCGGTGCCCCAGGGTGCCATGTGCCCCTTTCACGCGATGGGAAAGGTGCCGGTGCCCCCCGATCCGGTCTACATGTGCACCGGGTTTACATGCGCAGCGAGTTATCGCCGTTTTAACAACTATGGTAATTACAATCAAAATGACATTTTACCATCGCATCAAATTTGTTTGTCAAATGAACATAATCTGAACAAATCTACTCAATGTGCCAACAGAAGTGACTCAGAATGAGCTATTTTCATGAATGATTATCACTTTTGAGTATTTTAATTAGGTAGGGCCATTCTAACTTGAAAATATTGTGTGGGATGACAAACGGCACTATTTTTGGAGAAAACTGATCGAGGGGCATGCTTCTAAGCGGCTACGCATAGTGCACAGATTCGATTTGCATATGCAAATGCGAGCGCGGCAAATGACTGCATTGGGCCAACACACGCTAGTTGACATCCCAAATTTGTGTCAACTCAATGTCAACTAAATAACACACAATAATTTTTTAAAGCTTCACACTTAACAGAAACAATAAAACTTTTATTTAATTATATTTTATGGCCTGAGTGAATTCCTGCCTGGGATGAGACGATAGTCCAGGCGGCAGTCCCAGACCCTGTAAAAAGCCCTGTAAAATGTCAAATGTCATGCAAAGTGTCTAAAGTCATGGAAAATGCCGTGCAAAATGGCAACTCGGTTGCCATTTTGCATGACTTTTGACACTTTGTATGACATTTGAAATTTTACAAATGATTTTGAAATGACAGGGCTTTTTACAGGGTCTGGGAGTGCCCCCTGGCACAACCCCGGATTGTCATCTGGCGACCTAGATTGAACTCAATCGAGTTGACATCCAGTGTGTGTGGCGCCTTAAGGGGCTGTTTCAAACGTTTTTGTTTTCGTTTCCGCGAAATACGTAAAAAAATATTTCTAGTTCATTTCGGAAACGTCTCGAATCGAAAGTGGTGAACAATGTGAGAAAAATGGATTCTAGTTCTAAATCTATGTTTGATCACTCTAAATCTCAATTTAATCACCCCACTATTTGTTTCTTTACATGCCTATGGTAAGAGTATTTCGCAAAAGGAAACTAAAATGCGATTTTTAGTGAATACAATATCATCTTCACTTGTCATTTGCTTACACAACTCTGAAATACCCACAGTACCGAGTACTTTTTCCTACTTTAAAAAAAAAGTATTTAGATAAGTATCTATATTGGATCTAAGTATCAACTATGAGTACAATCGAATGTACGATCATTTTTTACACTTGCAATCGATCAACCCAGCACCAAGTTATGCCTGGCCATCAGATGCAACACACCTGGGGGCAGTCCCAGACCCTGTAAAAAGCCACGTAAAATGTCAAGTGTCACGCAAAGTGTCCAAAGTCACGGAAAATGCCCTGCGAAATGGCAACCGAGTTGCCATTTTGCAGGGCATTTTCCATGAATTTTGACACTTTGCGTGACATTTGACAATTTACATGGCTTTTTACAGGGTCTGGGAATGGCACTGGTTGGTGTCGCGCCTCCACTTTCAATCAGGTTTTTCAATTCCAACTTTCCGGCCTTCGGCAACCTGGAAATTTTTTGCGATTTAAAAAAAATCCAATTTCCTGATAAATAATTGTAATTATATTCGATTGTATGTATTTGCATACAGTTTATGTGTCGGTATTGACAGCGCATACACTAGTTGACACGTGTGTCAACTGGGCAGTGCCAAGCCCTGTAAAGTGTAAAGTAAAGTGTCAAATGTAAAGTCAAATGCAAAGTAAAGTGTCAATTGTCATGCAAAGTTCAGTAATAAAATCTTTTCTTTTTTGTTTTGATTGACACTGTACATTGCATTTGACTTTACGTTTGACACTTCACTTTAGACCCCGTTTACACGGATTTTTTGTGACGACTCGACAACAATAAAACGTTCAATAAGTTGAGTAAAACGTTCCTTATTCATTAGAAAAAGTGGTCAAGTATACCTTCTATCTAGGCGAATATGCACGCCAAATTGCAGAATTGTGCTTGCAGCTCAAGAGTTATACCGTATTTCCTCAAATACCCCCCCCTCTCGGTAGCACTATGAAACAATCACCCCCCACGGGGTATTTCGAGGAAATACGGTATATTTACATTCGAAAACATTTAGCTATTGTCGCAGGCTGTCGGAAGACTGTCCGACTACTGCAAAAGTGTGTGTGTAGGGTCCTTTAAACAACTCACGCGCGTTTGATTACAGTCAAAAGTTGTTTCCCGAGTTTGCTAATCATTTTTGCCGGCTACGCTTGTTTTTGTTGCTTTCGGGAAAAATTGACGAAATTTAGCGCTGGTACGAATGCTGAAATAAAAATAAAAAAAACAGTATTTATGTGTACGTTTCCTTGTATTTTTCGGGGGAAAACGATAAATGGTTTGAAAATGGCGCCATACACTGGATGTCAACTGGTTTTAGTGTCAAGTCAATTTTGGTTCAATTTAGGTCACGGGACAATTTTCAAGTGCACATGCGGCAATGTTGGAAAGAATCAATATGGCCATGTGCATTAATTGAACATAGTTTCATAGCCGTCAACGAAACTCTGAATGGAGACGAGTTGACATCCGATGACTCCTGATGTCAACTGAGCTGACCGGTTTTTACATTAGGTTAATGTGTTGAACTAAAATCGAGTTGACACCAAACCCAGTTAACATCCAGTGTGTGTGGCGCCAGTGGGCCAGTTTGGAAAGTGTAAAAAGTGTTTTTGAATGTGTTTAAGGACTTTTGACACTTTGCATGACATTAGATATTTTACAGGGTTCGGGAGTGGATCCTGGTGGAAATTGCGCCAGTGGATAAGTGGCAAGAAAAGGTGATGCATCTTCAATGTTAAAATCAAAAGACGAGGAAAATGAATTACCGTATTTCCTCGAAATACCCCCGGGGGGTTTATTGTTTCAGAGTGAGAATTTTGAGGGGGGGTTAAACGAGGGGGGGGGTATTTCGAGGGGGGGGTTTATTATTTCGCCAGAAATTTTTTGAAAACCAAGTACTAAATTGTCGTCTGAAACGTACGTCGAAAATGCAACAAAAATCGCCAGTTATAAGACTCTAAGCACTTGTATAAGTGTGTAGATGTATAATCACTGTTCTCACATAACAGAGTCATCGTTTTTAACGTGTGTTTTGCATTACCCAGATGACAAACCGCAGCCTTTGTCATTTACGTTCTCTATACACTGAATTTGGGGGGGGGGTATTTCGAGGGGGGGGTTTATAAGTTCATAGTGTCCATTTTGAGGGGGGGTATTTCGAGGGGGGGTATTTCGAGGGGGGGGGTATTTCGAGGAAATACGGTAATGCAAATACCGTATTTGCTTGAAAAATCCCCCTGGGGCATTATAATTTCCTCAGACATTTTTGATGGGGGAACTATTCGAGGGGGAAATTAATCAAGGGGGGAAATTACGATTTCGTCAAAATTTTCGAGCATGTTTCGATCAAGTCATTTCACGACATGTGCATCATTAACACACACAATAAAGTGCCATTTTTGTTAAAATTAGGCACAACAAATTGATCAAATCTCTTAAGGGGGAAGTATTCAAGGGGGCCTATTTTTTCCTCACTCGTCTTACAGGGGGGAATTATTTAAGGGGGCACTATTCAAGCAAATACGGTACTTGTAAACGTGCTGAATTTCCCCATGGTTGTGGACTGGCGGTAAGATTTCAAGTACTTAATATGGAGACACTTTATTTTACTTAACTTGAAAGTTATTGTACACTTTTACAAGTCACATATGTACCTATTGAGAGTAAAGATATAATCTTACCTTGATGAAGTCTCGGAAAAAGTTTGTGTCTAATTGATACAACTGAAGTAAATTTACATCGGTAAAGTTTCTCTTAAATATTCAAGGCTGAGCGTATTTTCCGTATTTTAATTAAAATTTTCTTACGCTGGTTTCACGTTTTACTGATTGATGGGTCAAATGTACCTAATTTAATGATGTGCATTTACGTTACGAGAAAGTATAAAACATTGGACAAAATTTAAATGGTTTCAGTGCCAATTACCGTATTTCTTCTAATATAAGGGCGCCCCTCTTTTTTTCGTCAACTTTTCAGTAATTCTTTTTCATGTTCTACCAAGGTTTTTCAAAGTGTTACGTCACAGACAGTTCATAGAATGACGATACATAGAGTTCAGTACATTCAACATTTGAGGTTTAAATACCTAGCACCAAATCAATGGACCAAAGCCACTCAATCATAGCATCCGCTGATATATTTTCATTTTTTATGCACTTGGCACAATTCCAACACTTTGTGTACCTTCTATTGAAGACCGCCCTTCTATTTATTTCGTGGCCCAAATTAAGTCGAAAAAGTGTACCTTCTATTAGAGACGTCCTTCTATTAGCAATAATACGGTAACAAGATAATTGCAGGTTGTCAAAATCGGCAATTTTGATGCGGCCGAAATTTTCCGCAACGTAAAATTGGGCCCACCTTTTTTGACGTCGGTTGCACTCCCGACGGCAGTTGTAACATTTTTATGCGATCAAATTGCACTAAATGGAGAAAACTAATAAACCCATCAATCGAACTGGCGATAAGAAAGTGTCAAAAAATCACCCGGTAGAACGGCAGGTAGAAATCATGTTGGGAGTGTGCCAAAACACAAAAATAATACCGTATTTCCTCGAAATACCCCCCGGGGGGTGATTGTTTCATAGTGGTCCCGAGAGGGGGGGATTAAACGAGGGGGGTATTTCGAGGGGGGGGGGGTATTATTTCGCCAGAAATTTTTTCAAATCCTAGTACAAAATCGTCGTTTGTGATGTACACTGGGGTAGAAAAATGCATCAATAACTGACATGTATAGACTTCTGTAGACTAATAAACACCTTCCCGATCAAGTCCGGCCCCCAATTTTTTACTTTACTTCTGACGTCCTATCTACAGTTCTAGGACGCACCAGAAGCTGAAACTTGGGGTAGATATTGGTGCAACCCCCCTCTACTTCGCATGAATTGAAGGGGTCGCGGCGACCCCCTACAGGGTGGGTCGCCGAGTGCAAAAAAAATTTGCAGCTTTTTTAGTGTCCCACACAGGTCCGGCCCCCACTGATTTCTTACACTGCGGGTGCCGTACCTCCAGCTGTGGGAGGGGTATAAATCTAAAATTTTGGGGATGTGTCCCCTACACCCCTCCCCTACTATACACTGGCCAGGCGGTTTTTGGCAACTCACCACAGTGTGGGGTGCAACGTTCAAAATTTAATAAAATGTTACTGTCCCACACAAGTACAGCATCCATATGAATTTCAAAAAATGGACACTTTTGTGTTGTTTAAACACTAATGTGGTTGACAATGTGGAATAAGCATGAAATATCCTCTAAAAATATATTTTCCAACCTAAAACTGCCCAGCACATGAACCCCACCCCCCAAGTGGGTGACAAAAAAATCACTTTTCACAACTTTTTTATTAGACACTTGAACTGCTGGTTTACAATAATTGATAGGTTAGGGTTAAAGGTTTCAAATTGTGTAAAGAACCTTACCTCCAAAATTCCTTCATAAGAAAATTTGCTGGGGGTAAATTTAAAATCGTAAATTTTGCCTATTTTTGTTCCTGCAATGATGCCATTTTTACAATTTGAAATTCACCCCCAGCAAATTTTCTTATGAAGGCATTTGTGAGGTAAGGTTGTTTACACAATTTGAAACCTTTAACCCTTCCCTATAAATTATAGTAAACCAGCAGTTCAAGTGTCTAATAAAAAAGTTGTGAAAAGTGATTTTTTTGTCAGCCACCCGGGGGGATAAGATTCATGTGGTGGGCGGTTTTGGGTGGGATAAAATATTTTAGCGGATATTTCAGGTTTATGTCACATTATCAAATGCTCAAGTGTTAAAACAACACAAAAGTGTTCATTTTTTTAAATGAAATTAGGTGCTGGACTTGTGTGGGACCGTAATGTTTTAACAAACTTTTATCGCTGTGCCCCACACTGTGGTGAGTTGCCAAAAACCGCCTGGCCAGTGTATAGTAGGGGAGGGGTGTTGGGGACACATCCCCAAAATTTTAGATTTATACCCCTCCCACAGCAGGAGATCCGGCACCCGCAGTGTAGGAAATCAAGTGGGGGCCGGACCTGTGCGGGACAGTGAAAACACCGCAATTTTTTTTCACATATATGGCGACCCCCTCTATAGTGTATCGCCGCTGCCCCATTTATTCATGAGGGGTAGTGGGGGGTTGCGCCTATGTACCACCCAAGTTTTAGTTTTCCATCCCTCCCACAACCGGAGATATGGCCTGCGAAGTGAAAAAAAAATAGGCGGCCGGACTTGATCGGGAAGGTGTTTATTAGTGCGTAGATCGTATAAACACTGTTCTAACGTGATTCCGACATTGTTTTAACGTGTGTTCTGCACTACGCAGAACACAAACTGCAGTATTTGTCATGTACGTTCTCTTTACACTCAATCTGGGGGGGTATTTCGAGGGGGGGGGTGATTGTTTCATAATGGTCTCGAGAGAGGGGGGGGGGGTATTTCGAGGAAATACGGTAAACACATTAAAAGCATCGATACACCGTTTTTATCAATACAGTGTGGGCCTAGGGCCAATGCATTTGGTTCGTGGTAAGGGAATGCCATTTTTTCAATTTTCAAACGCTACAACGTATCATTGGTTTGTTTTAAAAATGGCCGTTACTTTTTTCTGCAATTAATTGAGGCGTCCAATTCTAAAAGTCGACAAGTCCAAAATATGAAAATTTTGAGTTAGGCCCGGAAACGTCATCTGGGGCTACTCCCGCACATTTTTTTCATAATTTTCCATAAATTTTGTGACCTCACATGCCCATATGGCAAAATGCCAAATTTGACACTTTTAGGGATAAATGCAAAAAAATTGGGCAAGAAGTCGACAAGTCCACTTACCTTTTGGGCTAAAAGTCGACAAGTCCACCTTCCGCAGCCTTTTTTATGGGAAACAAACGCAAGAAATGTGATAAGTCCATCATGGACAAAGATTTCTAAAAGTCGACAAGTCCATAAATTTCCCATAAGGCAGGCGTTGCGCCGGCGGGAACAAAAATGTTCTCGAGTGCAAAAAGTCGACAAGTGCATTTTCCTCCCCGAAACGGTTTTGTTCTGTCCGAGTAGAATTTTATAGACACCCAATTTTACCATTATATTTACATAGAGAGCAGGGGCTGAAAATTCGACACTTTATTGTTAACATTTGGAACTTATTGTTGAGCATGAGAGAGCCCCATTGGACACGCACCAAGGACCTGGAATTGGAAATGAAACTTAAAATGCGATTTACTCAAAATCGCATTTTGTGGACTTGTCGACTTTTAGAATTAGACGCCTCAATAAAATTACTACGGTCGTTGTAATCTATCTCTCCGACTCAATTGTGCAAATTTTAGACCCTGCACACACCAGGTGCCACCCCCAGACCCTGTAAAATGCTCTGTAAAATGTCAAATGTCATGCAAAGTGTCTAAAGTCATGGAAAATGCCCTGCAAAATGGCAGCTCGGTTGGCACTAGTGATGGAAAAGCACCAGAAAAAAGGGCGCCAGGCGCCAATGGCGCCATGGCGCCATTCGGAAACTGGGCGCCAAGCGCCAAGGGCGCCACAGAACATGGGTGCCAGGCGCCAAGGGCGCCACGGAAAGAGGGCGCCATGCTCAAAACGTGCAAACAACACACTGTGCAAACAACAAAAACAACAAACACATCTCCCTATAACTGTCATGCACACATTCACTTCGTTATCCACGTTCTCCAGGATGTAGTGAACAAAAGGACTAGCAACGATTTTTGGATAAAGTCATACCCACGTTGAATTCCAACACGATGAAAATTGTCATTTGACAAAAAAGTGTATTCACTTCAATTATGTTTTCGACGTTTCCAGATGACGTTTCCGGGCCTAACTCGAAATTTTCATATTTGGACTTGTCGACTTTTAGAATTGGACGCCTCAATTGTCATTTGACAAAAAAGTGTATTCACTTCAATTATGTTTTCTGTTCACAATTTTTTTTCTTCAAATGGACGAAAACGGAATTGCAGCGATTTGAACCCGTTGATTTACGGGTTTGCATGTTAGACGGTCCATCATTCTCAGCTTCTGATCCGTCAGAAGTGTCTGACGAACTGTTGTACAAAAGATTTTCATCTAATCGCACCAGCTCGTAATTTTTCCAGCGAATTTCGTTCATGTACTGCTCGCTTTTTCATTTTTGTGCATTGATGCAGCACTCACCTTGAAACCCTGCTGGCGCCATTTTGGCGCCCTTTTAAGGCAGGGCGCCAGGCGCCAAGGGCGCCACGGAAACGGGCGCCAAGCGCCAATGGCGCCATTCCATCACTAGTTGGCACTCACCTCAACTCGGTAGCCAATTTGCAGGGCATTTTCCATGACTTTGACACTTTGCATGACATTTGACATTTTACAGGGTCTGGGACTGCCCCCAGTTGACAAGGAGATTGGTTGTCAACTGGGACTGGTTTCCATTCAAGTTGCGAATATTTGATGCGTCGCCCAACCAGGTTCAAATGCGCATACCGTATTTCTTCTAATCGAACGACATACCTCCAACACAAGGTCATTACAGGTTTTGGCCCTTTTTTCACCCACCTACATAAACATAAAACGGCAACCTCCAATAGAACGGCAGCTTCCAATAGAACGACAGGTATAAATTACGTTGTGAGTGTTTGAAGACGCACAGATGTTTGAAAAATGAGTGGTGTGGTGAGGACATAAACGTGTTCAGAATTATAATTCTGGGGTGGTTTTCACATTTGTTTTTTTGAATTCATGCTGTGATATAAAAATGTTGTTTCATCAAATGGACAATGTGTGAAAAGGATTAGTGCAAAATTGAATGGCAGCCTAAAATAGAGACATACCTCTCATTGAACGGCACCTCCAATATAACGGCGGGTAAGTTAACGAAAAAATAAAACACCTTCAATTAGAAGAACTACGGTGCCAATATACCTACCGTATTTACTCGAATAATTTCCCCAGGGAATTTTTTTTCGTCAGACATTTTTGAGGGGGGAATTATTCAAGTGGATGGATTATTATTTCATCACAATTTTCAAGCATGTTTTTATCACACTACATACACATGTATGCCCTGTTTCCATCGGTAGTGCACATAACATTGCATCTTTGCACTCCGATGTACTGCATTTCCATTCCATGAATCAAAGTACACACCGATCTTTTGCATGCTTTCACTTGATCGATTCGTTTTTGTTAAAAGAATGTGAATGATCTACCTTCCGTCATTGGGGGGGGGAATTATTCAAGCGGGGGAATTATTTTTCCTCACTCATCTAACACTGGGGAATTATTCGAGGGGGGAATTATTCAAGTGGGGGGAATTATTCGATTAAAAACGGTAAATTGTTTTCCACTTTGGCGCATGTGCACTTCAAAATGGCCCCAATACTACCTATTTTCTCGCGTTTATTACCATTTTTGTGTGTGAAAAAGCGTATTCTCTACTATGAATTTCACGAAAATTTCTGACGAAATAATAAACCCCCCTCGAAATACCCCCCCCCCCCTCCAGAATGATGTACATCATGCAGGGGCGTACGCAGGGGGGGGCGGGGGGGGCGGCCGCCCCCCCCGTTCCCGGGCGGACATAAAAATTTGCCAGGAATGGCACTTTTCTACTGCAATTTTGTAGGCACTTTAAAAAATTTTTCCGCGCAAGCGCGCAAATCCCCACCCCATTGTTTAAATATGTATTTTTGGGAGCCTCAACAGCATTTCGAAAGTGCCAAACATGGTCTTAGTACTATACATAGGTCTTAATATACACCTTTATAGTATACGTTGGCGCCAGCGCCAACGCCAATATTGCCATGGCGCTGGCGCCTACAACTGGCGCCAGCGCCATGGCTCGATTCCTATATTATAGGGCCAAATTTTAGGGGGGGGGGGGGGGCGCCGCCCCCCCCGCTCGCCGGGCTCCGTATACAATCCGCCCCCCCCGCTCAAAATCCTGCGTACGTCCTGACATCATGTATGCGATGTACATGATGTACTTATTACTACTAATTTGCGTTGCAGATACACTTATACGCTCATTTGTGTACAGGACCGATCACTCACATCCGACCATGAGCGATTTTTTTTAGAAAATTCTTCACCACCCCAGAACTAGGGCATTTCGGCAAGGTCTGTTCCATGAAAAATAAAGTTCAAACATTTGCCTAAAAAAGTATATGGGCACCCCCCGCTGAAACCCACCTTGGGCCGTGTAAATGGGCCATATATTTTTTAATATTCTTTTTGGCTGATCACTCAAGTCCAACTGCGAGTGATTATCAACTTAAATCCTGCTTTTCAAGGCCAAATTTTGGCCTGAAATACAGAACATGTTCATGGCGAATTGCCAAAATGCAACTTCAATGGCTTTTTTAGCGATAAAAATAGGATAATGATATTTTTTAGTTTGTATTGATTTGTATGGCGGAACGTACTTCGTCAGAATTTTTATCGCAGTAATTTTTAACGCTGCAAAATGAAGCTATGAAAACGCTTCCACATTAAAGAGAAAGCCAGAGGCATTTTTTAAAAACTTTCCCCGCTCAAATGCCAAATATATCAAATTTGAGAACGTGTGAGGCGAACTTCGAAGATGTTACTTATTTCGTTCTGGGAAGAAAATTAGTACTGAGGGAAATGTAGCGAGGTTTTTTAAATTTCACCTTGCGTTTTCTCAAATTTGATTTATTTGGCATTTGAGTGGGGAAAGTTTTAAAAAATTGCCTCTGGCTTTCTCTTTAATGTGGAAGTGTTTTCATAGCTTCGTTTTGCAGCATAAAAAATTGCTGCGATAAAAATTGTGACGAAGCGTGTTCCGCCATACAAATCAATACAAACTAAAAAAATATCATTATCCTATTTTTATCGCTAAAAAAGCCATTGAAGTTGCATTTGGCAATTCGCCATGAACATGCTCTGTATTTCAGGCCAAAATTCGGCCTTGAAAAGCAGGATTTTAGTTGATTATCACTCGCAGTCGGACTTGAGGGATCAGTCAAAAAGAGTATTAAAAAAATGTGGGCTGTATACACGGCCCAAGGTGGGTTCCAGCCAGGGGGTGCCCATATACTTTTTTAGACAAATGTTTGAACTTTATTTTTCATGGAACAGACCCGGCCGATATGCCCTAGTTCGAGGGTAGTGAATGATTTTCTAAAAAAATCGCTCATGGTCGGATGTGACTGATCGGTCCTGTACAGATGTACATCTATAGCCCCAATACTACCTATTTTCTCGCGTTTATTACCATTTTTGTGTGTGAAAAAGCGTATTCTCTACTACGAATTTCATGAAAATTTCTGACGAAATAATAAACCCCCCCCCCCGTCGAATAAACCCCCCCTCGAATTACCCCCCCCCCTCAAATTTTGCTGGCGAAATAATAAACCCCCATGGGGGTATTTCGAGGTAATACGGTATATATGGCGTACAGTGCTATTATTTCCAGGATTTTAGATTTTTAATTTTGTAGATAATTGACAGTATTAGGACTGATTTACATATAAAATATCAGTGTGCTTGAAAAATGCTTAATTTTGGCCTACATGTGAACCGGGTTTACATGCGCACCGGCACTAACGATGGCAAAAAAAGATTTGAAAATTCGAAAACATTTTCGAATTTTCGAATTTTTTCGGAATTTTCGAATTTTTATTTCGCCCCTAGAAAAAACACTTAAAAATCGATTTATTTTTCAAAAAATTCGAAAATTCGAAAATTCAAAAATAGTTTTCGAATTTTTTAGGGAATTCAAGGCAGCAAAAAACACTGTTAAGTTCAACGTGCTTAATAAATCAACAATTGATACGCGGCGCGTATGGAAAAGCGAAACGTAACAAAAAAAGAACGTTGAAATGTCATCCATGGCGGAAGAGGCGGACTTCGACACATCCGTTTTTTATACTGTATTTTCTCGAAATATCCCCCCCTCGAAATACCCACCTCAAAATTTACACTATTAATTTATAAACCCCCCCTCGAAATACCACCCCCCCCCAATTTGGTGTATAGAGAACGTAATGCAGTTTGTGATCTGGGAAACACAGAACACACGTTAAAAACAATAACTGTGTTGTGTAGAACAGGGGTTTGTACCATCTACGTAATATAAGTATATAGAGTCTTATAAAAGGCAGTTTTTGTTGCATTTTGTGACATCTGTGTTACCTACAAACAACAATTTAGTACTCGGATTTTGAAAAATTTCTGGCAAAATAATACACCCCCCTCAAAATACCCACCCTTGTTTAACCCCACCCCAAGTTTCCACTCTGAAAAAATAATATTTAAAGCCAATTTTGTATTTTATGCTGATATTTTATTTGACGCCAATATTTAAATTGTTGTTTTTATTGCCTTCGCTCTGTTGGTGAATTCAATGTATCAATGTGTGAATTAAATGAAGAAGCAGCACACGCGTTTGCATAACTCATTCCACCATTTTTAATGCTTATTTATGGTTAAAATAAGGTCATAACAACTGAGCAGAACATGAAGACAGTCCAAATTCTGTGTTTAAAGCTTAAGATTCAATATTTTTCTGAAAAGATTTGAAAATTTTTTGAAAAAATTCGAAAACTAGCCAAAAAAATTCGAAAATTGCCAAAAAAGATTCAAAAATTCGAAATTCGAAAATTAAATTCGAAATTCAAAAATTATTTTGAAGAAAAATTCGAAAATTCGAAAATTCATTTCAGAAAAAACACTTAAAAATTTAAATACTTTTTTTTCGACTGTTTGCCATCGTTAACCGGCACAGACACCTCGAAATCCCCCCCCCCCCCGTTGGAATGATGCGCATCGTGTATAGTGATGTAAAGGCACCGGGGCACCGGTGCTCCGGTGCTGCGCACCGAAGGGCACCAGCACCGGTGCTGGTGCAATGCCCTCGCAATTTTTAAAGGTGCCCTGCCGGTGCCGGTGCCATTTTTTTCAGAATAGCACCGGTGCCAGTGCGGTGCGGTGACTGTTTTTTCGGTGCCCCAGGGTGCCATGTGCCCCTTTCACGCGATGGGAAAGGTGCCGGTGCCCCCCGATCCGGTCTACATGTGCACCGGGTTTACATGCGCAGCGAGTTATCGCCGTTTTAACAACTATGGTAATTACAATCAAAATAACATTTTACCATCGCATCAAATTTGTTTGTCAAATGAACATAATCTGAACAAATCTACTCAATGTGCCAACAGAAGTGACTCAGAATGAGCTATTTTCATGAATGATTATCACTTTTGAGTATTTTAATTAGGTAGGGCCATTCTAACTTGAAAATATTGTGTGGGATGACAAACGGCACTATTTTTGGAGAAAACTGATCGAGGGGCATGCTTCTAAGCGGCTACGCATAGTGCACAGATTCGATTTGCATATGCAAATGCGAGCGCGGCAAATGACTGCATTGGGCCAACACACGCTAGTTGACATCCCAAATTTGTGTCAACTCAATGTCAACTAAATAACACACAATAATTTTTTAAAGCTTCACACTTAACAGAAACAATAAAACTTTTATTTAATTATATTTTATGGCCTGAGTGAATTCCTGCCTGGGATGAGACGATAGTCCAGGCGGCAGTCCCAGACCCTGTAAAAAGCCCTGTAAAATGTCAAATGTCATGCAAAGTGTCTAAAGTCATGGAAAATGCCCTGCAAAATGGCAACTCGATTGCCATTTTGCATGACTTTTGACACTTTGTATGACAGATGACAGGGCTTTTTACAGGGTCTGGGAGTGCCCCCTGGCACAACCCCGGATTGTCATCTGGCGACCTAGATTGAACTCAATCGAGTTGACATCCAGTGTGTGTGGCGCCTTAAGGGGCTGTTTCAAACGTTTCTGTTTTCGTTTCCGCGAAATACGTAAAAAAATATTTCTAGTTCATTTCATAAACGTCTCGAAGCGAAAGTGGTGAACAATGTGAGAAAAATGGATTCTAGTTCTAAATCTATGTTTGATCACTCTAAATCTCAATTTAATCACCCCACTATTAGTTTCTTTACATGCCTATGGTAAGAGTATTTCGCAAAAGGAAACTCAAATGCGATTTTTAGTGAATACAATATCATCTTCACTTGTCATTTGCTTACACAACTCTGAAATACCCACAGTACCGAATACTTTCTCCTACTTTAAAAAAAAGTATTTAGATAAGTATCTATATTGGATCTAAGTATCAACTATGAGTACAATCGAATGTACGATCGTTTTTTACACTTGCAATCGATCAACCCAGCACCAAGTTATGCCTGGCCATCAGATGCAACACACCTGGGGGCAGTCCCAGACCCTGTAAAAAGCCACGTAAAATGTCAAGTGTCACGCAAAGTGTCCAAAGTCACGGAAAATGCCCTGCGAAATGGCAACCGAGTTGCCATTTTGCAGGGCATTTTCCATGAATTTTGACACTTTGCGTGACATTTGACAATTTATATGGCTTTTTACAGGGTCTGGGAATGGCACTGGTTGGTGTCGCGCCTCCACTTTCAATCAGGTTTTTCAATTCCAACTTTCCGGCCTTCGGCAACCTGGAAATTTTTTGCGATTTAAAAAAAAATCCAATTTCCTGATAAATAATTGTAATTATATTCGATTGGATGTATTTGCATACAGTTTATGTGTCGGTATTGACAGCGCATACACTAGTTGACACGTGTGTCAACTGGGCAGTGCCAAGCCCTGTAAAGTGTAAAGTAAAGTGTCAAATGTAAAGTCAAATGCAAAGTAAAGTGTCAATTGTCATGCAAAGTTCAGTAATAAAATCTTTTCTTTTTTGTTTTGATTGGCACTTTACATTGCATTTGACTTTACTTTGACACTTCACTTTAGACCCCGTTTACACGGATTTTTTGTGACGACTCGACAACAATAAAACGTTCAATAAGTTGAGTAAAACGTTCCATATTCATTAGAAAAAGTGGTCAAGTATACCTTCTATCTAGGCGAATATGCACGCCAAATTGCAGAATTGTGCTTGCAGCTCAAGAGTTATACCGTATTTCCTCAAATACCCCCCCTCTCGGTAGCACTATGAAACAATCACCCCCGCGGGGTATTTCGAGGAAATACGGTATATTTACATTCGAAAACATTTAGCTATTGTCGCTGGCTGTCGGAAGACTGTCCGACTACTGCAAAAGTGTGTGTGTAGGGTCCTTTAAACAACTCACGCGCGTTTGATTACAGTCAAAAGTTGTTTCCCGAGTTTGCTAATCATTTTTGCCGGCTACGCTTGTTTTTGTTGCTTTCGGGAAAAATTGACGAAATTTAGCGCTGGTACGAATGCTGAAATTAAAAAAAACAACAGTATTGATGTGTACGTTTCCTTGTATTTTTCGGGGGAAAACGATAAATGGTTTGAAAATGGCGCCATACACTGGATGTCAACTGGTTTTGGTGTCAAGTCAATTTTGGTTCAATTTAGGTCACGGGACAATTTTCAAGTGCACATGCGGCAATGTTGGAAAGAATCAATATTGCCATGTGCATTAATTGAACATAGTTTCATAGCCGTCAACGAAACTCTGAATGGAGACGAGTTGACATCCGATGACTCCCGATGTCAACTGAGCTGACCGGTTTTTACATTAGGTTAATGTGTTGAACTAAAATCGAGTTGACACCAAACCCAGTTAACATCCAGTGTGTGTGGCGCCAGTGGGCCAGTTTGGAAAGTGTAAAAAGGGTTTTTGAATGTGTTTAAGGACTTTTGACACTTTGCATGACATTAGATATTTTACAGGGTTCGGGAGTGGATCCTGGTGGAAATTGCGCCAGTGGATAAGTGGCAAGAAAAGGTGATGCATCTTCAATGTTAAAATCAAAAGACGAGGAAAATGAATTAATGCAAATACCGTATTTGCTTGAAAAATCCCCCTGGGGCATTATAATTTCCTCAGACATTTTTGATGGGGGAACTATTCGAGGGGGAAATTAATCAAGGGGGGAAATTACGATTTCGTCAAAATTTTCGAGCATGTTTCGATCAAGTCATTTCACGACATGTGCATCATTAACACACACAATAAAGTGCCATTTTTGTTAAAATTAGGCACAACAAATTGATCAAATCTCTTAAGGGGGAAGTATTCAAGGGGGCCTATTTTTTCCTCACTCGTCTTACGGGGGGGAATTATTTAAGGGGGAACTATTCAAGCAAATACGGTACTTGTCAACTTGCTGAATTTCCCCATGGTTGTGGACTGGCGGTAAGATTTCAAGTACTTAATATGGAGACACTTTATTTTACTTAACTTGAAAGTTATTGTACACTTTTACAAGTCACATATGTACCTATTGAAAGTAAAGATATAATCTTACCTTGATGAAGTCTCGGAAAAAGTTTGTGTCTAATTGATACAACTGAAGTAAATTTACATCGGTAAAGTTTCTCTTAAATATTCAAGGCTGAGCGTATTTTCCGTATTTTAATTAAAATTTTCTTACGCTGGTTTCACGTTTTACTGATTGATGGGTCAAATGTACCTAATTTAATGATGTGCATTTACGTTACGAGAAAGTATAAAACATTGGACAAAATTTAAATGGTTTCAGTGCCAATTACCGTATTTCTTCTAATATAAGGGCGCCCCTCTTTTTTTCGTCAACTTTTCAGTAATTCTTTTTCATGTTCTACCAAGGTTTTTCAAAGTGTTACGTCACAGACAGTTCATAGAATGACGATACATAGAGTTCAGTACATTCAACATTTGAGGTTAAAATACCTAGCACCAAATCAATGGACCAAAGCCACTCAATCATAGCATCCGCTGATATATTTTCATTTTTTATGCACTTGGCACAATTCCAACACTTTGTGTACCTTCTATTGGAGACCGCCCTTCTATTTATTTCGTGGCCCAAATTAAGTCGAAAAAGTGTACCTTCTATTAGAGACGTCCTTCTATTAGCAAAAATACGGTAACAAGATAATTGCAGGTTGTCAAAATTGCTTATAATTGCAGGGTTATCAAAATCGGCAATTTTGATGCGGCCGAAATTTTCCGCAACGTAAAATTGGGCCCACCTTTTTTGACGTCGGTTGCACTCCCGACGGCAGTTGTAACATTTTTATGCGATCAAATGGCACTAAATGGAGAAAACTAATAAACCCATTAATCGAACTGGCGATAAGAAAGTGTCAAAAAATCACCCGGTAGAACGGCAGGTAGAAATCATGTTGGGAGTGTGCCAAAACACAAAAATAATACCGTATTTCCTCGAAATACCCCCCGGGGGGTGATTGTTTCATAGTGGTCCCGAGAGGGGGGGATTAAACGAGGGGGGGGTTATTATTTCGCCAGAAATTTTTTCAAATCCTAGTACAAATTCGTCGTTTGTGATGTACACTGGGGTAGAAAAATGCATCAATAACTGACATGTAAAGACTCCTGTAGACTAATATTAGTACGTAGATGGTATAAACACTGTTCTAACGTGATTCCGACATTGTTTTAACGTGTGTTCTGCACTACGCAGAACACAAACTGCAGTATTTGTCATGTACGTTCTCTTTACACTCAATCTGGGGGGGTATTTCGAGGGGGGGGGGTGATTGTTTCATAATGGTCTCGAGAGAGGGGGGGTCAAACGAGGGGGGGGGGGTATTTCGAGGAAATACGGTAAACACATTAAAAGCATCGATACACTGTTTTTATCAATACAGTGTGTGCCTAGGGCCAATGCATTTGGTTCGTGGTAAGGGAATGCCATTTTTTCAATTTTCAAACACTACAACGTATCATTGGTTTGTTTTAAAAATGGCCGTTACTTTTTTCTGCAAGTAATTGAGGCGTCCAATTCTAAAAGTCGACAAGTCACATGCCCATATGGCAAAATGCCACATTTGACACTTTTAGGGAAAAATGCAAAAAAAATGGGCAAGAAGTCGACAAGTCCACTTACCTTTTGGGCTAAAAGTCGACAAGTCCACCTTCCGCAGCCTTTTTTATGGGAAACAAACGCAAGAAATGTGATAAGTCCATCATGGACACCGATTTCTAAAAGTCAACAAGTCCATAAATTTCCCACAAGGCAGGCGTTGCGCCGGCGGGAACAAAAATGTTCTCGAGTGCAAGAAGTCGACAAGTGCATTTTCCTCCCCGAAACGGTTTTGTTCTGTCCGAGTAGAATTTTATAGACACCCAATTTTCCATTATATTATACGTAGAGAGCAGGGGCTGAAAATTTGACACTTTATTGTTAACATTTGGAACTTATTGTTGAGCATGAGAGAGCCCCATTGGACACGCACCAAGGAACTGGAATTGGAAATGAAACTTAAAATGCGATTTACTCAAAATCGCATTTTGTGGACTTGTCGACATTTAGAATTAGACGCCTCAATTAAATTACCAAGGTCGTTGTAATCTATCTCTCTGACTCAATTGTGCAAATTTTGGGCCCTGCACACACCAGGTGCCACCCCCAGACCCTGTAAAATGTCAAATGTCATGCAAAGTGTCTAAAGTCATGGAAAATGCCCTGCAAAATGGCAGCTCGGTTGGCACTAGTGATGGAAAAGCACCAGAAAAAAGGGCGCCAGGCGCCAATGGCGCCATGGCGCCATTCGGAAACTGGGCGCCAAGCGCCAAGGGCGCCACAGAAAATGGGTGCCAGGCGCCAAGGGCGCCACGGAAAGAGGGCGCCATGCTCAAAACGTGCAAACAACACACTGTGCAAACAACAAAAACAACAAACACATCTCCCTATAACTGTCATGCACACATTCACTTCGTTATCCACGTTCTCCAGGATGTAGTGAACAAAAGGACTAGCAACGATTTTTGGATAAAGTCATACCCACGTTGAATTCCAACACGATGAAAATTGTCATTTGACAAAAAAGTGTATTCACTTCAATCATGTTTTCTGTACACAATTTTTTTTTTCAAATGGACGAAAACGGAATTGCAGCGATTTGAACCCGTTGATTTACGGGTTTGCATGTTAGACGGTCCATCATTCTCAGCTTCTGATCCGACAGAAGTGTCTGACGAACTGTTGTACAAAAGATTTTCATCTAATCGCGACCAGTTCGTAATTTTTCCAGCGAATTTCGTTCATGTACTGCTCGCTTTTTCATTTTTGTGCATTGATGCAGCACTCACCTTGAAACCCTGCTGGCGCCATTTTGGCGCCCTTTTAAGGCAGGGCGCCAGGCGCCAAGGGCGCCACGGAAACGGGCGCCAAGCGCCAATGGCGCCATTCCATCACTAGTTGGCACTCACCTCAACTCGGTAGCCAATTTGCAGGGCATTTTCCATGACTTTGACACTTTGCATGACATTTGACATTTTACAGGGTCTGGGACTGCCCCCAGTTGACAAGGAGATTGGTTGTCAACTGGGACTGGTTTCCATTCAAGTTGCGAATATTTGATGCGTCGCCCAACCAGGTTCAAATGCGCATACCGTATTTCTTCTAATCGAACGACATACCTCCAACACAAGGTCATTACAGGTTTTGGCGCCTTTTTTCACCCACCTACAGAAACATAAAACGGCAACCTCCAATAGAACGGCAGCTTCCAATAGAACGACAGCTTCCAATAGAACGACAGGTATAAATTACGTTGTGAGTGTTTGAAGACGCACAGATGTTTGAAAAATGAGTGGTGTGGTGAGGACATAAACGTGTTCAGAATTATAATTCTGGGGTGGTTTTCACATTTGTTTTTGTGAATTCATGCTGTGATATAAAAATGTTGTTTCATCAAATGGACAATGTGTGAAAAGGATTAGTGAAAAATTGAATGGCAGCCTAAAATAGAGACATACCTCTCATTGAACGGCACCTCCAATATAACGGCGGGTAAGTTGACGAAAAAATAAAACACCTTCAATTAGAAGAACTACGGTGCCAATATACCTACCGTATTTACTCGAATAATTTCCCCAGGGAATTTTTTTTTCGTCAGACATTTTTGAGGGGGGAATTATTCAAGTGGAGGGATTATTATTTCATCACAATTTTCAAGCATGTTTTTATCACACTACATACACATGTATGCCCTGTTTCCATCGGTAGTGCACATAACATTGCATCTTTGCACTCCGATGTACTGCATTTCCATTCCATGAATCAAAGTACACACCGATCTTTTGCATGCTTTCACTTGATCGATTCGTTTTTGTTAAAAGAATGTGAATGATCTACCTTCCGTCATTGGGGGGGGGGGGAATTATTCAAGCGGGGGAATTATTTTTTCCTCACTCATCTAACACTGGGGAATTATTCGAGGGGGGAATTATTCAAGTGGGGGGAATTATTCGATTAAAAACGGTAAATTGTTTTTCCACATTGGCGCATGTGCACTTCAAAATGGCCCCAATACTACCTATTTTCTCGCGTTTATTACCATTTTTGTGTGTGAAAAAGCGTATTCTCTACTACGAATTTCACGAAAATTTCTGACGAAATAATAACCCCCCCCCCGTCGAATAAACCCCCCCTCGAATTACCCCCCCCCCTCAAATTTTGCTGGCGAAATAATAAACCCCCATGGGGTCCCAGACCCAGACCCTGTAAAAAGCCCTGTAAAATGTCAAATGTCATGCAAAGTGTCTAAAGTCATGGAAAATGCCGTGCAAAATGGCAACTCGGTTGCCATTTTGCATGACTTTTGACACTTTGCATGACAGATGACAGGGCTTTTTACAGGGTCTGGGAGTGCCCCCTGGCACAACCCCGGATTGTCATCTGGCGACCTAGATTGAACTCAATCGAGTTGACATCCAGTGTGTGTGGCGCCTTAAGGGGCTGTTTCAAACGTTTTTGTTTTCGTTTCCGCGAAATACGTAAAAAAATATTTCTAGTTCATTTCATAAACGTCTCGAATCGAAAGTGGTGAACAATGTGAGAAAAATGGATTCTAGTTCTAAATCTATGTTTGATCACTCTAAATCTCAATTTAATCACCCCACTATTTGTTTCTTTACATGCCTATGGTAAGAGTATTTCGCAAAAGGAAACTCAAATGCGATTTTTAGTAAATACAATATCATTTTCACTTGTCATTTGCTTACACAACTCTGAAATACCCACAGTACCGAGTACTTTTTCCTAATTTAAAAAAAAAGTATTTAGATCAGGTATCTATATTGGATCTAAGTATCAACTATGAGTACAATCGAATGTACGATCGTTGTGTACACTTGCAATGGATCAGGCCATTGCCACGCCATACTTGTGCTGCAGATTTATTCCAGCCGAGTGATTAAATTGTCCATTTTTAACCAGGTCGTTCAATTCCTTCTTTCCGGCCGGGATTCCGGCCAACCTGGAAATTTTTTGCGATTTTTGAGAAAAAAAGAAATCTAATTTCCTGATAAATATTTGTAATTATATTCGATTGTATGTATTTGCATACAGTTTATGTGTCGGTATTGACAGCGCATACACTAGTTGACACGTGTGTCAACTGGGCAGTGCCAAGCCCTGTAAAGTGTAAAGTAAAGTGTCAAATGTAAAGTCAAATGCAAAGTAAAGTGTCAATTGTCATGCAAAGTTCAGTAATAACATCTTTTCGTTTTTGTTTTGATTGGCACTTTACATTGCATTTGACTTTACGTTTGACACTTCACTTTAGACCCCGTTTACACGGATTTTTTGTGACGACTCGACAACAATAAAACGTTCAATAAGTTGAGTAAAACGTTCCATATTCATTAGAAAAAGTGGTCAAGTATACCTTCTATCTAGGCGAATATGCACACCAAATTGCAGAATTGTGCTTGCAGCTCAAGAGTTATACCGTATTTCCTCAAATACCCCCCCTCTCGGTAGCACTATGAAACAATCACCCCGCGGGGTATTTCGAGGAAATATGGTATATTTACATTCGAAAACATTTAGCTATTGTCGCAGGCTGTCGGAAGACTGTCCGACAACTGCAAAAGTTACCAAACGCCTTTAACTCATGAGCTACAAGCACGATTGTGCAATTTGACATGCATATTCGCCTACGTCAGATGTACAGTTGTACACTTTTTCTCATAAATAATGAACCTTTTTACTCAATTTTTTCAACTTTTTAATGTTTTCGAATCGTCACAAAAAATGCGTGTAAACGGGGCCTTACACTATTCAGGGCTTTGGACTCGGCCCCAGGCGTGTGTGTGGGGCCCAAACAACTCACGACTTTCTGACTGCAGTTATGAATGCCCTCGTCTGTTTGTCGTACTTGTGTGCCATTTTTGCCGGCTACGCTTGTTTTTGTTGCTTTCGGGAAAAATTGACGAAATTTAGCGCTGGTACGAATGCTGAAATATTTATTAAAAAAATCAGTATTTATGTGTACGTTTCCTTGTATTTTTCGGTGGAAAAACGATAAATGGTTTGAAAATGGCGCCATACACTGGATGTCAACTGGTTTTGGTGTCAAGTCAATTTTGGTTCAATTTAGGTCGCGGGAGAATTTTCAAGTGCACATGCGGCAATGTTGGAAAGAATCAATATTGCCATGTGCATTAATTGAACATAGTTTCATAGCCGTCAACGAAACTCTGAATGGAGACGAGTTGACATCCGATGACTCCTGATGTCAACTGAGCTGACCGGTTTTTACATTAGGTTAATGTGTTGAACTAAAATCGAGTTGACACCAAACCCAGTTAACATCCAGTGTGTGTGGCGCCAGTGGGCCAGTTTGGAAAGTGTAAAAAGTGTTTTTGAATGTGTTTAAGGACTTTTGACACTTTGCATGACATTAGATATTTTACAGGGTTCGGGAGTGGATCCTGGTGGAAATTGCGCCAGTGGATAAGTGGCAAGAAAAGGTGATGCATCTTCAATGTTAAAATCAAAAGACGAGGAAAATGAATTAATGCAAATACCGTATTTGCTTGAATAATCCCCCTGGGGCATTATAATTTCCTCAGACTTTTTTGATGGGGGAACTATTCGAGGGGGAAATTAATCAAGGGGGGAAATTACTATTTCGTCAAACTTTTCGAGCATGTTTCGATCAAGTCATTTCACGACATGTGCATCATTAACACACACAATAAAGTGCCATTTTTGTTAAAATTAGACACAACAAATTGATCAAATCTCTTAAGGGGGAATTATTCAAGGGGGGTCTATTTTTTCCTCACTCGTCTTACAGGGGGGGGAATTATTTAAGGGGGAACTATTCAATCAAATACGGTACTTGTCAACTTGCTGAATTTCCCCATGGTTGTGGACTGGCGGTAAGATTTCAAGTACTTAATATGGAGACACTTTATTTTACTTAACTTGAAAGTTACTGTACACTTTTACAATTCACATATTTACCTATTGAGAGTAAAGATATTTATAATCTTACCTTGATGAAGTCTCGGGAAAAGTTTGTGTCTAATTGATACAACTGAAGTAAATTCACATCGGTAAAGTTTCTCTTAAATATTCAAGGCTGAGCGTATTTTCCGTATTTTAATTAAATTTTCTTACACTGGTTTCACGTTTTACTGATTGATGGGTCAAATGTACCTAATTTAATGATGTGCATCTACGTAAAAGTAATAAACATTGGACAAAATTTAAATAGTTTCAGTGCCAATTACCGTATTTCTTCTAATATAAGGGCGCCCTTCTATTTTTCGTCAATTTTTTTAACCCACCCTTCTATTGGAGACCGCCCTTCTGTTTTTTCGTCAACTTTTCAGTAATTCTTTTTCATGTTCTACCAAGGTTTTTCAAAGTGTTACGTCACAGACAGTTCATAGAATGACGATACATAGAGTTCAGTACATTCAACATTTGAGGTTAACATACCTAGCACCAAATCAATGGACCAAAGCCACTAAATCATAGCATCCGCTGATATATTTTCATTTTTTATGCACTTGGCACAATTCCAGCACTTTGTGTACCTTCTATTGGAGACCGCCCTTCTATTTATTTCGTGGCCCAAATTAAGTCGAAAAAGTGTACCTTCTATTAGAGACGTCCTTCTATTAGCATAATTCGGTAACAAGATAATTGCAGGGTTGTCAAAATTGCAGATAATTGCAGGGTTATCAAAATTGCAGATAATTGCAGGTTATCAAACTTTGATGCGGCCGAAATTTTCCGCAACGTAAAATTGGGCCCACCTTTTTTGACGTCGGTTGCACTCCCGACGGCAGTTGTAACATTTTTATGCGATCAAATGGCACTAAATGGAGAAAACTAATAAACCCATTAATCGAACTGGCGATAAGAAAGTGTCAAAAAATGGCGCCAAAATTCCCCGAAATAATTGGCGCATTTTGGCGCCACACGGCATCCAATAGAACGGCACCCCCAATAGAACGACACCCCCGGTAGAACGGCAGGTAGAAATCATGTTGGGAGTGTGCCAAAACACAAAAATATTAAACACATTAAAAGCATCGATACACCGTTTTTATCAATACACTGTGTGCCTAGGGTTCGTGGTAAGCAGGGTTGGTTTTATAAAAATCATTTGTATACAAATTGTATAAAAATTGTATAAAAATGTATTTTTTTAAATTTTATTCTTGTTTCATTTTATTTTATTCCAAAATAATAATAAAATAATAAAATGGACCATTTTACAAAAAAATTACAAAAATTTTACATAAATTTTGCAAAAAATCAGAATCCTTGCATGCAAGGTCAGAAAAATGTGATAATTTTACCTAAACATGAAAAACGTGTGACAAATTTTTCCATTACTTTGCAAAAGTTGCATGCAGTAGGTATTGTTAGCTAGTTGTAAGTGTTAAGTTACAGTTATCGATAAGAGTGGTTTGCATTTTCAGTAGAAGGATTACTGGAGTGTGCTGGGCGCATTTGTAAAACATCATGCAAAGTGTCAATTGTCATGACAAATGTAGTAAAGAGTCAATTGGCATCTCAAATGTCAAGCAAAGTATAATTGCCATGACAAATGTTGTGCAGAGTGTAAATTGTGTATCTGAATCTTATGTTTTGGTATCCAAACCTTATATTTTGGTATCCAAATCTTATGTTTTTGTATCCAAATGTTCACATAAGATTTGGTTACAAAAACAACAATATTTGGATACAAAAGATAAGATTTGGATACAATTTGCTTTACAGTTTCCACTTCCATATTTGTCATGATAATTGACACTTTACTTAACATTTTCATGAAAATTGCCACTTTCCATTCCATTTCATATGACATTTTGACACTTTACATGGCTTGGGACTGCCCCAGCTCCGCGAATGAACAGGTTGAACTATAAACAACAGAAAAATATTCTTTACAAAAAATATGAATTTTTATACAATTTTTACAAAAATATGAATTTGTATACAATTTTACAAAAAATTTACAAAAATTCGAATTTTTATACAAATGTTATTTTTATTTTGAAATTTTTTATTTTATTTTATTTTATTCTTCAATTTTCCATTTTATTTTAATTTATTCTTCAATTTTCCATTTTATTTTATTTTTTATTTTTATTTTCTGAGTGTTTGCCAACCCTGGGTGTAAGGCAATGCCATTTTTTCACTTTTCAAACACTACAACGTATCATGTATCACGATCGGGGGGAGGGAGGGGGGGGGGGGGCAAAACGTGAGCTGAAATTCCTTTGTTTAAAAATGGGCGTTACTTTTTTCTGCAATTAATTGAGGCGTCCAATTCTAAAAGTCGACAAGTCCAAAATATGAAAATTTTGAGTTAGGCCCGGAAACGTCATCTGGGGCTACTCCTGCACATTTTTCATAATTTTCCATAAATTTTTTGACTTCACATGCCCATATGGCAAAGTACCAAATTTGACATTTTTAGGGAAAAATGCAAAAAATTTGGGCAAGAAGTCGACAAGTCCACTTACCGTAAATCCTCGAATAAGTCCCCCCCCCTCGAAAAACTCCCCCCCCCCCCTCGAATAACTCCCCCTCTAAGCAGGCTGAGGAAAAAATAACCCCCCCCCTCGAATAACTCCCCCCTATTTTATGGGTGGGAAAGAAGTCCACGTATAAAAAAACGTATTTATGTATAGTCGGCAGACATGATACTATACAATGAGTCGCATGATGTCATATCATGCACGCTGTATCCAACCCGTAGAACTCTGTTTTGGTGACTCGTGCTTACGCATATACGGAATGAAACTATTCAATTGTGCCCGCACAATTCAAACCCCCGTCAAAGTGTAGTTGAGTTTTTTGGCATGATGCCATCCAAGCGTCGTCTGGATCTGAATAAATACAAAGCGGGAACGTCGGGATCCAATATAACGGCGGGTAAGTTTAGGCCCTGTTTACACGGATTTTTGGTGACGACAAAAAATTTGTGTCGTCACAGACATTTTTTTGCAAAAATTGGTAATTTTACATGCGTGACGACCAATCGGCCTCGATAAATTTGGTTGTCACACATGTAAAATCAGCCTCGATAAATTTTAATACACAAAAATGCAAACAAGATGTCATTTTCATACCTTTATGAGGCCATATCATAGTCTCAACAAATTTGTTGTAATATAGTGCCATGCATTAATGGCATTTTGTGAACATTTTACATGTAAATAGGTAAATGTAAATTGTAAATAGGTGACGGCACTTATAGAATGTTGTCACAAGCATAGCTCGTTCACAGCTTGTGACGACACATTTGAGTCGCACCTGTAAGTGAAGTTCAATTTTGTCGGAGTTTTGCAGATCAGCCTCGCTACCGAGGCCGATTTTCATGACTCCGACAATTATTTTCACAATCCATATCTTGCTCATTTCTCAACCGATTTGATCCATTCAACACTTGTAATGATCTGGAAAACCTGTAGATTCCATTTTTGTTGTCTGATTTATGATGGCTGAACTGGTTAAGCTGGTGTAAGCCGAGACTTTGCCACACGTTTTTGACCATGCTCAACAATGGCAAAACACACTGAGACTATGATTTGTTGAGACAAACACACATTTTAAATTTGTTTCACACAGAAACTCAAAAACTCAAAACTCAAATAAGTTTTTATTGGAGTACACAGAAACACATAAGACATAGTAAAGTTTATTCAGAGATTTTTAATTAAAATACAAGGTAACTACCGGTAATTACCTAGAAATACCCCCATGGGGGTTTATTATTTTGCCAGCAAAATTTGAGGGGGGGTTAATTCGAGGGGGGGTTTTATTATTTCGTCAGAAATTTTTGTGAAATTCATAGTAAAGAATACGCTTTTTCTTACACAAAAACTGTAATAAACGTGAGAAAATAGGTTATATTGGGGCTATAGAAGTACAATTGTACACAAATGAGTGTGTAAGTGTAGCTGCGATGCAAATAAGTAGTAATAAATACATCATGTACATTGCATACATGATGTACATCATTCCAGAGGGGGGGTATTTTGAGGGGGGTTTATTATTTCCCCAGCCTATTTTGAGGGGGGTTATATCAAGGGGGGGGGTTAATTCAAGGGGGGATAATTCGAGGTCATACGGTATACCATATTTCCTCAAAATACCCCCAGGTGGTTTACGTTTTCATAGTTGAAATTTTGAGGGGGTTATTCAAGGGGGATTATAATTTCACCAGAAATTTTTTGAACTCCCAGTACTAATTTGTTGTTTGTAATGTACGCAGACCTAAAAAAATGCAACAAAAAGGTTTTTGTTAAAAGTACTGAAGTAAATGTGAAGTATTGAATTTTTACTCACCCTGAGTATAGAAAGTGTAATGTAGATTTTTTACTTTTACTCATGAATAAACCTGAGTAAAATACTTGTAAAAACATAAAAGTGAGTATTTTTGGGTAATTTTGCCAGAATTTTGATGCAAAATCACCTATTTTCATACTTTTTTTGCCCATACTATTCTTCAAAACCACTTATTCATCCAATTTTTGCCAATTTTCAGCTACTCTTGACTGTATATGTATTTGCTATACCAAATTTTGATTATTTTTCACTACTTTTAGATTTTTTATTCCTTTTTCCCTTGTAAATGCTGTGAGAAGCTGATATATAAGCCTATCCAACATACATTTTGTGTACTTGAGTACTTGAAAAAAGTAGGTGTTAAGGTGAGTATGGGTACTTTCTTTCAGTGGAAATGTAAAGATATTTACACAGTACTCGAGGACATGTATTTTTCGAGTAAATATAAATGTTTTAACAACTATGTAGGGTGTCAACTTTCCATTTTCCATTTCTGTTTTCCAGAGGAAATTTTTTACCCTTTCCGTTTCGTTATCTGGCCGATGAAAATGTTTACCCTTTCCGTTTTCCGGCAGCTTAAAATTTTTACCCTTTCCATTTTCCATGTTTCCATAAAAAATATGTTTGACACCCTACAACTATGGATATTAGTCAAAATTTTTGCCCCTGGGATAGATAGATAGAAAGCTGACTGGCATCCAGGATAGATATATAGCTGGGTGATTCAGGGGGGGGGGGCGATTTGTTATTTATGTGCCTATATACTTATTTCAAGCTATTTTTCACCTGTTTTTATCAAATTTTCTCTCTTTTATTTCTTCTACACCTTGAAAAAACCAGCCCCCCTGATCTTTCTCCAGTAAAGCAATTTACTACCTACTGTAAATACTCTACTAGTACAACTGTCTAGGGTTGGGACGATATATCGTATCAAATATTGAATATTGGATATCGACTATTTTTTCATATCGAATATTGATATCGAAAATTTTGAAAAAATATCAAGCATTTTTTCGATATTTTTCAATATTCTTCCCTTCCCTGGCCTGACCTATTGCACATTTAGAAAGTTATTTTGAAGGCAGTTATCAAAAATTCTGTGCACATGCATGCACTTTGTCATCACATGACATGTATTTCCATTTTACCAGTTGCAACCACCTCTAATCTTGTGCAGATGCAATCACAAATGTCCACGTCAGAGTATGTGCCATGGCACTGGCACCATGGTGCATTTTCTTTACTACATCCATCAAATTTCAGGGTGTGGGGTGAGTTTATGTAAATTTTATGTGAATTTGTACAATCTACTCTTCAGTAAGGATATGATCAATTATGTTTGTGACCAAATGGAAATACAATATGCCACTCAAGATATGCCTTGCCTTAGGAAAAGCAAAATATCGAAATATCAAAAATATCGAAATATCAATATCAAATATCGAGCATATCTTCAGATCAAATATCGATATCGAATATCGAGGGTCCATATTGTATCGATATCGAATATCGAGTTCCAGAAAAAAATATCGAATATCAAATATCGATATCGAAAAGTCATATCGTCCCAACCCTACAACTGTCACATTGTTTTTAAGGGTCGCTATTGGAGGGGTCAAATTTTATTTTGCTATTATTCACAAAATAGGTTTATAAGAACATGCAGTACAATAGCTGAAAATAGGCAGTTAGACACATGATTCCGTGATTTTGGAGGTGAATACCTATAAAAAGGCATGCAAATAAGCGTTTTTCAGCAAAAATTTGGGTATACTTTCTGAAAAATCGTTTCAGATAGCTAGATCCCTTTGTTATGTCGGGGGTTTATGTTTTTCTGTTTTTGTTTTATGTTTTTCTCTGGGGGTCACACTATTACAGAGGGTCACATAAAACTCGCACTACATGTACAAAGGGGTCTCACCATTGGTTGGATCGCTTATTGGAGGGGGGTCATAATTAGGGTTGGAAAAAAACGTGTTTTCTAACTCCTTGTTTTTTAAAAGCTACCAGATATGGTTATGGGTCCGCATATATAGGTACTTTAGACAACTGGCAGTACTTTGTGATGTTATATATGACCATATAATGGCTGTGGAGCCATATGAGAGCGTTATAGTGGTACTTTGTGTCAAAAATATCCATTTTTTGTCAACATGTTCATATATCGCCTTATAGTCGAATGTTTGTGACTTCAGGTGAAGTTTGGCATGGAATAGTGATCAAACAAGGTTATAAAATAAAGTTGTTACTTTAGTGATCTTACACACTGTGGATATACATGTAAGCACTTTACCTGAATATTATATGCTACAGCAACATATGACGGCTTATTAACCCATGGTAGCATATAGAAATGGATGCTTTGATACAAAAAATGCCACAAAACCAATGAAAACAGCTACCAATGTCAATTTGTGTGTGAAATTGCGTGCTTGCACACAGAAAAATCATGCAAAATACCTAGTGCTGAGTACTAAAAATGTTGGCCAATGTTTAAAACATTTTGGGCATCATGTTTTTTTGAAAACAACGTTTTTTTAAATAAAAAACGTTTAAAAAAAACGTCAGCCAACCCTTGTCATAATAATTGAGTATTTATGGTATATATCAATATAAACTAGTGAAAAATTCACATTCCACCTATCACACACTCACAAAATATTTTGCTGTGATGTTTCAGATAAAAGACACATTGTCATCACTGAAAAAACACGTTCACAGCTCGTGACGACTTTTAGCCACTTTTCTGTGTCACTACTATATGTGCGTGACGATCACAGCCATGAATTTGCTGTTCATCACACTCAAAATCAAATGTTCTCGATTTGTCGGAATTTTGTCGGAATCAAAAACAACTTCCGGCGACAACAAAAAAATGCAGTGGTCTATCACTCTTTAACGACCAAGACAATATGAATGAATATTCACATGCACATACCCCTCAGTACTATATATACTCGACCACCTTTTCTCAAAAATATGGAACTTAACAATCGAGTTATGAAACTTTTTAAAGTGACATTTTTGTTTTTTGTCGTCACCCAAAAATCCGTGTAAACGCTGCCTAACGAAAAAATAAAACACCTTCAATTAGAAGAACTACGGTGCCAATATACATACCGTATTTACTCGAATAATTTCCCCAGGGAATTTTTTTTTCGTCAGACATTTTTGAGGGGGGAATTATTCAAGTGGAGGGATTATTATTTCATCACAATTTTCAAGCATGTTTTTATCACACTACATACACATGTATGCCCTGTTTCCATCGGTAGTGCACATAACATTGCATCTTTGCACTCCGATGTACTGCATTTCCATTCCATGAATCAAAGTACACACCGATCTTTTGCATGCTTTCACTTGATCGATTCGTTTTTGTTAAAAGAATGTGAATGATCTACCTTCCGTCATTGGGGGGGGGGAATTATTCAAGCGGGGGAATTATTTTTTCCTCACTCATCTAACACTGGGGAATTATTCGAGGGGGGAATTATTCAAGTGGGGGGAATTATTCGATTAAAAACGGTAAATTGTTTTTCCACATTGGCGCATGTGCACTTCAAAATGGCCCCAATACTACCTATTTTCTCGCGTTTATTACCATTTTTGTGTGTGAAAAAGCGTATTCTCTACTACGAATTTCACGAAAATTTCTGACGAAATAATAACCCCCCCCCCGTCGAATAAACCCCCCCTCGAATTACCCCCCCCCCTCAAATTTTGCTGGCGAAATAATAAACCCCCATGGGGGTATTTCGAGGTAATACGGTATATATGGCGTACAGTGCTATTATTTCCAGGATTTTAGATTTTTAATTTTGTAGATAATTGACAGTATTAGGACTGATTTACATATAAAATATCAGTGTGCTTGAAAAATGCTTAATTGTGGCCTACATGTGAACCGGGTTTACATGCGCACCGGCACAGACACCTCTAAATCCCCCCCCCCGTTGGAATGATGCGCATCGTGTATAGTGATGTAAAGGCACCGGGGCACCGGTGCTCCGGTGCTGCGCACCGAAGGGCACCAGCACCGGTGCTGGTGCAATGCCCTCGCAATTTTTAAAGGTGCCCTGCCGGTGCCGGTGCCATTTTTTTCAGAATAGCACCGGTGCCAGTGCGGTGCGGTGACTGTTTTTTCGGTGCCCCAGGGTGCCATGTGCCCCTTTCACGCGATGGGAAAGGTGCCGGTGCCCCCCGATCCGGTCTACATGTGCACCGGGTTTACATGCGCAGCGAGTTATCGCCGTTTTAACAACTATGGTAATTACAATCAAAATGACATTTTACCATCGCATCAAATTTGTTTGTCAAATGAACATAATCTGAACAAATCTACTCAATGTGCCAACAGAAGTGACTCAGAATGAGCTATTTTCATGAATGATTATCACTTTTGAGTATTTTAATTAGGTAGGGCCATTCTAACTTGAAAATATTGTGTGGGATGACAAACGGCACTATTTTTGGAGAAAACTGATCGAGGGGCATGCTTCTAAGCGGCTACGCATAGTGCACAGATTCGATTTGCATATGCAAATGCGAGCGCGGCAAATGACTGCATTGGGCCAACACACGCTAGTTGACATCCCAAATTTGTGTCAACTCAATGTCAACTAAATAACACACAATAATTTTTTAAAGCTTCACACTTAACAGAAACAATAAAACTTTTATTTAATTATATTTTATGGCCTGAGTGAATTCCTGCCTGGGATGAGACGATAGTCCAGGCGGCAGTCCCAGACCCTGTAAAAAGCCCTGTAAAATGTCAAATGTCATGCAAAGTGTCTAAAGTCATGGAAAATGCCGTGCAAAATGGCAACTCGGTTGCCATTTTGCATGACTTTTGACACTTTGTATGACATTTGAAATTTTACAAATGATTTTGAAATGACAGGGCTTTTTACAGGGTCTGGGAGTGCCCCCTGGCACAACCCCGGATTGTCATCTGGCGACCTAGATTGAACTCAATCGAGTTGACATCCAGTGTGTGTGGCGCCTTAAGGGGCTGTTTCAAACGTTTTTGTTTTCGTTTCCGCGAAATACGTAAAAAAATATTTCTAGTTCATTTCGGAAACGTCTCGAATCGAAAGTGGTGAACAATGTGAGAAAAATGGATTCTAGTTCTAAATCTATGTTTGATCACTCTAAATCTCAATTTAATCACCCCACTATTTGTTTCTTTACATGCCTATGGTAAGAGTATTTCGCAAAAGGAAACTAAAATGCGATTTTTAGTGAATACAATATCATCTTCACTTGTCATTTGCTTACACAACTCTGAAATACCCACAGTACCGAGTACTTTTTCCTACTTTAAAAAAAAAGTATTTAGATAAGTATCTATATTGGATCTAAGTATCAACTATGAGTACAATCGAATGTACGATCATTTTTTACACTTGCAATCGATCAACCCAGCACCAAGTTATGCCTGGCCATCAGATGCAACACACCTGGGGGCAGTCCCAGACCCTGTAAAAAGCCACGTAAAATGTCAAGTGTCACGCAAAGTGTCCAAAGTCACGGAAAATGCCCTGCGAAATGGCAACCGAGTTGCCATTTTGCAGGGCATTTTCCATGAATTTTGACACTTTGCGTGACATTTGACAATTTACATGGCTTTTTACAGGGTCTGGGAATGGCACTGGTTGGTGTCGCGCCTCCACTTTCAATCAGGTTTTTCAATTCCAACTTTCCGGCCTTCGGCAACCTGGAAATTTTTTGCGATTTAAAAAAAATCCAATTTCCTGATAAATAATTGTAATTATATTCGATTGTATGTATTTGCATACAGTTTATGTGTCGGTATTGACAGCGCATACACTAGTTGACACGTGTGTCAACTGGGCAGTGCCAAGCCCTGTAAAGTGTAAAGTAAAGTGTCAAATGTAAAGTCAAATGCAAAGTAAAGTGTCAATTGTCATGCAAAGTTCAGTAATAAAATCTTTTCTTTTTTGTTTTGATTGACACTGTACATTGCATTTGACTTTACGTTTGACACTTCACTTTAGACCCCGTTTACACGGATTTTTTGTGACGACTCGACAACAATAAAACGTTCAATAAGTTGAGTAAAACGTTCCTTATTCATTAGAAAAAGTGGTCAAGTATACCTTCTATCTAGGCGAATATGCACGCCAAATTGCAGAATTGTGCTTGCAGCTCAAGAGTTATACCGTATTTCCTCAAATACCCCCCCCTCTCGGTAGCACTATGAAACAATCACCCCCCACGGGGTATTTCGAGGAAATACGGTATATTTACATTCGAAAACATTTAGCTATTGTCGCAGGCTGTCGGAAGACTGTCCGACTACTGCAAAAGTGTGTGTGTAGGGTCCTTTAAACAACTCACGCGCGTTTGATTACAGTCAAAAGTTGTTTCCCGAGTTTGCTAATCATTTTTGCCGGCTACGCTTGTTTTTGTTGCTTTCGGGAAAAATTGACGAAATTTAGCGCTGGTACGAATGCTGAAATAAAAATAAAAAAAACAGTATTTATGTGTACGTTTCCTTGTATTTTTCGGGGGAAAACGATAAATGGTTTGAAAATGGCGCCATACACTGGATGTCAACTGGTTTTAGTGTCAAGTCAATTTTGGTTCAATTTAGGTCACGGGACAATTTTCAAGTGCACATGCGGCAATGTTGGAAAGAATCAATATGGCCATGTGCATTAATTGAACATAGTTTCATAGCCGTCAACGAAACTCTGAATGGAGACGAGTTGACATCCGATGACTCCTGATGTCAACTGAGCTGACCGGTTTTTACATTAGGTTAATGTGTTGAACTAAAATCGAGTTGACACCAAACCCAGTTAACATCCAGTGTGTGTGGCGCCAGTGGGCCAGTTTGGAAAGTGTAAAAAGTGTTTTTGAATGTGTTTAAGGACTTTTGACACTTTGCATGACATTAGATATTTTACAGGGTTCGGGAGTGGATCCTGGTGGAAATTGCGCCAGTGGATAAGTGGCAAGAAAAGGTGATGCATCTTCAATGTTAAAATCAAAAGACGAGGAAAATGAATTACCGTATTTCCTCGAAATACCCCCGGGGGGTTTATTGTTTCAGAGTGAGAATTTTGAGGGGGGGTTAAACGAGGGGGGGGGTATTTCGAGGGGGGGGTTTATTATTTCGCCAGAAATTTTTTGAAAACCAAGTACTAAATTGTCGTCTGAAACGTACGTCGAAAATGCAACAAAAATCGCCAGTTATAAGACTCTAAGCACTTGTATAAGTGTGTAGATGTATAATCACTGTTCTCACATAACAGAGTCATCGTTTTTAACGTGTGTTTTGCATTACCCAGATGACAAACCGCAGCCTTTGTCATTTACGTTCTCTATACACTGAATTTGGGGGGGGGGTATTTCGAGGGGGGGGTTTATAAGTTCATAGTGTCCATTTTGAGGGGGGGTATTTCGAGGGGGGGTATTTCGAGGGGGGGGGTATTTCGAGGAAATACGGTAATGCAAATACCGTATTTGCTTGAAAAATCCCCCTGGGGCATTATAATTTCCTCAGACATTTTTGATGGGGGAACTATTCGAGGGGGAAATTAATCAAGGGGGGAAATTACGATTTCGTCAAAATTTTCGAGCATGTTTCGATCAAGTCATTTCACGACATGTGCATCATTAACACACACAATAAAGTGCCATTTTTGTTAAAATTAGGCACAACAAATTGATCAAATCTCTTAAGGGGGAAGTATTCAAGGGGGCCTATTTTTTCCTCACTCGTCTTACAGGGGGGAATTATTTAAGGGGGCACTATTCAAGCAAATACGGTACTTGTAAACGTGCTGAATTTCCCCATGGTTGTGGACTGGCGGTAAGATTTCAAGTACTTAATATGGAGACACTTTATTTTACTTAACTTGAAAGTTATTGTACACTTTTACAAGTCACATATGTACCTATTGAGAGTAAAGATATAATCTTACCTTGATGAAGTCTCGGAAAAAGTTTGTGTCTAATTGATACAACTGAAGTAAATTTACATCGGTAAAGTTTCTCTTAAATATTCAAGGCTGAGCGTATTTTCCGTATTTTAATTAAAATTTTCTTACGCTGGTTTCACGTTTTACTGATTGATGGGTCAAATGTACCTAATTTAATGATGTGCATTTACGTTACGAGAAAGTATAAAACATTGGACAAAATTTAAATGGTTTCAGTGCCAATTACCGTATTTCTTCTAATATAAGGGCGCCCCTCTTTTTTTCGTCAACTTTTCAGTAATTCTTTTTCATGTTCTACCAAGGTTTTTCAAAGTGTTACGTCACAGACAGTTCATAGAATGACGATACATAGAGTTCAGTACATTCAACATTTGAGGTTTAAATACCTAGCACCAAATCAATGGACCAAAGCCACTCAATCATAGCATCCGCTGATATATTTTCATTTTTTATGCACTTGGCACAATTCCAACACTTTGTGTACCTTCTATTGAAGACCGCCCTTCTATTTATTTCGTGGCCCAAATTAAGTCGAAAAAGTGTACCTTCTATTAGAGACGTCCTTCTATTAGCAATAATACGGTAACAAGATAATTGCAGGTTGTCAAAATCGGCAATTTTGATGCGGCCGAAATTTTCCGCAACGTAAAATTGGGCCCACCTTTTTTGACGTCGGTTGCACTCCCGACGGCAGTTGTAACATTTTTATGCGATCAAATTGCACTAAATGGAGAAAACTAATAAACCCATCAATCGAACTGGCGATAAGAAAGTGTCAAAAAATCACCCGGTAGAACGGCAGGTAGAAATCATGTTGGGAGTGTGCCAAAACACAAAAATAATACCGTATTTCCTCGAAATACCCCCCGGGGGGTGATTGTTTCATAGTGGTCCCGAGAGGGGGGGATTAAACGAGGGGGGTATTTCGAGGGGGGGGGGGTATTATTTCGCCAGAAATTTTTTCAAATCCTAGTACAAAATCGTCGTTTGTGATGTACACTGGGGTAGAAAAATGCATCAATAACTGACATGTATAGACTTCTGTAGACTAATAAACACCTTCCCGATCAAGTCCGGCCCCCAATTTTTTACTTTACTTCTGACGTCCTATCTACAGTTCTAGGACGCACCAGAAGCTGAAACTTGGGGTAGATATTGGTGCAACCCCCCTCTACTTCGCATGAATTGAAGGGGTCGCGGCGACCCCCTACAGGGTGGGTCGCCGAGTGCAAAAAAAATTTGCAGCTTTTTTAGTGTCCCACACAGGTCCGGCCCCCACTGATTTCTTACACTGCGGGTGCCGTACCTCCAGCTGTGGGAGGGGTATAAATCTAAAATTTTGGGGATGTGTCCCCTACACCCCTCCCCTACTATACACTGGCCAGGCGGTTTTTGGCAACTCACCACAGTGTGGGGTGCAACGTTCAAAATTTAATAAAATGTTACTGTCCCACACAAGTACAGCATCCATATGAATTTCAAAAAATGGACACTTTTGTGTTGTTTAAACACTAATGTGGTTGACAATGTGGAATAAGCATGAAATATCCTCTAAAAATATATTTTCCAACCTAAAACTGCCCAGCACATGAACCCCACCCCCCAAGTGGGTGACAAAAAAATCACTTTTCACAACTTTTTTATTAGACACTTGAACTGCTGGTTTACAATAATTGATAGGTTAGGGTTAAAGGTTTCAAATTGTGTAAAGAACCTTACCTCCAAAATTCCTTCATAAGAAAATTTGCTGGGGGTAAATTTAAAATCGTAAATTTTGCCTATTTTTGTTCCTGCAATGATGCCATTTTTACAATTTGAAATTCACCCCCAGCAAATTTTCTTATGAAGGCATTTGTGAGGTAAGGTTGTTTACACAATTTGAAACCTTTAACCCTTCCCTATAAATTATAGTAAACCAGCAGTTCAAGTGTCTAATAAAAAAGTTGTGAAAAGTGATTTTTTTGTCAGCCACCCGGGGGGATAAGATTCATGTGGTGGGCGGTTTTGGGTGGGATAAAATATTTTAGCGGATATTTCAGGTTTATGTCACATTATCAAATGCTCAAGTGTTAAAACAACACAAAAGTGTTCATTTTTTTAAATGAAATTAGGTGCTGGACTTGTGTGGGACCGTAATGTTTTAACAAACTTTTATCGCTGTGCCCCACACTGTGGTGAGTTGCCAAAAACCGCCTGGCCAGTGTATAGTAGGGGAGGGGTGTTGGGGACACATCCCCAAAATTTTAGATTTATACCCCTCCCACAGCAGGAGATCCGGCACCCGCAGTGTAGGAAATCAAGTGGGGGCCGGACCTGTGCGGGACAGTGAAAACACCGCAATTTTTTTTCACATATATGGCGACCCCCTCTATAGTGTATCGCCGCTGCCCCATTTATTCATGAGGGGTAGTGGGGGGTTGCGCCTATGTACCACCCAAGTTTTAGTTTTCCATCCCTCCCACAACCGGAGATATGGCCTGCGAAGTGAAAAAAAAATAGGCGGCCGGACTTGATCGGGAAGGTGTTTATTAGTGCGTAGATCGTATAAACACTGTTCTAACGTGATTCCGACATTGTTTTAACGTGTGTTCTGCACTACGCAGAACACAAACTGCAGTATTTGTCATGTACGTTCTCTTTACACTCAATCTGGGGGGGTATTTCGAGGGGGGGGGTGATTGTTTCATAATGGTCTCGAGAGAGGGGGGGGGGGTATTTCGAGGAAATACGGTAAACACATTAAAAGCATCGATACACCGTTTTTATCAATACAGTGTGGGCCTAGGGCCAATGCATTTGGTTCGTGGTAAGGGAATGCCATTTTTTCAATTTTCAAACGCTACAACGTATCATTGGTTTGTTTTAAAAATGGCCGTTACTTTTTTCTGCAATTAATTGAGGCGTCCAATTCTAAAAGTCGACAAGTCCAAAATATGAAAATTTTGAGTTAGGCCCGGAAACGTCATCTGGGGCTACTCCCGCACATTTTTTTCATAATTTTCCATAAATTTTGTGACCTCACATGCCCATATGGCAAAATGCCAAATTTGACACTTTTAGGGATAAATGCAAAAAAATTGGGCAAGAAGTCGACAAGTCCACTTACCTTTTGGGCTAAAAGTCGACAAGTCCACCTTCCGCAGCCTTTTTTATGGGAAACAAACGCAAGAAATGTGATAAGTCCATCATGGACAAAGATTTCTAAAAGTCGACAAGTCCATAAATTTCCCATAAGGCAGGCGTTGCGCCGGCGGGAACAAAAATGTTCTCGAGTGCAAAAAGTCGACAAGTGCATTTTCCTCCCCGAAACGGTTTTGTTCTGTCCGAGTAGAATTTTATAGACACCCAATTTTACCATTATATTTACATAGAGAGCAGGGGCTGAAAATTCGACACTTTATTGTTAACATTTGGAACTTATTGTTGAGCATGAGAGAGCCCCATTGGACACGCACCAAGGACCTGGAATTGGAAATGAAACTTAAAATGCGATTTACTCAAAATCGCATTTTGTGGACTTGTCGACTTTTAGAATTAGACGCCTCAATAAAATTACTACGGTCGTTGTAATCTATCTCTCCGACTCAATTGTGCAAATTTTAGACCCTGCACACACCAGGTGCCACCCCCAGACCCTGTAAAATGCTCTGTAAAATGTCAAATGTCATGCAAAGTGTCTAAAGTCATGGAAAATGCCCTGCAAAATGGCAGCTCGGTTGGCACTAGTGATGGAAAAGCACCAGAAAAAAGGGCGCCAGGCGCCAATGGCGCCATGGCGCCATTCGGAAACTGGGCGCCAAGCGCCAAGGGCGCCACAGAACATGGGTGCCAGGCGCCAAGGGCGCCACGGAAAGAGGGCGCCATGCTCAAAACGTGCAAACAACACACTGTGCAAACAACAAAAACAACAAACACATCTCCCTATAACTGTCATGCACACATTCACTTCGTTATCCACGTTCTCCAGGATGTAGTGAACAAAAGGACTAGCAACGATTTTTGGATAAAGTCATACCCACGTTGAATTCCAACACGATGAAAATTGTCATTTGACAAAAAAGTGTATTCACTTCAATTATGTTTTCGACGTTTCCAGATGACGTTTCCGGGCCTAACTCGAAATTTTCATATTTGGACTTGTCGACTTTTAGAATTGGACGCCTCAATTGTCATTTGACAAAAAAGTGTATTCACTTCAATTATGTTTTCTGTTCACAATTTTTTTTCTTCAAATGGACGAAAACGGAATTGCAGCGATTTGAACCCGTTGATTTACGGGTTTGCATGTTAGACGGTCCATCATTCTCAGCTTCTGATCCGTCAGAAGTGTCTGACGAACTGTTGTACAAAAGATTTTCATCTAATCGCACCAGCTCGTAATTTTTCCAGCGAATTTCGTTCATGTACTGCTCGCTTTTTCATTTTTGTGCATTGATGCAGCACTCACCTTGAAACCCTGCTGGCGCCATTTTGGCGCCCTTTTAAGGCAGGGCGCCAGGCGCCAAGGGCGCCACGGAAACGGGCGCCAAGCGCCAATGGCGCCATTCCATCACTAGTTGGCACTCACCTCAACTCGGTAGCCAATTTGCAGGGCATTTTCCATGACTTTGACACTTTGCATGACATTTGACATTTTACAGGGTCTGGGACTGCCCCCAGTTGACAAGGAGATTGGTTGTCAACTGGGACTGGTTTCCATTCAAGTTGCGAATATTTGATGCGTCGCCCAACCAGGTTCAAATGCGCATACCGTATTTCTTCTAATCGAACGACATACCTCCAACACAAGGTCATTACAGGTTTTGGCCCTTTTTTCACCCACCTACATAAACATAAAACGGCAACCTCCAATAGAACGGCAGCTTCCAATAGAACGACAGGTATAAATTACGTTGTGAGTGTTTGAAGACGCACAGATGTTTGAAAAATGAGTGGTGTGGTGAGGACATAAACGTGTTCAGAATTATAATTCTGGGGTGGTTTTCACATTTGTTTTTTTGAATTCATGCTGTGATATAAAAATGTTGTTTCATCAAATGGACAATGTGTGAAAAGGATTAGTGAAAAATTGAATGGCAGCCTAAAATAGAGACATACCTCTCATTGAACGGCACCTCCAATATAACGGCGGGTAAGTTAACGAAAAAATAAAACACCTTCAATTAGAAGAACTACGGTGCCAATATACCTACCGTATTTACTCGAATAATTTCCCCAGGGAATTTTTTTTTCGTCAGACATTTTTGAGGGGGGAATTATTCAAGTGGAGGGATTATTATTTCATCACAATTTTCAAGCATGTTTTTATCACACTACATACACATGTATGCCCTGTTTCCATTGGTAGTGCACATAACATTGCATCTTTGCACTCCGATGTACTGCATTTCCATTCCATGAATCAAAGTACACACCGATCTTTTGCATGCTTTCACTTGATCGATTCGTTTTTGTTAAAAGAATGTGAATGATCTACCTTCCGTCATTGGGGGGGGGGGGAATTATTCAAGCGGGGGAATTATTTTTTTCCTCACTCATCTAACACTGGGGAATTATTCGAGGGGGGAATTATTCAAGTGGGGGGAATTATTCGATTAAAAACGGTAAATTGTTTTTCCACATTGGCGCATGTGCACTTCAAAATGGCCCCAATACTACCTATTTTCTCGCGTTTATTACCATTTTTGTGTGTGAAAAAGCGTATTCTCTACTACGAATTTCACGAAAATTTCTGACGAAATAATAAACCCCCCCTGTCGAATAAACCCCCCCCTCGAATTACCCCCCCCCCCCTCAAATTTTGCTGGCGAAATAATAAACCCCCATGGGGGTATTTCGAGGTAATACGGTATATATGGCGTACAGTGCTATTATTTCCAGGATTTTAGATTTTTAATTTTGTAGATAATTGACAGTATTAGGACTGATTTACATATAAAATATCAGTGTGCTTGAAAAATGCTTAATTTTGGCCTACATGTGAACCGGGTTTACATGCGCACCGGCACAGACACCTCGAAATGCCCCCCCCCCCCGTTGGAATGATGCGCATCGTGTATAGTGATGTAAAGGCACCGGGGAACCGGTGCTCCGGTGCTGCGCACCGAAGGGCACCAGCACCGGTGCTGGTGCAATGCCCTCGCAATTTTTAAAGGTGCCCTGCCGGTGCCGGTGCCATTTTTTCAGAATAGCACCGGTGCCAGTGCGGTGCGGTGACTGTTTTTTCGGTGCCCCAGGGTGCCATGTGCCCCTTTCACGCGATGGGAAAGGTGCCGGTGCCCCCCGATCCGGTCTACATGTGCACCGGGTTTACATGCGCAGCGAGTTATCGCCGTTTTAACAACTATGGTAATTACAATCAAAATAACATTTCACCATCGCATCAAATTTGTTTGTCAAATGAACATAATCTGAACAAATCTACTCAATGTGCCAACAGAAGTGACTCAGATGAGCTATTTTCATGAATGATTATCACTTTTGAGTATTTTAATTAGGTAGGGCCATTCCAACTTGAAAATATTGTGTGGGATGACAAACGGCACTATTTTTGGAGAAAACTGATCGAGGGGCATGCTTCTAAGCGGCTACGCATAGTGCACAGATTCGATTTGCATATGCAAATGCGAGCGCGGCAAATGACTGCATTGGGCCAACACACGCTAGTTGACATCCCAAATTTGTGTCAACTCAATGTCAACTAAATAACACACAATAATTTTTTAAAGCTTCACACTTAACAGAAACAATAAAACTTTTATTTAATTATATTTTATGGCCTGAGTGAATTCCTGCCTGGGATGAGACGATAGTCCAGGCGGCAGTCCCAGACCCTGTAAAAAGCCCTGTAAAATGTCAAATGTCATGCAAAGTGTCTAAAGTCATGGAAAATGCCGTGCAAAATGGCAACTCGGTTGCCATTTTGCATGACTTTTGACACTTTGCATGACAGATGACAGGGCTTTTTACAGGGTCTGGGAGTGCCCCCTGGCACAACCCCGGATTGTCATCTGGCGACCTAGATTGAACTCAATCGAGTTGACATCCAGTGTGTGTGGCGCCTTAAGGGGCTGTTTCAAACGTTTTTGTTTTCGTTTCCGCGAAATACGTAAAAAAATATTTCTAGTTCATTTCATAAACGTCTCGAAGCGAAAGTGGTGAACAATGTGAGAAAAATGGATTCTAGTTCTAAATCTATGTTTGATCACTCTAAATCTCAATTTAATCACCCCACTATTAGTTTCTTTACATGCCTATGGTAAGAGTATTTCGCAAAAGGAAACTCAAATGCGATTTTTAGTGAATACAATATCATCTTCACTTGTCATTTGCTTACACAACTCTGAAATACCCACAGTACCGAATACTTTTTCCTACTTTAAAAAAAAAGTATTTAGATAAGTATCTATATTGGATCTAAGTATCAACTATGAGTACAATCGAATGTACGATCGTTTTTTACACTTGCAATCGATCAACCCAGCACCAAGTTATGCCTGGCCATCAGATGCAACACACCTGGGGGCAGTCCCAGACCCTGTAAAAAGCCACGTAAAATGTCAAGTGTCACGCAAAGTGTCCAAAGTCACGGAAAATGCCCTGCGAAATGGCAACCGAGTAACGATGGCAAACCCCCGAGAAAAAAGTATTTAAATTTTTAAGTGTTTTTTCTAAAAGTAATTTTCGAATTTTCGAATTTTTCCCCAAATTAATTTTCGAATTTCGAATTTAATTTTCGAATTTTTGAATTTTCGAATCTTTATTAGCAATTTTCGAATTTTTTTGGCCAGTTTTCGAATTTTTTCAAATAATTTTCGAATTTGTTTTGGAAAAATATTGAATCTGAAGCTTTAAACACATTATTTGGACTGTTTTCTTATTCTCCTCAGTTTTTATAACCTTAAAACGTCCCATAATTTAGCATTAAAAATGGTGGAAGGAGTTATACGGACCAGTGTCCTGCTTCTTCATTTAATTCACACATTGACACATTTAATTCACCAACGCAGCAAAGGCAATAAAGGCAACAAATTAAAAATCGGTGTCAAATAAAATATTGGAATCAAATAGAATATTGGCATCAAATAAAATATTGGCATCAAATACCATATTTCCTTGAATTAACCCCCCCCCCCCCTGGGGGTCTATTACTTTGCCAGAAATTTTTCGAAATCCCAGTGCTAAATTGTTTTTTTTGTGAGTAACACAGATGTAAAAAATGCAACAAAAACCGCCATTTATAAGATTCTATAGACTTATATATTTAAGTACGTAGACGGTACAAACCCTGTTCTAACGCAACACAGTCATTGTTTTTAACGTGTTTCCCAGATAACAAACCGCACAAACGTTCTCTATACACCAAATTTGGGCGCGGTATTTCGAGGGGGGGGGGGGTTATAAATTCATAGGGCAAATATTGAGGGGGGTATTTTGAGGGGGGAGGATATTTCATTTAAATACGGTATAAAAACGGATGTGTCGAAGTCCGCCTCTTCCGCCGCGGATGACATTTCAATGTTTTTTTTGTTACGTTTCGCCTTTTCATACGCGCATCAATTGTCGCTTTATTTAGCACGTTGAACTTAAGAATGCGTTTTGTTGCCTTGAAATGCCTGAAAAATTCGAAAACTATTTTCGAATTTTTGAATTTTCGAATTTTCGAATTTTTTGAAAAATAAATCGATTTTTAAGTGTTTTTTCTAGGGGTGAAATAAAAATTCGAAAATTCCGGAAAAATTCGAAAATTCGAAAATGTTTTCGAATTTTCGAATCTTTTTTGGCCATCGTTACAACCGAGTAGCCATTTTGCAGGGCATTTTCCATGAATTTTGACACTTTGCGTGACATTTGACAATTTACATGGCTTTTTACAGGGTCTGGGAATGGCACTGGTTGGTGTCGCGCCTCCACTGTCAATCAGGTTTTTCAATTCCAACTTTCCGGCTTTCGGCAACCTGGAAATTTTTTGCGATTAAAAAAAATCTAATTTCCTGATAAATAATTGTAATTATATTCGATTGGATGTATTTGCATACAGTTTATGTGTCGGTATTGACAGCGCATACACTAGTTGACACGTGTGTCAACTGGGCAGTGCCAAGCCCTGTAAAGTGTAAAGTAAAGTGTCAAATGTAAAGTCAAATGCAAAGTAAAGTGTCAATTGTCATGCAAAGTTCAGTAATAAAATCTTTTCTTTTTTGTTTTGATTGACACTGTACATTGCATTTGACTTTACGTTTGACACTTCACTTTAGACCCCGTTTACACGGATTTTTAGTGACGACTCGACAACAATAAAACGTTCAATAAGTTGAGTAAAACGTTCCATATTCATTAGAAAAAGTGGTCAAGTATAGGGTGTCAAAAAATTTTTTTTACGGAAAACGGAAAACGGAAAGGTAAAATTTTTTCACTTTACGGAAAACGGAAAACGGAAAGGTAAAAAAAAAATTTCTGCCGGAAAACGGAAAACGGAAAGGTAAAAAAATTTCACTCAGCGGAAAACGGAAAACGGAAAGGTAAAAAAAAATTTTTAGCCGGAAAACGGAAAACGGAAAAATGAAATGCCGGAAAACGGAAAACGGAAAGCAAAATTTTCACGGAAACGGAAAAAAATAAAGTGAAATTAGCACGGTAATAGACAAATTTGCAGAAGGAAAACCTGCATGCAGGTTTGCCTGTTTGGCTTTGATTGTGGTAGCTGTACATTCTGCAACTATGGATGATGCCTGTAACTTCACTTGTAGTTCAAGCTTAACTGAACCAACAAAATATCATCAAAAAGTAGCCATAGTGGCCATAGGAAAGGAAACACTATGACAATTTCACAGTCTAGAAGCAGTGGGAATCACTGATGACCCCTATGCAATTGATGACAACATTGCAGAGGAGATGATAATAAATAGCATAAAATTCAACGACAACAACAAACAATACTATATTGACTGGCCGTATAAAGAGAGTATCAGTGACCTGCCCACAGGAAAAGCAGAAGCCTTGGTGTGGTTTAAATCACTGATAAGAAGATTCAACAAAGATCCAAACTTATTCGAACAATACCGGAAAGTTTTGGATGACCAACTAGAAAAGGGAATAATTGAGATCTGTGATGACAAAACAGACAACAAGGGGATTCATTACCTGCCACACCAGCCAATAGTACTTTGTTTTAAACGCGTACTGTTTGGACTTGTCTGCAGCCCAGCAATTTTGAGAGCAGTCATAAAATACCATTTAAATGTGACAATAAACAACATGAATGAATATGAAGAAAATGAAGGGGAACAAAACCAGTTGGCGATGATAATAAACAACATTTACGTCAATAACTTCATCATGAGTGTCACGAATGAAGTTGAAGCTTTAGAACTATATTACAAAGTCAAAGCTTTATTTAACCAATGTTCTTTGAACATGAGGGAATGGCTGTCAAACTCCAGATCAGTCATGAATGAAATAGCAGAAACAATAGGAGTCCAAAGGTGAATAAAATTGTTGCAGTAATGGGCATGAGATAAAATCACCAAATGGACATGCTGGCAATATCAACACCAAAATTGCAAATTGACAGCATCACAACACCAACCAGACGAAACTTGAAAAAATTATTGGTGTCAGCATATGACCCAATTGGGTTCACAGCACCTGTTTCACTGACCCTGAAATCCCAGTTGTCAATGCTGCTCCAAGAGACAAAAACAACACAATGGGATGAGCCAATTGAAGATAAATACAGATTGGAAAAATGCCAGAAAACTGAAAATCAAGCCAGAAAATGGAAAAATGGCCTGGTAAAATGGAAACGGAAAGGTAAAAATTTTTCAGTCGGAAAATGGAAAAATGGGCCGGAAAAACGGAAACGGAAAGGTAAAAAATTTTCAGCTGCCGGAAAACGGAAAACGGAAAGGTAAAATTTTTTCGGCTGCCGGAAAACGGAAAACGGAAAGGTAAAATTTTTTCGGCTGCCGGAAAACGGAAAACGGAAAGGTAAAAAATTTTCCTGCGGAAAGGCGGAAACGGAAAACGGAAACGGAAATTTGACACCCTAGTCAAGTATACCTTCTATCTAGGCGAATATGCACGCCAAATTGCAGAATTGTGCTTGCAGCTCAAGAGTTATACCGTATTTCCTCAAATACCCCCCCCTCTCGGTAGCACTATGAAACAATCACCCCCCACGGGGTATTTCGAGGAAATACGGTATATTTACATTCGAAAACATTTAGCTATTGTCGCAGGCTGTCGGAAGACTGTCCGACTACTGCAGAAGTGTGTGTGTAGGGCCCTTTAAACAACTCACGCGCGTTTGATTACAGTCAAAAGTTGTTTCCCGAGTTTGCTAATCATTTTTGCCGGCTACGCTTGTTTTTGTTGCTTTCGGGAAAAATTGACGAAATTTAGCGCTGGTACGAATGCTGAAATTAAAAAAAAAAAAAACAGTATTTATTTATACGTTTCCTTGTATTTTTCGGGGGAAAACGATAAATGGTTTGAAAATGGCGCCATACACTGGATGTCAACTGGTTTTGGTGTCAAGTCAATTTTGGTTCAATTTAGGTCACGGGACAATTTTCAAGTGCACATGCGGCAATGTTGGAAAGAATCAATATTGCCATGTGCATTAATTGAACATAGTTTCATAGCCGTCAACGAAACTCTGAATGGAGCCGAGTTGACATCCGATGACTCCCGATGTCAACTAGGGTTCAAACGGGATCCCGATCCCGATCCCGGACTCCGTGAAATTCCGGGATTTACCAGTCCCGATCCCAATCCCGATCCCGAAACCCTAATCCCGATCGCGATCCTGATCCCGATCCCGAAATCTCAAAAATACCAATCCCGATCCCGAAAATTTTCAAATCCCGATCCCGATCCCGAGAAACTCCCAAGTCCGGGATCCCGATCCCGGAAAAATTAGTGGAAATTATAAAAAAAGTGAAATAATGACGTTTTTGCATGCAAAAAAGTGGATGCAAACCCCCAGCGTCAATTTTATGCCACTTTTCTGGCATCCAACAGTGTTTTGAGACCTTTATGAACAACTGTGAATGCCAGAAAAATGGCCATAATCTCTATCCCTAGAACTCAATCCCGATCCCGGAAAAATGCCTATCCCAATCCCGATCCCGATCCCGTGACCCCAATCCCGGCCAATCCCGATCCCGATCCCGAAATCTCAAAAAACCAATCCCGATCCCGAAACCCCAATCCCGATCCCGATCCCGAAATCTCAAAAAGTGAATCCCGATCCCGACAAGTCAATCCCGTTTGAACCCTAATGTCAACTGAGCTGACCGGTTTTTACATTAGGTTAATGTGTTGAACTAAAATCGAGTTGACACCAAACCCAGTTAACATCCAGTGTGTGTGGCGCCAGTGGGCCAGTTTGGAAAGTGTAAAAAGTGTTTTTGAATGTGTTAAAGGACTTTTGACACTTTGCATGACATTAGATATTTTACAGGGTTCGGGAGTGGATCCTGGTGGAAATTGCGCCAGTGGATAAGTGGCAAGAAAAGGTGATGCATCTTCAATGTTAAAATCAAAAGACGAGGAAAATGAATTAATGCAAATACCGTATTTGCTTGAATAATCCCCCAGGGGCATTATTATTTCCTCAGACTTTTTTGATGGGGGAACTATTCGAGGGGGAAATTAATCAAGGGGGAAATTACTATTTCGTCAAAATTTTCGAGCATGTTTCGATCAAGTCATTTCACGACATGTGCATCATTAGAAAAACACACAATAAAGTGCCATTTTTGTTAAAATTAGACACAACAAATTGATCAAATCTCTTAAGGGGGAAGTATTCAAGGGGGCCTATTTTTTCCTCACTCGTCTTACAGGGGGGAAGTATTTAAGGGGGAACTATTCAAGCAAATACGGTACTTGTCAACTTGCTGAATTTCCCCATGGTTGTGGACTGGCGGTAAGATTTCAAGTACTTAATATGGAGACACTTTATTTTACTTAACTTGAAAGTTATTGCACACTTTTACAATTCACATATTTACCTATTGAGAGTAAAGATTTAATCTTTAACGAAAAAGTTTGTGTCTAATTGATACAACTGAAGTAAATTCACATCGGTAAAGTTTCTCTTAAATATTCAAGGCTGAGCGTATTTTCCGTATTTTAATTAAAATTTTCTTACGCTGGTTTCACGTTTTACTGATTGATGGGTCAAATGTACCTAATTCTAATGATGTGCATCTACGTTACGAGAAAGTATAAAACATTGGACAAAATTTAAATGGTTTCAGTGCCAATTACCGTATTTCTTCTAATATAAGGGCGCCCTCTTTTTTTTCGTCAACTTTTCAGTAATTCTTTTTCATGTTCTACCAAGGTTTTTCAAAGTGTTACGTCACAGACAGTTCATAGAATGACGATACATAGAGTTCAGTACATTCAACATTTGAGGTTAAAATACCTAGCACCAAATCAATGGACCAAAGCCACTCAATCATAGCATCCGCTGATATATTTTCATTTTTTATGCACTTGGCACAATTCCAACACTTTGTGTACCTTCTATTGGAGACCGCCCTTCTATTTATTTCGTGGCCCAAATTAAGTCGAAAAAGTGTACCTTCTATTAGAGACGTCCTTCTATTAGCAAAAATACGGTAACAAGATAATTGCAGGTTGTCAAAATTGCTTATAATTGCAGGGTTATCAAAATCGGCAATTTTGATGCGGCCGAAATTTTCCGCAACGTAAAATTGGGCCCACCTTTTTTGACGTCGGTTGCACTCCCGACGGCAGTTGTAACATTTTTATGCGATCAAATGGCACTAAATGGAGAAAACTAATAAACCCATCAATCGAACTGGCGATAAGAAAGTGTCAAAAAATCACCCGGTCAGGGACGTACGCAGGATTTTTGAGCGGGGGGGGGGGCGGATTGTTTACGGAGCCCGGCGAACGGGGGGGGCGGCGCCCCCCCCCCCCTAAAATTTGGCCCTATAGTAAAGGAATGGAGCCATGGCGCTGGCGCCATTTGTAGGCGCCAGCGCCATGGCAGTATTGGCGTTGGCGCTGGCACCAACGTACACTCTATAAGTACCGATTTAGATCTATATATAGGACTAAGACACATGTTGGACACTTTTATGATGCTTTTTAGGCTCCTGAAAATACACATGAAACAATGTGGTGGGGATTTGCGCGCTTGCGCGCAAAAATTTTTGAAAGTGCCTACAAAATCGCTTCAGAAAAGTGCCATTCCTGGCAAATTTTGATGTCCGGCCCGGGAACGGGGGGGGGGGGCGGCCGCCCCCCCCGCCCCCTCCTGCGTACGCCCTTGCACCCGGTAGAACGGCAGGTAGAAATCATGTTGGGAGTGTGCCAAAACACAAAAATAATACCGTATTTCCTCGAAATACCCCCCGGGGGTGATTGTTTCATAGTGGTCCCGAGAGGGGGGGTATTTCGAGGGGGGGGGGTTATTATTTCGCCAGAAATTTTTTCAAATCCTAGTACAAATTCGTCGTTTGTGATGTACACTGGGGTAGAAAAATGCATCAATAACTGACATGTAAAGACTCCTGTAGACTAATATTAGTACGTAGATGGTATAAACACTGTTCTAACGTGATTCCGACATTGTTTTAACGTGTGTTCTGCACTACGCAAAACACAAACTGCAGTATTTGTCATGTACGTTCTCTTTACACTCAATCTGGGGGGGTATTTCGAGGGGGGGGGGGGTGATTGTTTCATAGTGGTCTCGAGAGAGGGGGGTCAAACGAGGGGGGGGGGGGTATTTCGAGGAAATACGGTAAACACATTAAAAGCATCGATACACCGTTTTTATCAATACACTGTGTGCCTAGGGCCAATGCATTTGGTTCGTGGTAAGGGAATGCCATTTTTTCAATATTCAAACACTATCACGATGGGAGGGGGGGGGGGCAAAACGTGAGCTGAAATTCCTTTGTTTTTAAAATGGCCGTTACTTTTTTCTGCAATTAATTGAGGCGTCCAATTGTAAAAGTCGACAAGTCCAAAATATGAAAATTTTGAGTTAGGCCCGGAAACGTCATCTGGGGCTACTCCCGCACATTTTTTTCATAATTTTCCATTAATTTTTTTGACCTCACATGCCCATATAGCAAAATGCCAAATTTGACACTTTTAGGGAAAAATGCAAAAAATTTGGGCAAGAAGTCGACAAGTCCACTTACCTTTTGGGCTAAAAGTCGACAAGTCCACCTTCCGCAGCCGTTTTTATGGGAAACAAACGCAAGAAATGTGATAAGTCCATCATGGACACCGATTTCTAAGAGTCGACAAGTCCATAAATTTCCCATAAGGCAGGCGTTGCGCCGGCGGGAACAAAAATGTTCTCGAATGCAAGAAGTCGACAACTGCATTTTCCTCCCCGAAACGGTTTTGTTCTGTCCGAGTAGAATTCTATAGACACCCAATTTTGCCATTATACGTAGAGAGCAGGGGCTGAAAATTTGACACTTTATTGTTAACATTTGGAACTTAATGTTGAGCATGAGAGAGCCCCATTGGACACGCACCAAGGAACTGGAATTGGAAATGAAACTAAAAATGCGATTTACTCAAAATCGCATTTTGTGGACTTGTCGACATTTAGAATTAGACGCCTCAATTAAATTACCAAGGTCGTTGTAATCTATCTCTCTGACTCAATTGTGCAAATTTTGGGCCCTGCACACACCAGGTGCCACCCCCAGACCCTGTAAAATGTCAAATGTCATGCAAAGTGTCTAAAGTCATGGAAAATGCCCTGCAAAATGGCAGCTCGGTTGGCACTAGTGATGGAAAAGCACCAGAAAAAAGGGCGCCAGGCGCCAATGGCGCCATGGCGCCATTCGGAAACTGGGCGCCAAGGGCGCCACAGAAAATGGGTGCCAGGCGCCAAGGGCACCATGGCACCATTCGGAAAGTGGGCGCCAGGCGCCAAGGGCGCCACGGAAAGAGGGCGCCATGCTCAAAACGTGCAAACAACACACTGTGCAAACAACAAAAACAACAAACACATCTCCCTATAACTGTCATGCACACATTCACTTCGTTATCCACGTTCTCCAGGATGTAGTGAACAAAAGGACTAGCAACGATTTTTGGATAAAGTCATACCCACGTTGAATTCCAACACGATGAAAATTGTCATTTGACAAAAAAGTGTATTCACTTCAATTATGTTTTCTGTACACAAATTTTTTTTCAAATGGACGAAAACGGAATTGCAGCGATTTGAACCCGTTGATTTACGGGTTTGCATGTTAGACGGTCCATCATTCTCAGCTTCTGATCCGTCAGAAGTGTCTGACGAACTGTTGTACAAAAGATTTTCATCTAATCGCACCAGCTCGTAATTTTTCCAGCGAATTTCGTTCATGTACTGCTCGCTTTTTCATTTTTGTGCATTGATGCAGCACTCACCTTGAAACCCTGCTGGCGCCATTTTGGCGCCCTTTTAAGGCAGGGCGCCAGGCGCCAAGGGCGCCACGGAAACGGGCGCCAAGCGCCAATGGCGCCATTCCATCACTAGTTGGCACTCACCTCAACTCGGTAGCCAATTTGCAGGGCATTTTCCATGACTTTGACACTTTGCGAGACATTTGAAATTTTACAGGGTCTGGGACTGCCCCCAGTTGACAAGGAGATTGGTTGTCAACTGGGACTGGTTTCCATTCAAGTTGCGAATATTTGATGCGTCGCCCAACCAGGTTCAAATGCGCATACCGTATTTCTTCTAATCGAACGACATACCTCCAACACAAGGTCATTACAGGTTTTGGCGCCTTTTTTCACCCACCTACAGAAACATAAAACGGCAACCTCCAATAGAACGGCAGCTTCCAATAGAACGACAGCTTCCAATAGAACGACAGGTATAAATTACGTTGTGAGTGTTTGAAGACGCACAGATGTTTGAAAAATGAGTGGTGTGGTGAGGACATAAACGTGTTCAGAATTATAATTCTGGGGTGGTTTTCACATTTGTTTTTTTGAATTCATGCTGTGATATAAAAATGTTGTTTCATCAAATGGACAATGTGTGAAAAGGATTAGTGAAAAATTGAATGGCAGCCTAAAATAGAGACATACCTCTCATTGAACGGCACCTCCAATATAACGGCGGGTAAGTTGACGAAAAAATAAAACACCTTCAATTAGAAGAACTACGGTGCCAATATACCTACCGTATTTACTCGAATAATTTCCCCAGGGAATTTTTTTTTCGTCAGACATTTTTGAGGGGGGAATTATTCAAGTGGAGGGATTATTATTTCATCACAATTTTCAAGCATGTTTTTATCACACTACATACACATGTATGCCCTGTTTCCATCGGTAGTGCACATAACATTGCATCTTTGCACTCCGATGTACTGCATTTCCATTCCATGAATCAAAGTACACACCGATCTTTTGCATGCTTTCACTTGATCGATTCGTTTTTGTTAAAAGAATGTGAATGATCTACCTTCCGTCATTGGGGGGGGGAATTATTCAAGCGGGGGAATTATTTTTTCCTCACTCATCTAACACTGGGGAATTATTCGAGGGGGGAATTATTCAAGTGGGGGGAATTATTCGATTAAAAACGGTAAATTGTTTTTCCACATTGGCGCATGTGCACTTCAAAATGGCCCCAATACTACCTATTTTCTCGCGTTTATTACCATTTTTGTGTGTGAAAAAGCGTATTCTCTACTACGAATTTCACGAAAATTTCTGACGAAATAATAACCCCCCCCCGTCGAATAAACCCCCCCTCGAATTACCCCCCCCCCCTCAAATTTTGCTGGCGAAATAATAAACCCCCATGGGGTCCCAGACCCAGACCCTGTAAAAAGCCCTGTAAAATGTCAAATGTCATGCAAAGTGTCTAAAGTCATGGAAAATGCCCTGCAAAATGGCAACTCGGTTGCCATTTTGCATGACTTTTGACACTTTGCATGACAGATGACAGGGCTTTTTACAGGGTCTGGGAGTGCCCCCTGGCACAACCCCGGATTGTCATCTGGCGACCTAGATTGAACTCAATCGAGTTGACATCCAGTGTGTGTGGCGCCTTAAGGGGCTGTTTCAAACGTTTCTGTTTTCGTTTCCGCGAAATACGTAAAAAAATATTTCTAGTTCATTTCATAAACGTCTCGAATCGAAAGTGGTGAACAATGTGAGAAAAATGGATTCTAGTTCTAAATCTATGTTTGATCACTCTAAATCTCAATTTAATCACCCCACTATTAGTTTCTTTACATGCCTATGGTAAGAGTATTTCGCAAAAGGAAACTCAAATGCGATTTTTAGTAAATACAATATCATCTTCACTTGTCATTTGCTTACACAACTCTGAAATACCCACAGTACCGAGTACTTTTTCCTAATTAAAAAAAAAAGTATTTAGATCAGGTATCTATATTGGATCTAAGTATCAACTATGAGTACAATCGAATGTACGATCGTTGTGTACACTTGCAATGGATCAGGCCATTGCCACGCCATACTTGTGCTGCAGATTTATTCCAGCCGAGTGATTAAATTGTCCATTTTTAACCAGGTCGTTCAATTCCTTCTTTCCGGCCGGGATTCCGGCCAACCTGGAAATTTTTTGCGATTTTTGAGAAAAAAGAAATCTAATTTCCTGATAAATATTTGTAATTATTTTCGATTGTATGTATTTGCATACAGTTTATGTGTCGGTATTGACAGCGCATACACTAGTTGACACGTGTGTCAACTGGGCAGTGCCAAGCCCTGTAAAGTGTAAAGTAAAGTGTCAAATGTAAAGTCAAATGCAAAGTAAAGTGTCAATTGTCATGCAAAGTTCAGTAATAACATCTTTTCGTTTTTGTTTTGATTGGCACTTTACATTGCATTTGACTTTACGTTTGACACTTCACTTTAGACCCCGTTTACACGGATTTTTTGTGACGACTCGACAACAATAAAACGTTCAATAAGTTGAGTAAAACGTTCCATATTCATTAGAAAAAGTGGTCAAGTATACCTTCTATCTAGGCGAATATGCACGCCAAACTGCAGAATTGTGCTTGCAGCTCAAGAGTTATACCGTATTTCCTCAAATACCCCCCCTCTCGGTAGCACTATGAAACAATCACCCCGCGGGGTATTTCGAGGAAATATGGTATATTTACATTCGAAAACATTTAGCTATTGTCGCAGGCTGTCGGAAGACTGTCCGACAACTGCAAAAGTTACCAAACGCCTTTAACTCATGAGCTACAAGCACGATTGTGCAATTTGACATGCATATTCGCCTACGTCAGATGTACAGTTGTACACTTTTTCTCATAAATAATGAACCTTTTTACTCAATTTTTTCAACTTTTTAATGTTTTCGAATCGTCACAAAAAATGCGTGTAAACGGGGCCTTACACTATTCAGGGCTTTGGACCGGCCCCAGGCGTGTGTGTGGGTCCCAAACAACTCACGACTTTCTGACTGCAGTTATGAATGCCCTCGTCTGTTTGTCGTACTTGTGTGCCATTTTTGCCGGCTACGCTTGTTTTTGTTGCTTTCGGGAAAAATTGACGAAATTTAGCGCTGGTACGAATGCTGAAATATTTATTAAAAAAATCAGTATTTATGTGTACGTTTCCTTGTATTTTTCGGTGGAAAACGATAAATGGTTTGAAAATGGCGCCATACACTGGATGTCAACTGGTTTTGGTGTCAAGTCAATTTTGGTTCAATTTAGGTCGCGGGAGAATTTTCAAGTGCACATGCGGCAATGTTGGAAAGAATCAATATTGCCATGTGCATTAATTGAACATAGTTTCATAGCCGTCAACGAAACTCTGAATGGAGACGAGTTGACATCCGATGACTCCTGATGTCAACTGAGCTGACCGGTTTTTACATTAGGTTAATGTGTTGAACTAAAATCGAGTTGACACCAAACCCAGTTAACATCCAGTGTGTGTGGCGCCAGTGGGCCAGTTTGGAAAGTGTAAAAAGTGTTTTTGAATGTGTTTAAGGACTTTTGACACTTTGCATGACATTAGATATTTTACAGGGTTCGGGAGTGGATCCTGGTGGAAATTGCGCCAGTGGATAAGTGGCAAGAAAAGGTGATGCATCTTCAATGTTAAAATCAAAAGACGAGGAAAATTAATTAATGCAAATACCGTATTTGCTTGAATAATCCCCCTGGGGCATTATAATTTCCTCAGACTTTTTTGATGGGGGAACTATTCGAGGGGGAAATTAATCAAGGGGGGAAATTACTATTTCGTCAAACTTTTCGAGCATGTTTCGATCAAGTCATTTCACGACATGTGCATCATTAACACACACAATAAAGTGCCATTTTTGTTAAAATTAGACACAACAAATTGATCAAATCTCTTAAGGGGGAAGTATTCAAGGGGCCTATTTTTTCCTCACTCGTCTTACAGGAGGGAATTATTTAAGGGGGAACTATTCAAGCAAATACGGTACTTGTCAACTTGCTGAATTTCCCCATGGTTGTGGACTGGCGGTAAGATTTCAAGTACTTAATATGGAGACACTTTATTTTACTTAACTTGAAAGTTATTGTACACTTTTACAATTCACATATTTACCTATTGAGAGTAAAGATATTTATAATCTTACCTTGATGAAGTCTCGGGAAAAGTTTGTGTCTAATTGATACAACTGAAGTAAATTCACATCGGTAAAGTTTCTCTTAAATATTCAAGGCTGAGCGTATTTTCCGTATTTTAATTAAATTTTCTTACACTGGTTTCACGTTTTACTGATTGATGGGTCAAATGTACCTAATTTAATGATGTGCATTTACGTAAAAGTAATAAACATTGGACAAAATTTAAATAGTTTCAGTGCCAATTACCGTATTTCTTCTAATATAAGGGCGCCCTTCTATTTTTCGTCAATTTTTTTTACCCACAATTCTATTGGAGACCGCCCTTCTGTTTTTTCGTCAACTTTTCAGTAATTCTTTTTCATGTTCTACCAAGGTTTTTCAAAGTGTTACGTCACAGACAGTTCATAGAATGACGATACATAGAGTTCAGTACATTCAACATTTGAGGTTAAAATACCTAGCACCAAATCAATGGACCAAAGCCACTCAATCATAGCATCCGCTGATATATTTTCATTTTTTATGCACTTGGCACAATTCCAGCACTTTGTGTACCTTCTATTGGAGACCGCCCTTCTATTTATTTCGTGGCCCAAATTAAGTCGAAAAAGTGTACCTTCTATTAGAGACGTCCTTCTATTAGCATAATTCGGTAACAAGATAATTGCAGGGTTGTCAAAATTGCAGATAATTGCAGGGTTATCAAAATTGCAGATAATTGCAGGTTATCAAACTTTGATGCGGCCGAAATTTTCCGCATCATAAAATTGGGCCCACCTTTTTTGACGTCGGTTGCACTCCCGACGGCAGTTGTAACATTTTTATGCGATCAAATGGCACTAAATGGAGAAAACTAATAAACCCATCAATCGAACTGGCGATAAGAAAGTGTCAAAAAATGGCGCCAAAATTCCCCGAAATAATTGGCGCATTTTGGCGCCACACGGCATCCAATAGAACGGCACCCCCAATAGAACGACACCCCGGTAGAACGGCAGGTAGAAATCATGTTGGGAGTGTGCCAAAACACAAAAATATTAAACACATTAAAAGCATCGATACACCGTTTTTATCAATACACTGTGTGCCTAGGGTTCGTGGTAAGCAGGGTTGGTTTTATAAAAATCATTTGTATACAAATTGTATAAAAATTGTATAAAAATGTATTTTTTTTAAATATTATTCTTGTTTCATTTTTTGTTTTTCCAAAATAATAATAAAATAATAAAATGGACCATTTTACAAAAAAATTACAAAAATTTTACATAAATTTTGCAAAAAATCAGAATCCTTGCATGCAAGGTCAGAAAAATGTGATAATTATACCTAAACATGAAAAACGTGTGACAAATTTTTCCATTACTTTGCAAAAGTTGCATGCAGTAGGTATTGTTAGCTAGTTGTAAGTGTTAAGTTACAGTTATCGATAAGAATGGTTTGCATTTTCAGTAGAAGGATTACTGGAGTGTGCTGGGCGCATTTGTAAAACATCATGCAAAGTGTCAATTGTCATGACAAATGTAGTAAAGAGTCAATTGGCATCTCAAATGTCAAGCAAAGTATAATTGCCATGACAAATGTCGTGCAGAGTGTAAATTGTGTATCTGAATCTTATGTTTTGGTATCCAAACCTTATATTTTGGTATCCAAATCTTATGTTTTTGTATCCAAATGTTCACATAAGATTTGGTTACAAAAACAACAATATTTGGATACAAAAGATAAGATTTGGATACAATTTGCTTTACAGTTTCCACTTCCATATTTGTCATGACAATTGACACTTTACTTAACATTTTCATGAAAATTGCCACTTTCCATTCCATTTCATATGACATTTTGACACTTTACATGGCTTGGGACTGCCCCAGCTCCGCGAATGAACAGGTTGAACTATAAACAACAGAAAAATATTCTTTACAAAAAATATGAATTTTTATACAATTTTTACAAAAATATGAATTTGTATACAATTTTACAAAAAAATTTACAAAAATTCGAATTTTTATACAAATTTTATTTTTATTTTGAAATTTTTTATTTTATTTTATTTTATTTTATTCTTCAATTTTCCATTTTATTTTATTTTATTCTTCAATTTTCCATTTTATCTTATTTTTTTATTTTTATTTTCTGAGTGTTTGCCAACCCTGGGTGTAAGGCAATGCCATTTTTTCAATTTTCAAACACTACAACGTATCATGTATCACGATCGGGGGTGGGAGGGGGGGGGGAACGTGAGCTGAAATTCCTTTGTTTAAAAATGGGCGTTATTTTTTTCTGCAATTAATTGAGGCGTCCAATTCTAAAAGTCGACAAGTCCAAAATATGAAAATTTTGAGTTAGGGCCGGAAACGTCATCTGGGGCTACTCCTGCACATTTTTCATAATTTTCCATAAATTTTTTGACTTCACATGCCCATATGGCAAAGTACCAAATTTGACATTTTTAGGGAAAAATGCAAAAAATTTGGGCAAGAAGTCGACAAGTCCACTTACCGTAAATCCTCGAATAAGTCCCCCCCCCCTCGAAAAACTCCCCCCCCCCCCCCTCGAATAACTCCCCCTCTAAGCAGGCTGATGAAAAAATAACTCCCCCCCCCCTCGAATAACTCCCCCCTATTTTATGGGTGGGAAAGAAGTCCACGTATAAAAAAACGTATTTATGTATAGTCGGCAGACATGATACTATACAATGAGTCGCATGATGTCATATCATGCACGCTGTATCCAACCCGTAGAACTCTGTTTTGGTGACTCGTGCTTACGCATATACGGAATGAAACTATTCAATTGTGCCCGCACAATTCAAACCCCCGTCAAAGTGTAGTTGAGTTTTTTGGCATGATGCCATCCAAGCGTCGTCTGGATCTGAATAAATACAAAGCGGGAACGTTTTCTGAATTCAAAATTTTGAACGTAACAAGTTTTCGTCAAAATGAATCGATAGCGTGTAACTTTTCTAAATATGAATTAGATTAAACGTGGGTAAACGTATAATCAAAAATTTGCAGCACCTATCGGCACAAAAATTGGAGTAAACGAGTGCGTAAAGAACAGCACATTTTTATTTTCCTTCTTACTACCGTATTACCTCGAAATACCCCCAGGGGGTTTATTATTTCGCCAGCAAAATTTGAGGGGGGGATAATTCGAGGGGGGGTTTATTCGAGGGGGGGTCTATTATTTCGCCAGAAATTTTCGGAAATTCTCCATACGCAGACGTAGAAAAATCGAACAATCACATAGATTTATATGTGTTTATAGGCATATATTAGAACATATATATTTCTGAGTGAACTGCATGCAAAGTATGGCCAATGCAAAAGATAGGAGACACAATCACAGCCTCATTTTTGCCCGATTTGTGTGTGTTTTTGCACACAATGCAGTCACTATTTATTAGTACAACATGCCCTTTACAAACACGTTACAATCTTGACAAACAGGGTTAGTAGATGGCAAAGTTGCTTCCCAAGAATGCAATTGCACATGTATAGGGGGTTGACTTGAGTTTTTAGGGGCTGAGTTTACAATTCAGGGTTGAGTTGATGGGTGTTTATAAATTAGGGTTGAGTTGACAGAAGTTTAAAAATAAGGGGCTGTTGACACAAGTTTACAAATAAGAGGCTGAGTTTATGGGAGTTGAGTTGATGGGTGTTGGCCAAATTAGGGGCTGAGTTTATGGGAGTTAACAATAACATTACCAAAATCCTTAAATGAGGCCCCCAGGGCAAAAAATATAAATTGTGATATGATGCATTTGTGGGTTACTGATTACAATGATTTGAAATATGCACTCCATTCTGACTGTACATTACCATAACCCTGAAATTGAACCCCTGGGGCCAAAACTTTCAAATTGTGAAATGATGCATTGTGGGTTTCTAATTGCACTGATTTGATATATAATGCACTCCATTTTGACACTACATTACCATAACTCTGAAAATGAACCACTGGGGCCAAATACTTTCAATTTGAGAAAGGATGCATTTTCAGGTTTCTAATAGCACTCATTTGAAATATGCACTTCATTTTGACACTACATTACCATAACCCTAAAAATGAACCCCCTGGGCCAAAAACTCTCAAATCATAAAATGATGTATTAGTGGGTTTCTGAGTGTAGCGATTTCAAATATGCCCAGGGCTTAAAAAATTAGAAATTGTGAAATGATTCAATGTGGGTTTCTAACTGCACTGATTTGAAATCTGCACTCCATTTTGACACTACATAACCCTGAAAACTACATAACCATAACCCTGAAAATGAACCTCTGGAGCCAAAAACTTTCAATTTGTGAAATCATTCATTTTCAGGTTTCTGATTGCACTCATTTGAAATATGCACTTCATTTTGACACTACATTACCATAACCCCAAAAATAAACCCCCTGGGCCAAAAACTTTCAAATCATAAAATGATGCATTTGTGGGTTTCTGATAGTAGCAATTTCAAATATGCACTCCATTTTGACACTACATTACTAAAACCCTGAAATTGAACCCGTAGACCCAAAAATTTAAAATTGTGAAATGATGCATTTTGCAGGTTTCTAATTGCACTGATTTGAAATGACTCAATTTCAACTCTACATTACTGTAAGCCTTAAATTGAACCCCTGGGGCTAATAAATTAGAAATTGTGAAATGATGCATTTGTGGCTTTTTGATTGCCTTGATTTGAAATATGCACTTCATTTTGACACTACATTACCATAACCCTGAAAATGAACCCCCAGGGCTAAAAATTTTCAAATCATAAAATGATGTGTTTGTGGGTTTCTGATTGTAGCAATTTCATATAAACCGCCGTTTACCTAGGTCCGAACGCTTACGAATTTTTGAAAAACGATTCATTCACGGCCACCCCTAAACTTTTTGGGAAAATTCACCCCATACAAAAGATAGCCCAAAGAGTCGTCTAAATGATGTATGGTATGCCCCCCAATATAAGGCCGCGTGGGCCGTGTAAACGGCCCACGCATTTTTTTATACAAAAATGCACTGATCACCTTGCTCCGAACGTTTCTTTTTATATGCTTATATTCTTTTTTTCATAGCCAGTTAACTTAGTACATTTCATCCGGGGAAGGAAATTAGTAGTAAGTAAAATTTAACAATGTTTAATAAATTTCGCCCCTCAAATTCTAATGTTTGGGTAGGTGAATTTAAGCGGTGTAGGTTTTAAAAAAAATGCTTAAGATTTCTCTTTCTGGTGAAAGCATTTTCTGTGTTAATAGATCTCACATTAGGAGATAAAATGATCACAATCACAGCTGATTGTGATCGCAATACAAAACAGTGAAAATTGAAAATATCGTAATTGTCAGATATTTTACGTTTTTACTAATTTTACTAGTTTCCGTTTTTACCACAAAAATACGCCACTCGTCGAATTTTGCCGCGGCAGAGAATTGCAAATTCCGGTCCCTTTGCGCTTCCAATTGCGTGCTTAATTAAATAAATAATTGGTTTTATGGTACGGGGATGTTTACACGCAAATCAGGAACGGCGCCAGTACCCCTTGGGGTCCTGACAGTTCCTGAGGACGGACACGGCAACTTACCAATCCCTTTCGTAACGGCTGCCGGCGGTTTACTTCGATTAATTGTTAAAAAGCCGTAATTAATGTAAAGCCGAAATTAATAAAATTCAAATTAAAATTCAAGCAGTTAGTATGCTTCAGGGGGACCAAGTTGGTTTCACGGGAACTTTATTTAGCAATGTAGTCAGAGTCAAATTCACAATAGCTCAAGTGAGTCGTATAGCCTCTAGTGGGTGAAAAAATGTAAAATCAGCGCGTTTTATAATCACCAAAATCTACCATAAACGAAATGAATACTAAATCAAAGACACAACAATTAACCATAATAAGCGACTTAATAAGGCAAATTCAATGATCACTGGAAAACTGTAAACATAACGTACAAGGCACAAGTAAATTAATTAAATGCGGGAAAAATATCTAATTAAACAAAACGGGTAAAACATGAGTTAAACCAAGTGTAAAGTAACTGTAATTACCAATGACGTAATTAAAATACAATTTATCTCGTAGGTGAGTGTCGGGAACTGGGTTTCTATTCAGAGGTTACGGTACAGTCGAGAGCAGGTGGTGTGACACGTGTTATCAACCTGCGCCCCTTTAGGTGAAAAATATTTTTATAGCGCGCCCGACCAAGGCCACAGAAAGAACGCTCATTTGCGGGGGTTGTTCAAGGTTATTGCATTGCCGGGTAAGGGTTGGAAACTTCGGGCCTGAACACACGCCACAAGACACTAGCACTTGTGAGTTCACCAATCACCCTGGGTGATGGGAATAATTAATTGGCACTGCTGTGCTCTTCACTGTAAACTGTGCTCTGCATGTGTCTTGCAGTCGCATGCCAACAATAATTGCCGTTTGCCACTTTTCCACCCATTACCTAGTCCTACATAAAAATGCACTTGGTCGGGGAAATTTCTGAATGTTATCTATCGGGGCGTCTAAGCATTTAACAGAGTCAACACCTGTTAGCTTAACTAGAAACATAAAAAGCCTTTCTAATCATTCCCAGACACTGCACCCTTTTAATCAAAAATGTAAACTTGATGAAAGCCTAATAATTATAACGTTCGAAAGTACATATTGGGAAATGCAAAAGAAAAACGGAAGTATTCACTTAATTAACTCAAAAATGCGGGTAACCTAATTAGCTTAATTAATGAATCACTAAAATAAAAATTAAAAAATTAGCGTCACACGGGAAGTAATAAAATAATTAACGGAAAAGAAACAATTAATAATTTCATGGCCGCAGTAGTGTCCATTCGGGCGTACCGTCCTGGGGCTGCGGCTTCGTTGGCGGATTTGCAGTGCACAGCGAACCGCACGTTCACTGTGACTTCCCTGTGCACCGCGGGTCGTCATTCGGTCGCATATGGTCGTTCTCGAGTCGTCGGAGTGTCTGCACAAAATTGTCGTTACGTTTTTACGCATGATTAGCTAGCCATATTTCTACCTACAATCCCACCAGCCATTAATTTTTTACCTCCGGGCTAAAAACGACATGTTCAGAAAAAGTGTTTTGCGCCGTTTTTTGGTTATTCAAAAATCATGCCTTCTCTACATTTTTCGGTGGACGGCTGTGGCAGTCACATGCCCTGGGGGTGCAAATATGGCTCGTCTTCATTTGAATTATGGCATCAGCTTTCCGCCGTGCCGGCTTTTTGTGCTCGAAAGTTCGAAATTTTGGTTCCCGCTCAGGGCTCGATGTGAGGAAAAAGTTTTTTCTTTTTTGGAAACTAATTAATCGGATTATTAATCTGTGCTGTTTCACAGCATCGTGCCACTGTTGGACGGGCAGTTTGGCATCAACATTCAAGTTACCTGCTCGACCGACATGTCGCAGTCCGTGCGTGTGAAAATTGATCGTCGACAAGATTTTCTAATTGTTTTCATGGAATATTAACAAGTATGTTTTTTAATTACTGGTTTTTGTTACAAAGTTGTCTGTTTCTCCTGATGACAAAAAGTTGTGCATGAATTATTACGTTGAAACTTTGATAACGGGTTTTTTTTTTTTTTGACAAAAATTGTTTCGTATCAATTTTCACAATTACCATTTTCCATGTGGTGTTCTACCTGTTGCGCTGGAGCCTCCTCCGGTGGCAGTGGGATGGCCTCGACCGCGTCGTGGTGCTCGGGCGGCGGCGAGGGGGGCTCGGCTACGTTCTGCAGTGCCATGGCCGCCATGTCGTTGCTAATGGGGGAATATTCTTCATTAGGGCGGTAAACTGGTTCGACAACGGGCACCACTTCCTCCAACACCGGCACACCCTCCTCCCGCGCGTCTGCGGAGGAGTCAGAGCCCGCGGTGGCGGTTTCAATGTCAGACAAACATTCCGCCTGCAGTTCTTCTTCGAGGGCCGGGTATCTGTCCGGTCCGACTAGTTCTTTCAAGTCGGCCCGCGGGCGCCATTCCGGAGGCCAAAATCCCATCACGTTTCCCCAAATTTGGCCTGACTCGTAAGAGTAAATCCGGTCGGCTTTGTGCTCGACCGTCAGAAACCGGTGGAAAAAGGTTGACCACAACATGGTCTCGGCGTTGGCCACCACAATGCGCACACATTTGGCGCGGGAGGTGGCTACGTTTCCCCGGGGCAATTCCGCTACAAATCCAACTCTACCATACGCCTTTTTGGGGTCGGCCTCCAGCTGGGCGGAGTCGGTAGGCGGGCTGCCGCGCACGCAGGAAATGATGACCACTTCCGCTTCACGGGCCTGTGCTTTGTCGGCAGTGATCACGCGGGTGGCCCAGTAAGCCGCGTCGTGTTCTGTATGGGCTACTAGTCGACTGATTAGGGCGCGCGCCTGCGCCGCATAAAAACACACAATTAGCAAACTAGCGGGATCGGTAAGATCTGCCCAGGGCAGGGTGGGATCTTCTTTCACCGTGGCCACGAGGTAGTCGTACAGGTGCAGGATGATGCGCAGCTCCTTCTTGTTGATGATGGACATGCCCTCTTTTGATTCGCAGCCCTGGTGCACCAACGTTGATGACAGCATGACGCCATCCTCGAAGTCGCCAGGTGCGGGCAACATGGTGGCGCCGTGCGCGGCGGTGTCGTTGTAGGCGCGTAGCAGTCCGTTGTACGCCGCCACTGAGTTGGCCTGAATGAGCTGGCGATGCCCGCGGAACACCGTTTCCAAGTGAACCACGGGACATAGTTGATATTGAGTGAGCCTATCAATGAGGGTGGGGTCGGGTTTCAGGACAGGCTCCACCCAGTCTTGCACGCGAATCATACGCGTCAATTGTTTACTGTCTCCAAATAGAAGCAGCATGCCGTTCACTGGGAGCTGAGCCGCCTGAACCACGCTAATTACTGCAGCGTCAGACGCCAAAGACGCTTCGTCAATAATTACCGCACACGCAGTCACACTTTTTATACGGGCGTCGTGGGCGGAGTCTAAAGTGACATGTATTTGACCGGGCTGCACCACTTCCAAGAACACCCGGTGCAGCCTGACCGTAGCCCTGACATATTTAGACAACGCCCTACGCAGCACCTTACCCCAAAATCCCTGGTCAGCTAAACTAGCCTCTCCAGCCCGGGCGCCCGCCACGCCTGCCTCGAAGTCATCGAATGGCTGCTCGTCTCCATCTTCGGCGGTGAGAAATGGCACCTGTTCGGTCAGCTGCGCGCGTATAACGGCGTCGTCCGTGCAGTTGTTGATAATTTCGTCCACCAGCTCGTAGTCTTTCTTGGCGCCGTCGTACTTTTCCAGCGCTGCCGTCCATTCGGGGCTGAGGCGGACGATGTTGTGGCCGGTTCGCTGTGCTAGGGTGTGCAGGGTTGGCAATTTGGTCGCGGGGGTGGTACTGTAGGTGGGGTCAGTTTCCCACATGGGACTCAAAACGCGCACCGGAAATGCCGCTCTTAGTTTCAAAAATTCTTCAAAACCCTCCAGTTTTTTCATTTCGGAAAATGGCGTATCAGCCATAGCGGTCCATTTCGCGCGCTCCCGCAACAAAACTTCCAAAGCCCCAAAAATATCCTGCTGCCCTAATTTATTCAGGTTGGTCAGGGCCCTGCGCCCCTTCGTCGGCCGCCGAGTTGACTGTGCACGTGATGAGCGTCGAATGGTATTTGGCGTTCGGCTGCTTGTCCGATGGCAAATCGGAGCCCGCGCGCACCCTGGGTCTCGAGTTGTAATAATTATAGCCGCGTGAACACACATACGCCAGTTGATTTTGTGTGGTCGTCTTCCCAGACCCGAAAGGCGAGTCACACATAATCAAAAGGGGTTTGCGCATTCGCACGGCTGTGATAACAGCTCCCAAAACTTCTACCTGTCCTTGTTGTGGCAAAAACTCACCCGATTTGGCCTGAATCATCTGTTCGTTTTTTCCCCTGAACAGTGATTCGTACAGCTCATTAGCCTCGCGGCTAATTAGCGCCCAGTCAGTTTCGTCATCCAGCAGACGCAAATTCAATATCACAGCTAATTGGATTTGCGCCTCCAGGGTGAGTACTTTTGACCCCTGAATCACTTTTGGCACCCAGCCGACCGGCGCTTTGTTCAGGGCGGCCTGCAGCGACCGCATGGTTCGGTCATAATTGGGCGAGTCGTTCGAGCCGCGCACCATGTATCTTCCACTCTCCAGGGTTCGAGGCAGTGCTGATTGCGACGCCGCCATGTCCAATTTCGCACGCAGCATTGTAGTGGTTGGCTCTGATTCCACGCTGGTAATTCTGACTGATAGATTGGGGCTGCCTGCCGCTGGTTTGTCTTCGTCCGGTCTGGCCAGCACCAAGCTCAACACCGACATGGGCGTCGCCTGGTTCAACAGCTGTGTCTGCGTATTTACCTGCTCCAGCAGACGCACGCGCTGCTCTTCTGGTCCTTCAAACGTGTCCGCTTGTAATTCTTCTGGGTCCGGGCGGCGCACCATAATGTCACATGCAGTGCCCTGCGGCGTGTGTTCCCAGAACACATGCGCGCACACATCCGTTGCGCGTTTCGCCCGAAACCGCAAGAATGACTCGTTATAGCAGTGGGCCGCTGCTAAAATACCCAATTTATACCTGAGAAACGCGTCCATGTTGTCTCGGTTCTCTGTGTCCGGCTGGATGCCCGTTGTGCTGATGTCCTCGGCCGTGGCGACCTGCAGCCCGTACGCATGGCCGTAGAATTCGTCGCCAAACACGTCCAAATCGTTCAGGTCGTGATATTCGACGTGGGCCAGCCCCAACTGCCCAGCACTCAAATTTTCCACTCGGCTGTCACTCACATATTCTCTGTGCAGAATGACCAACTTTTCCGGCCCGGCATCGCCCCGCTCCGCCGCGCCCAGCGGTTCCAGATTTTTGTAATTCGACGGCGTGAAGGCCGCTCGCAGCCGCGCCGTTTTCCAGTCGCTCGTGTAGGGCTGGTAGCCGGAAGTGTCGCCGCGCGTCAATGTACGTGCCGCTTGAGTGACGCGCCGCGTGCCCTGCGTACTCACGACCACGGGGGCGGCAACGTTTAAGGGGCACTTTGTCTGATTACCCCATATCACGACGCCGGTAAACTCCCAGTACCTGGGATTTTCTATTTTTTGTGCGATTGCGGTCGCCGAGAAACGCATCCCGTGGCGCACCAGGGGCAGAAACATCGAGGGGTGTTGTTTCTGAATTTTCGCACACAAATCCACCAGCTGGGAGGTTCGTTTGTCCCTAGCCGCCTTGGCCCGCTTATTCGAATAATAAAAATACGGATAGGCTTCATCCGCATTCACCCACTGCTCGTTTTCGCTGAGTATCGCCATCGTCTGCTCAGAAATTCTCACATGGCACTGATACTCAACGTGCCCGTCGGCGCCCGAGTCAATATACACCCTATCTACCCAACCTTCGAATTTCCCTCTGCTGGGGTAGATTTCCGGTCCATTTTGCATCTGCTGCGCGCGGTAAAGTTGTCGCGGGGGAATGGTTCCGCCGCCGCAGGCACCATGTGTATTTGTCTCCTTGGATTTAATGGGCGGGACGTCTGCACCTTCAAATGGGCGTTTGCGAGAGGCCGAAGCCATTATAATTATAACAATGTGATAAAATAATTAATTGCGAAGTTTTATGAACGGGGAAAGTAATAAGAACTCGTGCGGTCCAGTTGCCCGTGGGCAAAAGGGGTGCACGAGCTTCCTAAAAAACACACACACTTTCACACACACTTCATACCTGTTGTACCTGGTTTCGTGTTGTTTGACGCGACGGCGATGATCGTAACGGCTAATTAATCAGCTAATTAATCAATTTTAGTCGTCGCCGTATAATTCACTGTAAGAAGGGGGAATTAAATATTCACTGGTTGCCTTACAACGATCTGCATGAACTACATAAATTTTCTTATTAATATTGTTGAATAAAGTCACTAATGGGTGGGCATAATCAATGCACTCATACGGGCCGATAAAGCGAGGCGCGAATTTCTTACTGGGGCCTGTCAACTGAGTAATACGCGGCGTGTATACGCGTACCGCTTGCCCGCGTTGCACATTCAATCGGCGCGCACGGCGATTGGCGTAAAATTGCTCCTTTTGCTGCGCCTTTGCTAAAGCGGTGTGCGCTGCTTCGCGTGCTGTGGTCAGACGCGCGCCTAATTCATTTATAAGAGCGCGCTTATGCGGCAATGAGGGCAATGCCTCAGTGTCGGGGGGAGGCTCGATCATACGATCCCACATAGACGCAGCAGGCTTGCCAAATAGCAACGCATAGGGGGTGGTTTGCAAGGAAGGGTGTTTTGACGTATTGTACGCATGTACAGCGGCGCCTAAATGTATGTCCCAATCGTCATGTGTACGATTTACATAGTGAGATACTATTTCCATCAGAACACCATTCCTACGTTCCACCATTCCGTTGCTCTTGGGGGTGTACGCAAATGATGTATGTTGGGTCGCGTTCAAATATTGTAAAAGCTTGGCAAAAGTGCCCTCGGTAAAGCTAGGGGCGTTATCACTGAGTATAATGGCCGGCACACTAAATATAGGCAAAATGTGCAACAAAAATGCAAATGATACGGTGTCTTGTTTTATGTCGGGAACGGGCATGGCAATTCCAAAACGTGTGCACTGATCAACAAATACTAACACATGTCGGTTTCTGCGTTTCGTGGTTAGTAAAGGTCCTATTGCGTCTACTGCTATCACATCACCTGGCCTTTTGGCTACCTGGCGGCACACCATTTGAGTTCGCATTGCCGCTCTGAGACCCTTCTTGGCGTTGCACGAAGGGCAAGTAGCTACCCAGCGCGCACTTTCTGGCCGCATTCCTGGAAACCACGCGAATTCCTGCAATCTTTCGAATGTTTTTATTATTCCTAAATGGCCCGCCGTGGGGTGATTATGAGCTAATTCTAACACGAATGGAACTAATTCCGACGGAATACACACTGGGTCGTATAGTTGTACACCCGGTACCTGGGACGTTCCCGCTTGGCGACGTAATAAACCGTATTGATCAATGAAATACGGCGCGGCGCTGTAAAAATTATCCGCGCGACACACTTCTATAGTTGTGGCTATGTATGGTTCTTCTGCTTGTAATCGCTTTAATTTGTCAACCGGAGTCATGGGGGGTAGCGCCATGATCGTACTGCGTTTGTTTACACTCGTCAAACCCGGAACAACTTCATTTCCGGCTCCTGAACCACCAGCCATTGTTCCGGTTCCAGGCGCTTCCGCATTCCGCTGCCGCTCTCGCAGCCCGGGTGACTCCGCCTCTTTTCGCCCGCGCGTCCGGTCGCTGATTGGTCGCAGTAACTCCGCCTCCTCGTTTACGCTGATTGGCTGGTACGCTGCCCTGCTCGCCGCAGCTACCGTAACCTGCTTATCGTGTGGGATAGCGATTTCATGGCACGTAACTTGTGCGAACTGCTCAAAAGCCTCATCCAGGTCCTTTTTCTCGTCGAATACCACTGGGGCGTCTTGTCTTCTGGATAGTGCATCTGCTAATTCGTTGCTTTTTCCCCGCAAATGCTTGAACGTGATTTGGTACGGCGTAATTGCTAGAGCGAACTTGTGCAGCATGGCATGCGGGGTAGTCTCTAAATTAGGATTCTTTACCCACGAAATACTCTTGGCGTCAGTCCAGACTTCAAAGGGCCGTCCCGCCAGATAACAATGCCAATTACGTATGCTTTCGTAGATTGCACACGCTTCCAGGGAAATCGCTGGCCATTTGCTTTGGGTGGCACCTAACTTCCGGCTGTAAAAGGCACATGCATGTAGTATTTTCTCGTCCTCTGCTCGTTGTGCCAGTACGCCTGCAACGGCTATTTTAGAAGCGTCCGTGATAATTATAAACATGCGTTTAGGGTCGGGAAATTGTAAACAGGGGCTTCCTAACAATGCTTCCTTGAGCTTATGGAAAGCTTCCAGTGCTTTGGGTTTTGCTGTCAAATCCACTGGGGTGTCGCTATTGTAATTTTCTCTTGGTCCCGTACGCGTGAGATTTGACAAAGGTACAGCTAGCTCTGCGCACCTGTGAATCATGCGTCTAAAAAACCCTATAGCTCCCAGAAAACCCTCAACTTCCTTTATGGTAGTAGGTACCGGCCAGTCCTGTATTATGTGGCGTTTGTCATCTGGTACGCACACGCCGTCACGGCCAATCATAAATCCCAAAAAACGTACGGCTGTAACGCGTGCGAAAAAACACTTTTTTGGACTAATTTTGAAATTATTTCTAATCAATCGTTCCAATACCTGCCCTATGTCGTATAAATGTGTTTCCCAGGTTGCACTATAAATCAGCAAGTCGTCGATGTATAATAACACATTTCGATGTATTAAGCCGGCCATAGCTAATTCAAAACAGCGTTGCGCTAAACTGGGTGAGCATTTTAATCCCATTGGTAAACGTTTCAGTTGGAATTGTCCAAAAACATTTCTAAATGACGTAATGTGTCGATCATCTGGATGCAAAGCAATGTTATAGAAAGCTTGATTTATGTCGGCACTGCTAAAAATACTTGCAGCTACATAAAGATTCGACTGTTTCATCTAAGCGGGGTAATGGGAATTGGGGAGCGTGCAAAACAGCGTTCAGGCGTCTGTAATCAATTACCATCCGCTTTGATCCATCCGGTTTGGATACCACCAGCGTGGGGGCACAATACGGGCTCGTACTGGGTTCCACGATGTCGTGCTCGATGAGGCATCTCAAATGATTTTCTAAGTATTGCTGATCATCCAGACTCAACCGGTACATTCTGCATGCAATTGGTTTTTTGTCCACTAATTGCAACCGGTAGTCCACTAATTCGCTGTAGCCGATGTCATACTTATGTCGGGCAAAAGCTTCTTTGTACTGCAAAATTACCTTTTTCAGTTCCTCTCTGCGCTCGTCCGTCAAAGTTTCTGGCACAGTGAATTCCATCACGTGTCCATCTGGGCATGCAACCTGCAGTGGGGGTCCTAATTTATCTTCGGCTACCTTGGGGGGAGGTTCAGTCGCTTGAACTTGTCGACACACATCTCTGTCATAACACTGCTTCACCCATTCAACGGGGGGGTCTCCAGGTTTCACTTTCAGCACGCAATCCACCGGTTTGACCACCGCAATACGCTGTCCTACCTGTAGCACTACGGGCTGATTTCGTACATTTGCACATCTCACCTGAAACACAGGGGCACTAGTTTCATAGGCCGCTGAAGCAGCCATAACGCCACAGCGTTCACCTACCGTATCCAATCCCATGACCGTAAATAACTTTTCATCCATGGGGGCAGATAATTTTGCGGTCACTAACGCTTCATGTCTAGCCTGAACTTCTATTTTTTCGTTCACAATAGCGTAAATTCTGCGCTGCTGCACTTCCGGGTCTGGGTTATCGAAGGGAATTATCGCGTTGGCCGTAGGGATTTGTAGTTCCCTCGCAGGCATGTCTACTACCATGTGCCGTAAAACGTCTGCGCCAATTAAAATTTCACCAGCTAATCCATTCACCGCCTGAAACACAATTCCGAAGGTGTGGTTTCCCATCGTTACCGGTACTTCCATCTGTCCCAGTACCAAAAGTTTCGAATCTGCAGCGCACCTGAGGGCTCCAATAGGTGAAACTTCATCATGCTTAGTAGCCTTTTCCTTGTGTCGCATCAGCACGTCTCTATTGCATAATGAACGCATGGCGCCTGTGTCCAGTAGACATCTCCGATATTCTCTCCCGTCAATGGTTATGGTAATGGATGGGCTGTAGTACACATGCACAATCTCTTCACGTCGATTGGCTACTTGATGGATGTTGTCTCTTTCTTCCGTCGAGAAAGTGATCATGCACACCGATTCTTCTTCCAGATCGCATTTTCTGTTGATACTGTATTGTATAGCGGGAAAAGGACGCGCGCCCGTGAGTGCGGGCATGCCACTTGGCATTCCCACGCACGGGTTAATTACCGTTCTTACCTTTACCTGTTCGCTAGGGCGGTCCTCAGCCAGTTCGACAATGATATTGGACTTTTCTTCTGTCTTTGGTCGCCTTTTGATTTTTTCCCTTGCCCTGTTCACCAAAGTCACGGCCGTTTCCGGCGCTGCAGCCATGAGCGCTGCTAGTAAATACTGCATGGTGACCAGTGCACATATCAGATAGATCCATACTTGTAGCCAGGTGCGCCAGGTGTCAAAATCCCACCATCCCAGCGCTAATACCGATTTTGCCAAGGTTCGATGTCTTTGCATGTGTGATTCCACTCTTGGCTCCGCCCCCTGCGTAATTTGCTGCACGATTGAATATGCATGCCATACGTCATTCAGGGTGGTCGTCGGCAATAATTCTGACAAGTTGTACATAGTCGTGGCGGCAAAAATCTGATGATGCACATCCCTGACCTTTTCCTGTTGCCATTTCTGCGGGAAACTGTGTGTTATACATAGGTAAATGTTCCAGGCCGCCTACTTCCGGTAGATATTTGTACCACTGTCCATTTAACATTACCACACGATTGTGCGCATTGGTGCATGATCCCGGGATCGCTTGAAAATGCAAAATGTTTGTCAACCTATTCATGTGCAACGTCACATTCTGCCCGTGTACACTAACTTGCACAGGTACTGTTTCATAGCATTCTGGAGACTTCTTCTCTTTCATGATCTTGTATGTTTTTACCGCAAAACATTTGTGAACCAAAAATCCGTCCGGCGCGGGTTTGGCAATTATTTCGTTATCATTCATGTACCATCGGGCTGTCGTAGTTGCGTGTTCGCTCATAGCCAGGCGCACAAATTCTTGGAAGTGTTGCACGTTCTTGCAGGTGGCTACGGCCTGTGCGCGCATGGTTTGTTCTGCTGTTTCGTATACCGCCTGCATGCTGGCTGCTAATTGGCCTGCGCTCACTATTCCCAGCGTGGGTCGACCTTGCGCTCGTTTTTGTCTGACGCTTCGAATCACTGCCTTCTCAAATGGCGCCACTACAATATCCTGGTCCGATTTCCATAATTTAATGCCGCATGACTCAACCTCTTCATGGGCTCTGAAAGACAATGATAGCGTATGATCATCGGCTAGCCAGATATCCTGTCTAATGCGCCCATGCATTTCACGCCATTTTTCATAAGGGCATTCCGCCTTCGGGTTCGGTTTCCATGTTAATTGGCTGCCATCTTCCAGTGTGCATGCACCCATTTCATAATTGCACTTACTAACATCGCCCAGCGTGCTTTGCATGGTGTTGGCTCCATATCTCATTCGTACTTCCCCTCGAAACAGCCCACAGTGTGGCGTCGTTTCACTCACCCATTTGCAACAGTACAGTCCATGTCCTGAGTAGCTAACATTGGTGGGGTATTGAGTGTCCCATGCATTGTCCAAATCACTCACAGGGGTCATGGGCCCATTGTTGCACTTGTGATATTTAATCATGCCTTCGCACTCGGCGGCGCCCACAGATCGGGGGTTAGAATCAAACTTTTCCAGCGTGACGTCGCCCCAGAAGTTCTGATACGTCTTTGCCGTTCTGATAGAGGCCACACACCTGTGTGCTGCCGCACGATATTCTACCATATTTCGCTTGTAGATTGTCAGTGTCAATTTTCGTGGCCGTTCTAATGACGCCGTAGTGTCAACAATAGCCGTGCAATTGGGCAGGGGGGGGTACGTGTATAAATCGTAGTGATCCGTCAAGTCACTGCATAGCAATGGAAACGAGGGCATGGTAGTCGCGCCCGCGCCCGGTAGTAAGGCTAATCCCATTATAATTAATCCAATTGTCAACACAAAAAACAACGACTGTGCGACCTGGGGCATGTAGGGGGGTTCTGAGTACGCGCGCGGCGCGGGACGCACCCCTTCCTCAGTAGACAGAAAGCCCATATACCTGTCTATCTGGTTGCTGGATCCCGTGCGCGGCGGCAGAGCGGCCGGCGTGGCGTACAGAAACGGGTCCAGACTGATGTTCATGAGCACGTCCAAGGGCACCTCAGTCAGCGTGTCCGAGTGGTCGTCTGCAGGGCAATTAGGCCACAGCGTACAGTCCGTTTCCCTCAAATCATGCATTCCGATCCTGCGTAAAAAGGCCAGCCAAGTAGTTCGAAACAAATAACCTTTTTCAGTTTGCATGTATGCCCATGGCTTGATCCAAAATTCCCGCTCTTGCGCGAGCACATGCATTCCCGTAGTGCGCTGCTGTTCTTCGGGTGACTCTGGAACCAGTTCGTCAGGTTCATCTGCCTCTATTTCCAGGCCTTGCATCACAGGGATTAACTTATTAACGGGACGTATCATCATGCAACGGTCATCTTCGCGCACATGCATGGTCATTCCAGTCGTATTGGTCACTCGGGTGGGGTTCAGCGATTCTACGTGGGGATTGCTCACCTGTACCGGTTGCATGTTATATTGTTGCATGCGCCCATCCGGTCCCATAGCCATCCAATTAGCTGGCGGCGTTTGATAAGCCATCATCTGCGGTTGCATGTTCATATCACCAGCCCTCTGTACCGTCTGCGCCGGCTGCACAGGCATCGGCTGAGCTGGTTGCCACTGCGGGTATGCATATTGCATGGGCATCATACCTGGCTGCATCGCTTGAGCTTGGTCATTTCTCTGATATCCACCACGTTGTCCTCCGCCGCGTCCACGTCCATTTCCTCTGGATGCTCCGCCGCCGCGGCTCCTTTGGAGATACTGTTCCCTCTGTTCAGGGGTGAGTTTCGGACACTCATATCTGATGTGCTCTTCAGAGCCACATTCCCAACATCCTTTGTCAAACTTGCGCGGGGGCAATTTAGGGGGGTCCCTGTTCAATCCCAAAAGTTTACCTTCCAACGCGCCAAGTTGCGCTAATTTCTTCGCTATCTCTTGGTGCACCGAGTCAAATTTAGCAACACTCTCAGTCATTTTCTGTTCCATTGTCTCTAGCGTCTTGTCGGCCTGGGACGGCAGTCCGGCCATGGCGGGCATGTTCAGCGCCATCAACCTGTCCATTACCTTGTCGGTCGCGCTGGCAACTACATCCTGTTTAGATTTTTCTCCCTTATTCTGGCTTTGTTCTGCCTCCAAAAAGCTCTCCTGAGCACGTGCGTTGTCAACCATTTCCTTCCATGTGATAGAAGCCGTGACAGGTACATTGCGCCGAATTTCATTCCTCAGTCCTCCATGGAATTTTATCATGCATGTGTCACCTCGTTTTTCATGACCCATGCCTGGATAGGCACGTTTTATCAATTTTTCCAAACGTACCGCCCATTCCAGTACCGACTCATCTGCGCCCTGTCGCGTCTCAAAAATCTCTCTCTGTGCATGATGTTTGTCATTCGGATTTTCATAGAACTTCTCCAGCGCTTGCATCATGTTGTGCTGACCGTGGCAAAATGGATGGATAAAGAAATACAGAGAATTGATAATTAGGCTCATATTCGCACATTTACTCATTTGCACTATTTTACTTTTTATGCACTATATTTATTTACCACGCAAATTGTATTTCCTATACTTATTATTTACCCATGGAGAATATTCGATTAGGAAAGTGTTCTATAAGTTATTGATAGGTTTATGTGGAATGTTTAGGTTAAAAGGTCAAATATGTTATTATTAGGTGTATTAATATAAAATTAGGCTCATTCAACTCGCCGTAATTTTCTGATCATGATTATACATACATTTGCATAGTTTACTTGCAGTTTACAAAAGTCAAATCTTGTAAATATTTACGTGCTGCGTAATTATCTAGGCCAGCGTCCTAATAGAGAAATGGTGCCCTGCGTGCAACTAGCATTTACTTTACAAAGCCCTTCGCATAGGTATAATTGTCATAACCCTGTTCACAACTATTTATATTTACTTAATAATTATAATACCTTGCTCAATCGAATATATTATAAACTCTGCTCAATTACAATACCCATTTACCTCAAATAAGTCCCAATTTGCTAGATTATTCAACATACGTTTCCAGGAAGTGATTATTATTATCATGTTGGATATACCTTATTCTATTTACGTCATTAGGAACATTTACACTACTATTTACAGTTTTCAAACCCTATTTTATTAGTTCCAATGTGCGTCAATGTTTTCTGACAAATTGGAGCAAATTAGTAAATCGGCCGAGTTTGCCGACTTCGCGCCTCTCAAGATTAATAGTTTTTCTATTAGCCCAATTTGTACTTGGTATTTCTTTACCATAATTGTTTGAATGTATGCACGCGCGGTATAAGGCAACTGTTTCGGCTAGATGTGTTTATTTGTTGCATTCATGTTTTATTCGTGCATTTGTGTTAGGAAATTACTGTAGCTGTTTTTCTATACGTGATTTCCGTGTCTTAGCTACTTTGAGAATTTTTACTTCAGTCTGCGGACCCCAAGCTACTGAACGAAAATAAGCTAGCGATAGAAACTTCGACTAGGAAGCTCGCTAGGCTTTGCGCTTTTGTAACACGCTGTATCTGATCAAAATAAAGTACCTGAAACAATTCGAACCCCCTTTTCAACACACAACTACGAAATAAACTCAACTTGGCTGTCGACAAGTGGACGTTCGGCTACAACGGGAAATCAACCACTCTAAAGGCCGTTTCTCACTACGGTCTTGGAGTTGCCGGATTCGGTGGTAGAAGACTCTGACTTCGGTGGCTTCATCACATGGCGCAGCGAGCAGGGTGATTGCATGACATTGTGCTATCACCAAGCCGGAACGAACATTGTGCGGCAGTTGGCAGAACTTCAAAAGTCCTGCTGAACATCAATTTGGCCTTGGCTGAGCGTTGGCTGTTGATTTGCAGACAGCATTGTGCCAAAGTCACGGCACTCCTGTCTACATCCTGGGAGCGGTTCTACGCTCACGCGCGGAGGACACTGGAGTTCTGACAAGCCTGTCAGGATTTCAGGCAGCTTTCACCAGTGTTCTGGCAAGGTGCTAGACGCTGGGCGGCACCGGCATTTGACAAGGAGTCATTGTCGGACGGTGGTCAAACTTTCGCTGGACGCTCCTGGATATCTGGACACCAGTGACCGCTCGCACGTCCTTCCTATGCCAAGGGAGGGTGACCTGACGGAGACAGGATCGCCACAGAGCCACGCTAGTCAAAGGGCTGTTTTTTGGGCATTCGCGGAGGTCCCTCGCTCCACTGGGTAAGAGTGGACTCACACCTCGGAAGTGCAAAAGTAGGGGTATCAGTGTACAAAGGGCTGTAGCTGACAGAGGGCTGTAGCTGACAGAGAGTGGATTTGAAAACCAAGTATTAGGATACTTGGTAGCGTGTAGGGGCTTTGCGGAGCTCCCATCAAATATACACGCTGTGCCTGCTCGGTACCATCAGATCAGACAGTACAAAAGTGCCAGAATTCTGCATTGCACAGGCGCAATTGCAGAGCAGTGTACAGAAACACTGCCCAGAACCAGAAAGTGCACCAGAGTGCACAGAGACGTGTCACAGGCGACACGGCAAGCGCAGCACTGCGCACAGCGGCACAGGAGCCGCTGAGGAAAGCAAGTGGCCGGCGTGGTCACAAGGCACACAGGCGTGCCAGAAAGAGCGCCAGAGCGCTCAGAAAGAGTGTGTACGGACCCTCTTTGGGCGCACACTGCTGGGCAAATAACTTGTTTATTGTCCAGGTGGATTTGACCGGTGTGTTGAAGTCAACGCGTGTAAACAATCACGTCAGGGGCTTTAGGAACACACCTGGTGCCAGTGCAGTAAAGGTCAACGCGTGAGAACACGTCAGGGGCCTGTAGGACTGCATTGGTATTGTGCGTGGCACAACAAATCCGTGGTGCACAGAGCACTACACAGAAAGACGCAGAGAAGCGTCGCGAGCGTCACAGGAGACGCACCATAAAGGAAAACAGTGAAGGAAAATTCATCAGCAAAAATGGTTTCACCAACGGGTCACATCAGAAAGACCCTGGGGCCAGCAAAGCACAGGGTAGAAAGCAGATTGGCAAGAGAATATGCCAAATATGACCCAGAGTTATTCGCGGGAGCAACAAAGGAAGAAAAGAGAACAGAAATGAGAAGAGTGATTGCATCTGTCAAACAGGAGGGTGCAAAATTGGAAAGTGCAATGACTGCAGTGAGAACTCAATTTGACGCATGGAGGGATGTCGTCAAAGACATTGACGAACCCGACCAGATGGAACAAGAACAGAAGATATACCAAGACTCATATGAGGAATATGCAAATATGTCAGACTTGGTGACACAGAAAATTGCAGCCATGAATGTATACATCGAAGAGTTGCAAGACATGATCCAGCAACTGAGCGGAAGTACCATGTATGAAGTCAACACAGCATTCATACAGCAGATGGCTGCACAGATGGCTCTGACAGCTCAGGGAGCTGCTCCGGGGGCCAGTTCAACCAATGCAACCACAGCAAAGAGCGTCAAATTACAGAAACTGGAAGTGGAACAGTTTACTGGGGAAATTGTCAAATTTCGATCATGGTGGCAAATGTTCGAATCCCACATCCACAATCGGACAGATTTGGAAGATATTTCCAAGTTCTCATACTTGAGGAGCTTGCTGAAAGGCTCAGCATTTGGCATGATCAGTGGATTGAGTGTGACCGCAGAGAATTATGCACCCGCAATTGCAATGCTCAAAAAGAGATATGACCAGCCAGTTGTGGTCAGAAATACGCTGATGAGTAATATCATGAAGCTGCGACAGGCCAGGAATACCTGTCAGGATATGAGAATTTTGTTTGATGCAATTGAAAGGCTGCTCCAGCAGTTGGAGTCACTGGGCGAATCAGTGGAACATCCAATGCTGTTGAGCCAGTTGCAACAGAAAGTGCCACCCGAGGTTCTCAGAGAAATCCAGAAGGAACAGGGAACTGAGGAAGCCTTGACGGTGGAAAAATTCAGAAAGCTGTTTGGCCAGCAGCTAGCGCTCAGTGAGGCTGTACAGCATGCACAGCAAACTGAGGCACCAGTTCAGCAATCGCGCCAAGGATTCGGGAATAATCCACGCGCACAGCAATTCAATAATCGATTCCAAGGCAATGGGAATCGATTCAGAGGGCCAGAGAACCCAAGGATCAGCACAGGGAGCATGTCTGTGATCCAGAATGGACAGAGTACACCACAGGCTGGATTCATGAATCCTGGGAGGCCGTGTGTGTTCTGCAATGACACACAGCAATTACACTTTAATGATAAGTGTCCAAAGTTCAAAACTGCCAGAGAAAGGAGAGTGGTTTTGTCAAAGGCGGAGCGATGCCTGAGATGCCTGCAGAAAGGACATTACATGAATCAATGTCAATTCACGAGAAGTTGCTTCTATTGCAAGTCCAATAGGCACCACACTGCGGTGTGCCCAGAGAAATTTGGTGACAACGGCAATGGAAATGCTGGACGACAAATTCCAGCGTTCAGAGCGAATGGTCAACAGAATGGCCAGCAATCAGCAAACAATGGCAGAAAGTCTGTGCCAACGGCCGGTCGACCAGCACAGAGCCAACAGAGAAAGGCCACAGTGAATTGTGTCACTGTGGAAGAAGCTGGACCAGAAGTGGTAGAGACAGAAACCATATCCAGCACAGTGGTCACAGAATCAGATACAAAGCAACAGAATACGTCAGTGAACCTGTCAGTAAACAGGAATATGTCAATGCTGATGACAGCCAGAACCGTGATTGAGGCTTCAGAAATGGATACTGTGATGAAGCCACCGAAGTCAGCGTCTTCTACCACCGAATCCAGCAGCTCCAAGACCGTAGTGAGAAACGGCCTTTAGAGTGGTTGATTTCCCGTTGTAGCCGAACGTCCACTTGTCAACAGCCAAGTTGAGTTTATTTCGTAGTTGCGTGTTGAAAGGGGTTCAATATTGTTTCAGGTACTTTATTTGATCAGATACAGCCACATATAAAAGCGCAAAGCCTAGCGAGCTTCCTAGTCGAAGTTTCTATCGCTAGCTTATTTTCGTTCAGAAGCTTGGGGTCCGCAGACTGACTAAAACTCCCAAAAGTGGGGACATCACAGAATATTGTATTAGTAAACAGCCTACAGTAATGTTTCACATATACTATAGGGAAAAAGTTGAAGAACATATGTTGCATTCAGATACTCAGATGCATTTAAATATGTATAAATACTGTAGGTACATACATAGTACAATTTGAGTTCATAAGAAGCCTAAAGCAGGCACAGTCAAAGTTTCAGTGCAGCTGTCTAGCTTTAACAATTGTTGGGTTTAAACATTGAAGCTACCAAATAGAGCTGGTAATTGTAAATAGAGTTTGACACATTCCTATTCCCAAGTTTTGTTATAAGATACTTATTCCTAGAAAAGTGTATATTTTCTGTATCAGCGGAAAATTGCGAGTTGAATGAGCATAATATCGAATTCATAAACCTTATTTCAACATAATTGACATTTTGAACCTGAATATTCTTAATAAACCTTCGGAAAACTTAATAGCCCCCAGGAACCTTCAGAAACTTAATCCACCTAATTTTCTAAACATTGACAAATTAGGTGTAATTTATGTACGGTCAGCACACTCCGGGCAGAAGAAGTTGTTGGGGGTGGTGGTGAGATAATGAAATTGGTGTCGGTATCATTCTGTGTTTGGAAGTGCTGCTCAATGCACTGCACAATCCAATTGATTCTGGATAACACAATCCAATTGATTCTGGATAACACAATCCAATTGATTCTGGATAACACAATCCAATTGATTCTGGATACACGAATCTGGCATGGCCTCGCATCACCTCTGACGTGTACCAATTTGCTGTGGCACATCTGTGCCTTGTGGACGTGATCCCCACGCCTTTTGCTGCTTGCTGCGGTGCGTCGCAGCCAAGTTGACGCTGACGACGCGCCAACCACCGACACTGTTGCATTCCTACACTGTAGCATTCCTACACTGTAGCATTCCTGGCCAAGTGCTGCCAGAAACCTTTCGAGAGTAGTCCACCGTCCGACAAGTGACACCTAGTCAAATGCCGGTGCCGCCCAACATCTGACACCTTGTCAGAGTGCTGGTGAAAGCTGCCTGGGGTCCTGACAGGCTTGTCAGAACGCCAGTGTCCTGCCGGGCGTGAGCGTAGCACCGCTCCCAAGTTGAAGACAGGAGTACCTTAGCTTTGGTACATTGATGGCTGCAGAGCATCAGCCAAACTTCTGCCAAGGCCTGTTGATGATCAGCAGGGCTTTTGTAGATCTGCCAGCTGCCGCACAATGTCCGTACTGATTCGGTCTAATCAATTGATAGCTGATTAGACCCTGCTCGCTGCGCCATGTGATGAAGCCACCGAAGTCAGCGTCTTCTACCACCGAATCCAGCAGCTCCAAGACCGTAGTGAGAAACGGCCTTTAGAGTGGTTGATTTCCCGTTGTAGCCGAACGTCCACTTGTCGACAGCCAAGTTGAGTTTATTTCGTAGTTGCGTGTTGAAAGGGGTTCAATATTGTTTCAGGTACTTTATTTGATCAGATACAGCCACATATAAAAGCGCAAAGCCTAGCGAGCTTCCTAGTCGAAGTTTCTATCGCTAGCTTATTTTCGTTCAGAAGCTTGGGGTCCGCAGACTGAAGTAAAAACTCTCAAAGTAGCTAAGACACGGAAATCACGTATAGAAAAACAGCTACAGTAATTTCCTAATACAAATGCACAAATAAGACATAAATGCAGCAAATAAACACATTTAGCCGAAACAGTTGCCTTATACTGCGCGTGCGTACATTCAAATAATTATGGTAAAGAAATACCAGGTACAAATTGGGCTAATGGAAAAACTATTAATCTTGAGGCGCGAAGTCGGCAAACTCGGCCGATTTACTAATTTGCTTCAATTTGTCAGAAAACATTGACGCACATTGGAACTAATATGATAGGGTTGGGAAATCTAAATAGCAGTGCAAATGTTCCTAATGACGTAAATAGAACAGGGTATATTCAACATAATAATAATAATCACTTCCTGGAAACGTATGTTGAATAAACAGTAAACTGGGACTTATTCGGGGTAAATGGGTGTTGTAATTGAGCAGAGTCTTTAATATATTTGATTGAGCGGGGTATTATAATTATTAAGTAAATATAAATAGTTGTGAGCGAGGTTATGACAATTATGCCTATGCGAAGGGCTTTGTACAATAAATGCTAGTTACACACAGGGCACCATTTCTCTATTAGGACGCTAGCCTAGATAATTACGCAGCACGTAAATATTTACAAGTTTTGACTTTTGTAAATTGCAAGTAAACTATGCAAATGTATATATAATCATGATCAGAAAATTACGGCGAGTTGAATGAGCCTAATTTCATGTTAATACACCTAATAATAACTTATTTGACTTTTTAACCTAAATATTTCACATAAACATATCTATTAATCATAAAACACTTTCCTAATTAAATATTCTCCATGGATAAATAATATAGTGCAGGAAATATAATTTGATATTTTGCGTGGTAAATAAATATAGTGCATGAAAAGTAAATTAGTGCAAATAAGTAAATGTGCGAATATGAGCCTAATTATCAATTCTCTGTATTTCTTTATCCATCCATTTTGCCACGGTCAGCACAGATACAGAGATGGAGCCTGAACAGCCACCACTACAGATTCAAGCGTTCCTGGACACAGGATCCCAGGGAACGTACATGTCAGAGAAAGTGGCCAAGAAACTCAATCTGAAGAGTACAGGTGAACACCACATCCAGGTGTACACTTTCGGAAATGAAAAGCCGCACTATAAAGTGGTACAGCAAGTGGAATTCAGAATGCGGCTCAGAAATGGCCAGAAAGTGGAAATGGTGGCAGATGTGGTCCCGACGTTGACCACAGAACAAGTCAAAGTGCCTGTGTCAGAACAGGACGAAAAGTACCTGCAGAAGTACTTCCCGGATGAGAGTTACTTTGCAGACAGAATTCCCAAGGAAAAAGGGACAGAGTGCAAGTTCAAGCCAGACATTATAGTGGGCTTGAATTATTTCTGGGACTTGATGTCCAGAAACACCAGCACCACCAAACTTCCGTCAGGATTGTATGTCATTCCATCAGAATTGGGATTGCTGATGGGAGGTGGGCAGCTGATGAGCAACAGAAATCAATGGACCACGGATGGCGCATATCCGGTGGTGGTCAACACAATTGTGCATCAAATTCAGAGAGAAAAGTGGTACGAGGAAGCACCGTTGTCAATTGCTCCTGTACCAAATGTCAAAGACATGGATAGACTGGATACCATTGGCATAATGGACCAGCCAGACCTCGTCGAGGACGATGAGGCCATCAAGCAATTCAATGAGAGTGTACAGAGAAACCCAGATGGACGATACTCTGTAAAGTTCATGTACAAACCAAATTTGCATGAACTCCCAGATAACAAAGCAATGGCGTTCAAGAGGTTCAGGTACCTCACCAATAGACTCAAGAGAGACCCAGAATTACTGGAGAAAATTCAGACAATCATGAAAACGCAAGAGGAGCAAGGAGTGATTGAGAAAGTTCAAGAGGATATTATGGATGGCAGAAAGTTCCATATATTGCCTCATCAACCAGTGATAACGCCAGAGAAAACTACCACAAAGGTCAGAGAGGTATATGATGCCTCAGCAAAACCGCCAGGCATGCCAAGCTTGAATGAGTGCATGTACCGCGGTCCAGTTATACTACCACAGCTGGTAGGGATGCTGATGCGATTCCGATTGCATGGAATTGCACTGGTCGCAGACATAGAAAAAGCGTTTCTGCAGATTAGTCTGCAGGACAGTGACAGAGATGTGACAAGATTTCTGTGGTACAAGGATCCCACGAAACCATCTATGGAGGACAATATTCAGATTTACAGATTTGCCAGAGTGCCATTTGGTATAATCTGCAGTCCAGCGCTGCTGGCGCTGACAGTCAGATACCACCTGAATCAAGCTGGCACAGAAAATGCAAAATTGATCGATGAAAATCTGTATGTGGATAATTTGATCCTCAGTGTGGACACAGAGCAGAAAGCAATTGAATTGTACCAGGAATCCAAAGTGCTGTTCACAGAGGCACAGATGAATCTGAGAGAATGGAACAGCAACAATAAGAACTTTACTTGGCAATTGGCAGAGTCAGATGTGGCCAAGGAAATCGTCACAACAGTCCTAGGAATGAAATGGGACACAGAAAGCGACCATATGTGGCTGAAAACGCCAAAGACAGTTCAGCAATCACAATTATCAGAAACTGACCAGAAAATCAAACTTCCCACGAAAAGGACAGTTGCAAAGGTGACTGCGGGATGTTTTGATCCAATGGGACTCGTCAGTCCTGTCCTACTGCCAGCAAAGAGATTTTTGCAGATGTTGTGGCATTCAGGACCAAGTGCCAAAGAGTGGGATACTCCCCTGTCTGAGGAACAGACAGCAATTTGGCAGCAGTTGGAGACAGAATTGCTCAAGGTTGGACAGATCAAGTTCAACAGGAATCTGAATTATCAGAGTGGTGCAGATGCACAACTGCACATCTTCGTTGATGCCTCAGCAATGGCATACAGCGCAGCGGCATACATATGCCAGAAAACAGAAAATGACAGCGGCACGTCAAGCCTGCTGTACTCCAGATTGAGACTTGCTCCAAAGAAACCAGAAGTGACAATTCCACGGCTGGAATTGTTAGCAATGTTGATCGGCAGCAGAATGTCAAAGTTTATTCACAAAGAGCTCAAAGACGTCAAATTCAGTCAAACAGTTGTATGGTCAGATTCAACCTGTTGTCTGAAGTGGCTAACAACAGCGAAACCACTGGCATGTTTTGTCAAGAACAGATTGGATGAAATCAGGAAAATTCAGAGTGAGACAGAGAACATGCACATCAGACACATCGCAGGATTGGAGAACCCAGCTGACATGGCCACAAGAGGCATGAATATGTCAGAGTTGGAAGGCAGTAACCTGTGGTGGAAGGGGCCAGAATGGCTAATGACTGGAGAGTGGCCAGAGCCAAAAGTGAAGCCAGTCACGCCAGAAGTAATGGCAGAAATCAAGAAAGAAGAGCTCAAGTTCCCAAAAGCCAGTCCAATTTACCTAGGCGCCACACAGCAAGTGGTCAGTGACCCAGATGCCAGCAATGTGCAAGCCGATGAAAGCAAGCAAAGCAACCCATTGGGAATTGAGATTCAGAGATTCTCATCACTGACAAAGTTACTGGATGCAACAGTATACGTGATGAGATTTGTGCAACAGATGCACAATAAGCGCAGCAAAAATGACAGTCAGAATGAATTGTCAGAAATAATGAAAAGTATCTGTGGTACAATAAAACCACAGGGAATTATCAGTATTGAAGAAAGAGAGATTGCGTTGAAATATTGGATCAAAGTGACACAACAGAATGATCGTCAGAGACCAGCATGAGAAGTTGATGCACGCAGGAGTGCAACACACATTGGCAGCGATCAGACAAAAGTATTGGATTACACAGGGCAGACGGGTGATTTACAATGTGACGAGAACCTGCCCAACCTGTAAGAAATTGGGAGCGAAGCCGTACCAGCTTCCACCAATGCCAGATTTACCAGAAACTAGAGTTCAGAGAGCCAGACCGTTCCAGTATACGGGCTTGGATTATTTGGGACCAGTTTGGTACAAAGTGGACAAAGATCACAGGAAAATGTGGATCTGTTTGTTCACATGTATGGTGACACGTGCAGTTCACCTGGAAAGTGTGCTGGACATGACAGCACAGGAATTCCTGAATGCAGTCAGGAGATTCATCGCCAGGCGTGGAAAGCCTGAGGCAGTGATTTCAGACAATGCAACGCAATTCAGATTGACAGAGAAAGTGCTCAGCACAAGCACTGACAAGGCCATTAACACTGGGAAAGAATGGTCAGAAATGGTCAAAAGCGAAGCAGTACAGACATACTGCTCACAGCAACAAATCCAGTGGAACATGACTACTCCTATGGCACCGTGGCAGGGAGGAGTCTATGAGAGAATGGTGGGTATCACCAAGAAACATTTCAAGGCAGCTGTGGGGCACAGAATGTTAACCCTGCAAGAATTGTTGACACTTCTGCCAGAAGTTGAAGCAGTGATCAACAGCAGGCCAATCTCTTACATCTATGGTGATGTGAAGAGCCTCAGAGTGCTGACGCCAAGAAACTTCCTGACAGGGGAAGGTCAGATTGGAGCACCACAGTTTGACGCAGACAAAGATGGAGAATTCGTGCCCAGAATGGATAACGCAGCGAAACTGCAGAAATATTGGGAGACAACCCAGCAAACTTTGGATAAGTTCTGGGACTTGTGGCATCAAGAGTATATCCCGAGTTTGAGGGAAAGAACTCAGGTGACGCACAAACATGGCAGATTGACAGTGACTCAAGAACCCAAAGTGAATGAAGTTGTGCTGATTTTTGAAGAGAACATGCCCAGAGGTGCATGGAGGATGGGTCGCATCGAGCAGTTAGAGCCCAGCAAAGATGGACAGATTCGCTCAGCAAAAGTCAGAACTGCCAACAGAAATGTGGTCAGCAGACCACTCAATCAATTGTATCCGCTGGAAATCAATTCAAAGACAATGGATATCCCAGAGACAGCAGTGACAGTCAAAGTGGATTTACTGGACCCAGCAATTGTCCAGAAACATGTCAGAAATCAGAGCTCGAACAGAGACTCTGTACCAAACCCTGCTCAGAGGAACTCAGCATCAGATAGAGTCCTGAGGAGTGCAATAGGGAAAGCCACAGCAACCACCAGCAGTCTGGTGATTGGAATGCTGTGCATGGTGTTGATGCTAACAGGCATGTCAGAGTCAGCAACGCTGAGAGAAGCTGGCAAGGCTTACAGCGAAGTATTTTCCAGAACATACGTTCTAGAAACCTCGACAGTAAGGCCACCATCATTGGCAGCGCATCATGGATTGCCGCCTTTGCCTTCAGAATGGCCACCAAAATCTGTCAGAGAAATGCAGACTTATGAGAGATTCAAGGATGCAATCAAAGATCATCCTGTGGAACAGGTGATCAGCTCACAAAGCCAGAAGTATCAAATTTGCACCAGTGGAAGGCATGGACATGCGCTTACAGTTCCTGAAGAAGTGCAGTGCCATATTCCACCAAGGAATTTTGTCAAGGCAATGAAAGTTACACTTTACGCACAGAGACAGATTCCACAGAAAGAGAAAGCATACAGATGCTACATCAGAATCAAAGAAATCATCACACACACCAGTTTCTGGGGAGCGAAAGGCATTACAGGCAATTTTGAGAAATACCAGCAAGTTGGCGTGGTAGCCTGTAACTATGCAAGAATTCACAAGATGTTCAGAGGAACACCTTTGGTAGAAATGGAACCCAGAGTGTGGACAACCAATCAAACCTTGAATGTGGAATATTCATGGTGTTGTCATGACAAAGAAAATGTCGTCAGTAACTTCTACATGGAAGAAGGAACCGTGGCTTCACTTGATGGAAAGACTGTAATCAGCGACTTGCAAGATTTCAGCCAGTGCAGAGCCATGATGGGACATTGCAGAGACCACAATTATGGAATCACAGTGTGGGATACGGAGAATTTCAAGCATCAATGTGCATATGAGAGAATTGGCAGATTCAAATCAGAAATATCTGGCCAGACAATTATTGTATCAAAATTGCAAGCAGCATACTCCCACAGCAACAAGACAAAGAGGCCAGTTGGCTCAGAATGTGTTCCGGGAGACACATACTACACCGATCAAGGAGGTGTATTCATCCAGTTTGACAGAAGAGAAGATGTGCCTGTGGAATGGGCAATGCCAGGAAAGATAGTGGAGGCAAGAGAGTCGACAATCAGTGGAACATTGTATGCCAGATTGGACGACAGAAACTCCAAGTTTCAGTTCCTGCAACATGTGGTCAGAGAGATGACTCAGGCACAATTTGCGATTGTATGGCATCAGCTATGTCAACTTCGCAAGAACCAGCTGGACATGTTGACTCAGCTTTTCCGCATCGATCCGACATTGGGGATTCGAGCCATGCTGGGAAGACAGGATGTTCATGCAGAATGGGCTGGAGAAGCAATTATGTTTTGGGAATGCAAGGACGTGCAGCCATACATAATTTATCAAACAGGAAAAGTGGGAGAGACATGCTACAAATACACACCAATGAGATTGGACAAAGATGGCCCCTTGTGGTTCAAGAGCCCAGGCAGCAGAGACTTGGTGGAGAAATCACCAGAAGAAGACTGCAGCCACACCACACCGCACCTGTACAGAAATGAACATGGACAGTGGAAGTCCGCACATGGAATGGTGCATGTCACAGAGACGCCAATTGAAATGACATGGAAAGGACAGTGGCAGGCCTTCACGTTTGACGCGCCTCACCTGTTCACCAACATTGTCAACCGAGCGACCAATTTCATGGATGTCAGAGGCCAGATTCAGAGACTACAGAATTTAGAGCATGTGCAGAATCAGTTGATCGATTACACAGCAGATATGTCATTGGATCCCAGAGTGATCAGAAATTCAATAGAAGGCATTGGAGCTGGAATTGGACAAACAGCAGCAGGAATCGGCAAAGCGTATGGTCACTATATATCTGGAGTGTCAAAAGGGTACACCAACTTTATGGGAGGAATGCTGAAAGGACCCTTTCAAGTGATCATCAATACAATCGCAATGCTGCTAGGAATCACAATCCTGATAGCCGGAATCGTAGCTGCAGGATACCTATGGTACAATTGGAGAATTGCCACAGGGAAACCAGTGATTCCACCATGCGTATACACATGCATATGGAAATGCATAGTGTGCCCGTTCAAATGCATATGGCTATGCTTCAGAGCCATCAGATATACTATCAAGAAATCAACTCAGAAAGAGACCAATTATCCACAAAGGAAAGTGCGCAAGACAGAGTTGAGACCAGCGATCAAGAGGAGAGCCAGATCCAACTCAACACAGTCCGTCAGATTTGCCAGGAGAGCAGAAACAGAGGACAGAATGGCAAAGTCACTATCAGCATACGTTCAACCAGATGAAAGTTCAGCTGATGAAGGACAAGTCAGAGCCAGGAACAGAGACAGTGTTCACATGCCCGATATCCGCAAATTCACCTCACGCGAACGCGCAGGAAGCGACACGGGCAACTACCTGCTTCATCATCAGGCTAGGTCGGCGTTGGCATCACCAACAACCGGACCTGCAACTTCACGCACACCCACGACTTCGCGCACGACCACGTTCACCACCGAGGCGACTGTGGAAACGCCACTCATCACTTTGGCGCCCACCACCACCAGCATGTGACATTGCTGCAACAACGGGGTGCAGCAACTCTTCCGCCCGGAGTGTGCTGACCGTGGCAAAATGGATGGATAAAGAAATACAGAGAATTGATAATTAGGCTCATATTCGCACATTTACTCATTTGCACTATTTTACTTTTTATGCACTATATTTATTTACCACGCAAATTGTATTTCCTATACTTATTATTTACCCATGGAGAATATTCGATTAGGAAAGTGTTCTATAAGTTATTGATAGGTTTATGTGGAATGTTTAGGTTAAAAGGTCAAATATGTTATTATTAGGTGTATTAATATAAAATTAGGCTCATTCAACTCGCCGTAATTTTCTGATCATGATTATACATACATTTGCATAGTTTACTTGCAGTTTACAAAAGTCAAATCTTGTAAATATTTACGTGCTGCGTAATTATCTAGGCCAGCGTCCTAATAGAGAAATGGTGCCCTGCGTGCAACTAGCATTTACTTTACAAAGCCCTTCGCATAGGTATAATTGTCATAACCCTGTTCACAACTATTTATATTTACTTAATAATTATAATACCTTGCTCAATCGAATATATTATAAACTCTGCTCAATTACAATACCCATTTACCTCAAATAAGTCCCAATTTGCTAGATTATTCAACATACGTTTCCAGGAAGTGATTATTATTATCATGTTGGATATACCTTATTCTATTTACGTCATTAGGAACATTTACACTACTATTTACAGTTTTCAAACCCTATTTTATTAGTTCCAATGTGCGTCAATGTTTTCTGACAAATTGGAGCAAATTAGTAAATCGGCCGAGTTTGCCGACTTCGCGCCTCTCAAGATTAATAGTTTTTCTATTAGCCCAATTTGTACTTGGTATTTCTTTACCATAATTGTTTGAATGTATGCACGCGCGGTATAAGGCAACTGTTTCGGCTAGATGTGTTTATTTGTTGCATTCATGTTTTATTCGTGCATTTGTGTTAGGAAATTACTGTAGCTGTTTTTCTATACGTGATTTCCGTGTCTTAGCTACTTTGAGAATTTTTACTTCAGTCTGCGGACCCCAAGCTACTGAACGAAAATAAGCTAGCGATAGAAACTTCGACTAGGAAGCTCGCTAGGCTTTGCGCTTTTGTAACACGCTGTATCTGATCAAAATAAAGTACCTGAAACAATTTGAACCCCCTTTTCAACACACAACTACGAAATAAACTCAACTTGGCTGTCGACAAGTGGACGTTCGGCTACAACGGGAAATCAACCACTCTAAAGGCCGTTTCTCACTACGGTCTTGGAGTTGCCGGATTCGGTGGTAGAAGACTCTGACTTCGGTGGCTTCATCACACATGTCCTTGTAGTTCAGGTCGCGCAATTCTCTGTATCGCGTGTTGAAAATGGCCCGGGCACTGCCTTTCAAAAATAATTTTACCAGCGGCTTCCGCTCCTGTAATTTTATGCGCAGCGCGTCACATACCGTGTCCCAGCTCCTTCTCCATTCCCTGAAACCCTCATTTGGTTTGCCGCGAAAGTATCCACATTGTTGTGCTAGGGCTGTAATAACTGCCGCATTGCTTTGTTCTAATTGCCAATTTTGTCCCGGGTCCGTGGGCCCTGCCACTTCGGACCTAGCCGACGAGCTTCTTGACGATGCCGGCGAGCGGGATCGAGCGCGTCGCTGCGTAACAGTTCTCACCTGGCTTGCTCCAGCTGTAGACAGGGGCGCCGCTGGTGTCGTTGATGATTGCAAGGGCGCTGCTTGACCATTGGTCAGTACTATTGGCTGCTGACCACTGGCCGGCGAATTTCCTCCCAGCGTCGCGTTCTGATTTTGTAGAGCTTGATTATGCTGTTGGTACGCAGTCGCCAGATCAACTATATCATCGCCATGTGCGCTGTGGTGCGCTTTGAATTCCCTCAAGTAATGTTCCACCCTAGGTACCTCATTGACTGGGTCACTTCCCCATAAATTCATAGCAGTTTTAATTAGCGCCACCATACGCAAGTCCCCTGGTTCACCATTCTGTGAGAAAGCACCAACCGGTCTCGCCTGACTCATCATGTTTGCCCATTTCTTTGCAGCTGCACATGCCTTTTTAGGTGTCCATTGTGCACAGGTTGGCGTTGTTTGCACCGGGTCCAGGTCCATTATGGTAGCTTGGTAAATTAAATTAGCATTATTGACATTCGCGTATCTGTCTTCCAGCGCCGGGGCCGCCGTCTGGTTTGCGCCATTGTTTGTCATTCTGCTAGCGGGACTGCTAATAATTATCACGGGGGGGTTACTTAAAAATTCGGTCTTAATTAACTGGCGTCTAGCCTTTGCAGTTGCGCTCTGCGATCTAGACTGGTCGCTCGATAAATTCCGACTGCTGTTGCCTGACACGTCTCTCGGTGTCGAAGTGCTCTTCGGTGGGCTTAACTGCAGCGCCGGGGAAGTGTCTCCACTCTGCGCCGCTGTCTCCAACAGTTCCTCTACGGTATTTTCAATCACGGGAAATTGATCTGCAGTAGCTCCAAGCTCAGCTGCAATCACAGGATAATCACGTTGAATCGACGGCTGCCCTAGAGGCTCGCTGTCACCAACGTATCCGTCTGAACCGACTTCAGAACCCGATCGCACTCCAGGCGATATGGATGAGCTGCCCGCGCTCCAACCCAATGTCCTCCGAAGCTTAGACCACTTACCTGTCTTACCTGCTTCCTTTCCTGCAGCTTGTCTACTTGTCCCAGGCGCTTCTTCAGCTTCTGCGCTGGACGTTAGCTGCCGTGCCGCTGCCGGTACAGCCGGCGTCTTCCACTGACTGAAACTGTCTGGCGCAGGCCCTGCACCTTCAACCGTTGATAACCTGATTACCGGGGTGTCCTCAGCTGTCTGTCCAGACCAGCGTTGACTTTCACTCTCCTCTAGCGCTTCCGGCGCTTCTGTTTCAGGGTTACCGAATCGTTCGACTCACTGTCTCCTGCTTGACTCTCAGCTGCAACAAGTTGTGCGTCCACTTCTTGCCCAGCCTTCTGTTGTCGCGCGCGCCTTCGTGCTTGTTTTTGCTTCTCCAACGCAGCGTGCCAAACTTGTTCTATGGTGTCCCCTTGTAAGCTTGCTGGCCCCCTCGATCTCAATTCCCTTTGGGGTGACTCGTTATCCGTGAAGCCGTTTTTTGTAGAGGCGTTGATCAGGCGCCCCAGACAGAAAACTTTATGGCTTGCTTAGGAAACCACTCGCTACGCTACCAGTTGTCAGATATTTTACGTTTTTACTAATTTTACTAGTTTCCGTTTTTACCACAAAAATACGCCACTCGTCGAATTTTGCCGCGGCAGAGAATTGCAAATTCCGGTCCCTTTGCGCTTCCAATTGCGTGCTTAATTAAATAAATAATTGGTTTTATGGTACGGGGATGTTTACACGCAAATCAGGAACGGCGCCAGTACCCCTTGGGGTCCTGACAGTTCCTGAGGACGGACACGGCAACTTACCAATCCCTTTCGTAACGGCTGCCGGCGGTTTACTTCGATTAATTGTTAAAAAGCCGTAATTAATGTAAAGCCGAAATTAATAAAATTCAAATTAAAATTCAAGCAGTTAGTATGCTTCAGGGGGACCAAGTTGGTTTCACGGGAACTTTATTTAGCAATGTAGTCAGAGTCAAATTCACAATAGCTCAAGTGAGTCGTATAGCCTCTAGTGGGTGAAAAAATGTAAAATCAGCGCGTTTTATAATCACCAAAATCTACCATAAACGAAATGAATACTAAATCAAAGACACAACAATTAACCATAATAAGCGACTTAATAAGGCAAATTCAATGATCACTGGAAAACTGTAAACATAACGTACAAGGCACAAGTAAATTAATTAAATGCGGGAAAAATATCTAATTAAACAAAACGGATAAAACATGAGTTAAACCAAGTGTAAAGTAACTGTAATTACCAATGACGTAATTAAAATACAATTTATCTCGTAGGTGAGTGTCGGGAACTGGGTTTCTATTCAGAGGTTACGGTACAGTCGAGAGCAGGTGGTGTGACACGTGTTATCAACCTGCGCCCCTTTAGGTGAAAAATATTTTTATAGCGCGCCCGACCAAGGCCACAGAAAGAACACTCATTTGCGGGGGTTGTTCAAGGTTATTGCATTGCCGGGTAAGGGTTGGAAACTTCGGGCCTGAACACACGCCACAAGACACTAGCACTTGTGAGTTCACCAATCACCCTGGGTGATGGGAATAATTAATTGGCACTGCTGTGCTCTTCACTGTAAACTGTGCTCTGCATGTGTCTTGCAGTCGCATGCCGACAATAATTGCCGTTTGCCACTTTTCCACCCATTACCTAGTCCTACATAAAAATGCACTTGGTCGGGGAAATTTCTGAATGTTATCTATCGGGGCGTCTAAGCATTTAACAGAGTCAACACCTGTTAGCTTAACTAGAAACATAAAAAGCCTTTCTAATCATTCCCAGACACTGCACCCTTTTAATCAAAAATGTAAACTTGATGAAAGCCTAATAATTATAACGTTCGAAAGTACATATTGGGAAATGCAAAAGAAAAACGGAAGTATTCACTTAATTAACTCAAAAATGCGGGTAACCTAATTAGCTTAATTAATGAATCACTAAAATAAAAATTAAAAAATTAGCGTCACACGGGAAGTAATAAAATAATTAACGGAAAAGAAACAATTAATAATTTCATGGCCGCAGTAGTGTCCATTCGGGCGTACCGTCCTGGGGCTGCGGCTTCGTTGGCGGATTTGCAGTGCACAGCGAACCGCACGTTCACTGTGACTTCCCTGTGCACCGCGGGTCGTCATTCGGTCGCATATGGTCGTTCTCGAGTCGTCGGAGTGTCTGCACAAAATTGTCGTTACGTTTTTACGCATGATTAGCTAGCCATATTTCTACCTACATAATCTTATTTCTGCCTGGAAAGAAACCGTTGAAATGGCATTTGGCACTAAGCCAGGACTCTGTTCTGTATTATGGCTAAATTCTGGCTATGAAAAACAGAATATAAGCATATAAAAAGAAACGTTCGGAGCAAGGTGATCAGTGCATTTTTGTATAAAAAAATGCGTGGGCCGTTTACACGGCCCACGCGGCCTTATATTGGGGGGCATACCATACATCATTTAGACGACTCTTTGGGCTATCTTTTGTATGGAGTGAATTTTCCCAAAAAGTTTAGGGGGGGCCGTGAATGAATCGTTTTTCAAAAATTCGTAAGAGTTCGGACCTAGGTAAACGGGGGTTTATACACTCTATTTTTACACCACATTACTAAAACCCTGATAATGAACCTCTGGGCCCAAAAACTTTTAATTTGTGAAATGATGCATTTGTGGGTTTTTTATTGCAGTGATTTGAGATTTCTACTCTACATTACCAGTACCTTTAAGTCTAACCCCTGGGGCTAAAAAATTGAAAATTGTGAATTGATGCATTTGTGGATTGATGTTAGCGATTATTTGAAATATTCATTCCATTTTGACACTACATTACCATAAACCTGAAAATGAGTTTACAGGAGTTCCCAAATTAGGGACTGAGTTTATGGGAGTTTCCAAATTAGGGGCTGAGTTTATGGGAGTTTTCAAATTAGGGGCTGAGTTTAAGGGAGTTTCCAAATTAGGGGCTGAGTTTATGGGAGTTTCTATATTAGGGGCTGAGTTGATGGGAGTTTCCAAATTAGGGCTGAGTTTACAGCAGTTTCCAAATTATGGGTTGAGTTTATGGAAGTTTCCAAATTAGGGGCTGAGTTTATGGGACTTTTCAAATTAGAGGCTGAGTTTATGGAAGCTTACAAATTAGGGGCTGAGTTTATGGGAGTTTGCAAGTTAGGGGCTGAGTTTGTAGGAGTTTCCAAATTAGGGGCTGAGTTTACAGGAGTTTCCAAACTAGGGGCTGTATTTACAGGATTTAGAGGGGGCTCCATGGGGTGCCATTTTTGGGGGGTCTCCAGGGGGTGCCATTTTTTGGTGGTACATATGGGGGTGCCATTTCAAGGGGGTCCCTATGGGATGCAATTTTTTGGGTGGTCCCCAGGGGTGCCATTTTTTGGTGGTAGTCAGGGGGGTGCTACATTTTTTTTTGCGTGGGGGTCCATAGGGGGTGCCATTTATGGGGGGGGGTCCCCAGGGGGGTGCCATTTTTGAAGAGTCCCCAGGGGGAGCCAACTTTGGGTGGGTCCCCAGGGGGTGCCATTTTTGTGGGGGTTCCTAGGGGGTGCCATGTTTGGGGGTCCCCAGGGGGTGCCATTTTTGGGGGGTCGCTAGGGGGAGCCATTTTTGGGGGGTCCCTAAGGGGTGCCATTTTTTGGTGGTCCTCAGGGGGTGCCATATTTGTGGGGCTCTAGGGGGTCCCATTTTTGGGCAGTTTCCAGGGGGTGCCACTTTCGGGGGGTTCCCTGAGGGATGCTATTTGGAGGGGGGTCCCCACTGGGGTGTCAGTTTTTGCAAGCCTCTGAGTAGTGGGTACCTATAGCAGGATTCTCTCCAACCTTCAGTTGGGTTTTGTGGTTCTCTACAATTAATACCACAAGGATTTACAAACACAAAAAGAACAGCAAAGCACAAATGTAACCAATTGAAGATAACAACAAAGTTTGACACCTTGCAAAAACCACACTATCATATCACAAAACCTATACCACACAGAATGCACACTGCACACCATCATACCAAATCGCAAACTGTCCACATTTTACTACCGAGTTTCATGCCCAACCATTTTACGGAAGTTTACAAAAATCCATTCCAAAACATTGCATCTTTTGTATTGGTCTTGTTATTGTTGGTACATTACATACCACATTTCAAAACACATGCCTAGCATGTGGGCAAACTTAACTAAACTATCATATTTCCTCCAATGGTATTAATTGTAGAGAACCACAAAACCCGACCGAAGGTCGGAGAGAATCCTGCTAGTTACTGTATATACACAAAAACCCTTCCCTAACGTCACTTAATCATCAGTTTTAACGTGTGTTCTGCATAGTACAGATCACAAACTGTGGTATTTGTCATGTATGTTCACGTTACACTCAATTTTAGGGGGGGGGGGGGTATTTCGAGGGGGGGTTTATTATTTTCTCAGCCGAAATTTAGGGGGGGTATTTCGAGGGGGGGGGGGGTTTAATTCAAGGGGGGGATAGTTCGAGGTAATACGGTATCTTTATATTTTCTTTTTTACTAAATTCCTTTCTCGTTCGCTCTACAAGAACAAAATATAACTTTCCAATTTTGTAGAATGATAAATATGTCCGTCGACTATACATATTGACATATTCACGACCCACTGTGCACCGTTTTTCTACCGTATTTAAGATGTATCGCACTTCACTGTTCAGTAAGATGTTGAATTTCATTGACGCTCAGCGAAGGGAAACATAAGTGGACCAAACTTGTATAATATCATGTCTGCCGACTATATACGTTCATTAAAAGTATGCATTATTTTGCATTTTATGCACACTAACATTGATTTCATTCCATGAATTATGGGATTTCTATACTGGCTTAGACCTTTATGCAATCAACTTAACCCCATTCGTATGATATATTGATCATGCTTTTTACTCAAAATTCCGACGAAAAAATAACTCCCCCCCTCGAATAACTCCCCCCTCGAATAAGTCCCCCCTCAAAAAATTCTGAGGAAAAAATAACTCCCCCGGGGACTTATTCGAGGATTTACGATAGTTTTGGGCTAAAAGTTGGCAAGTCGACTTTCCGTAGCCTTTTTTTATGGGAAAAAACGCAAGAAATGTGATAAGTCCATCATGGACACCGATTTCTAAAAGTCGACAAGTCCATAAATTTCCCACAAGGCAGGCGTTGGGCCGGCGGGAACAAAAATGTTCTCGAATGCAAGAAGTCGACAACTGCATTTTCCTCCCCGAAACGGTTTTGTTCTGTCCGAGTAGAACCCAGTTTTATAGACACCCAATTTTTTCATTATACGTAGAGAGCAGGGGCTGAAAATTCAACACTTTATTGTTAACATTTGGAACTTATTGTTGAGCATGAGAGAGCCCCATTGGACACGCACCAAGGACCTGGAATTGGAAATGAAACTTAGAATGCGATTTAGTCAAAATCGCATTTTGTGGACTTGTCGACTTTTAGAATTAGACGCCTCAATTAAATTATCAAGGTCGTTGTAATCTATCTCTTCGACTCAATTGTGCACATTTTTAGACCCTGCACACACCAGGTGCCACCCCCAGACCCTGTAAAATGCTCTGTAAAATGTCAAATGTCAAGTGTCTAAAGTCATGGAAAATGCCCTGCAAAATGGCAGCTCGGTTGGCACTCACCTCAACTCGGTAGCCATTTTGCAGGGCATTTTCCATGACTTTTGACACTTTGCATGACATTTGACATTTTACAGGGTCTGGGACTGCCCCCAGTTGACAAGGAGATTGGTTGTCAACTGGGACTGGTTTCCATTCAAGTTGCGAATATTTGATGCGTCGCCCAACCAGGTTCAAATGCGCATAACGTATTTCTTCTAATCGAACGACATACCTCCAACACAAGGTCATTACAGGTTTTGGCGCCTTTTTTCACCCACCTACAGAAACATAAAACGGCAACCTCCAATAGAACGGCAGCTTCCAATAGAACGACAGGTATAAATTACGTTGTGAGTGTTTGAAGACGCACAGATGTTTGAAAAATGAGTGGTGTGGTGAGGACATAAACGTGTTCAGAATTATAATTCTGGGGTGGTTTTCACATTTGTTTTTTTGAATTCATGCTGTGATATAAAAATGTTGTTTCATCAAATGGACAATGTGTGAAAAGGATTAGTGAAAAATTGAATGGCAGCCTAAAATAGAGACATACCTCTCATTGAACGGCACCTCCAATATAACGGCGGGTAAGTTAACGAAAAAATAAAACACCTTCAATTAAAAGAACTACAGTGCCAATATACCTAAATTGTCTTTCCACATTGGCGCATGTGCACTTAAAAATGGTCCAGCCACCTGTCAACCAAAATCTGAATTGACATGGAAACCAGTTGACGCAGAGCGTTTGTAGCGGTAGATTCCTGATGGTAATCTGCTCAGTAGTAATCTGTACCGATGGTAATCTAATTGTGATTACCATCCGTACATAGTAGATTACCATTCATACACTTGGATTACCATCAGTACAAGATCGATGAACATAAAAAATCACACGTTGCATATTCATTACATGTGTTTATACTCAATCCTTAAAAAACAAGATTGATTAAAAGTGTATTCATTACACATGTATAGGTAAATGAACTCTACAACTATGTTACAGATGCCAGTACACGACACATTGTACACATGGAAACCAGTTGACACAGAGCGTTTGTAGCGCCTTAGTGTTTGACGTGTGTTTTTCTCGGCGCACCACAAAGTGTACTCGGCGTACATGATACTCTGCCCTCGCACTGATTTATGTCTCGTGTTGGGAGCGTGCCAATGATTATCAAATCATGCGATTTCCGTAAAAAGATTAATATATTCATCGATGTGAATATATTGATGAACAAAATTATAACAACAACCAACTTTGTCATCTTTTCATGAAATTCGTACGCGTTAACCATCATTGGCACACTTCCAGCGGGAACCACGCGTGCAAGGTGTAAAGTAACCGGAGTATAGGTGCAAAATCGCACCATAATTTGATGAATAAAATTTTGTGATAAATTCCGTAATTAATTATTTCATATGCGCTATGCATTTTTCTGAAGGAACCACTCCATCATGACGTCATCGTTAATAAAACCAAAATCAAAACCATTTATCGTTGCTAAATACAAAACACCGCTCATTTCTTTTTGAGATATTCTTTTTTTGTGAATGTGGGTGCATAAGTATGCCGCTCCCGCGTTATCGACTAAGACATAAGTAACTTTGGACGCATACTTTGCGGTCCACTGAGTATAGTAAAAACGAAACATTGGGATGGAAAAACTACTAAATTTTTGGTGCATTATTCAGATGGGTTATGGTAGGTTTCCTTACTAAGTGTGATATCCGCCTTGTTTACTAATAATACTGTAAAAATAAAGTGAAAAATATCACCAGGTGGCAGTGCCAAGCCCTGTAAAGTGTAAAGTAAAGTGTCAAATGTAAAGTCAAATGCAAAGTAAACTGTCAAGTGTCATGCAAAGTCCAGTAATAAAATCCTTTCTTTTTGTTTTGATTGACACTTAATTCACTGAATGTGATCTAATAATACATATGATCTATTTGCTGTGTCCAATTCAAAACAAAAATATTTATGAAGCAATAAAGCACATTTCGTAAAATTTAGTCGATAAAATCCGCTTGAATATTTTGATGAAAACATATTTCCCCGTGAATCATTCCCCCCTGAATAATTTCCCCTTGAATAATTTCCCCTCGAATAACCCCCCTCTAATAAGTCCCCCTCAAAAAGCTTGACCAAAGAATAATTCCTCTTGGGGGGGGGGGCTTATTCAAGCAGTCCCGTTGCATAATACAGGGGTATCTTGATTGGTGGTTTGATATATACCGTATTACCTCGAATTATCCCCCCCTTGAATTAACCCCCCCTCGAATTAACCCCCCTCAAAATGGCCTGGGGAAATAATAAACCCCCCCCTCGAAATACCCCCCCTCCGGAATGATGTACATCATGTATGCAATGTACATGATGTATTTTTTACTACTTATTTGCATCGCAGCTTCTCTTATACGCTCATTTGTGTACAGATGTACATCTCAGGCCCCAATATTACCCGTTTTCTCACATTTATTACCGTTTTTGTGTGAGAAACAGCATGTACTTTACTATGAATTTCACGAAAATTTCTGGCGAAATAATAAACCCCCCCTCGAATAACCCCCCCCTCGAATTAACCCCCCCCCTCAAATTTTGCTGGCGAAATAATAAACCCCCATGGGGGTATTTCGAGGTAATACGGTAGGCTTTTTCGGGGCATAGAAGGAAGAAAAGGGAGAAAAATCGCTAAAAGTAGGTGTAAAATAGCTCAAAATGGGTATACAAGAGCATATAGTACTTAAAATAGCTGAAAATAGGCAGTTAGACACATGAACCAGTGATTTTGGAGGTGAAAATCTATATATATAGGTATGAAAAATAGCGATTTTGAGTGAAAATTGGGGTATAGTTTCTGAAAAATCGCTCCAGATAGGTAGATAGCTGGGCGATTTGGGGGGGGGGTTTAAGGGGTAGTAGCCCAAAATTTTGCCTCCGGGACAGATAGATAGCTGAGCGGCCTCCGGGATAGATAGATAGCTGGGCGGTTTGGGGGGGGGTAACCCCCCACCCCCAACCCCCCCCCCATTCGAGACCCCTGGCATAATACCTCTCTTTGCCAAGAAAAGCGTGACTCACGAAGCTTCGAAAGTGTGCCGGCTCGCATTCGATCACGCTGGGCGGCTAGTATTTAGAATCTAGAAATTGCATGCGCACGTGTGTGGCAATTTCATGATGCAAATTCGTTCCGATTTCGCACCGCCGGAAAAGTTTCGGGTTTGAATTTTTTTGTTGTTATTTTGGTTGTTTTAGTTGTGTCTGAGTTTTACCTCTCCTCTAATTAACGGACTGATTGTCAGAATTAGTGATGTGAAAAGCGACAGAACTTTGGCGCCAAGCGCCAAAAGCGTCATGGCGCTTTTCTGACACTCAGCGCCAAGCGCCAATGGCGCCAAGAGCCAAAAGCGCCATGGCGCTTTTCGCTTTGGCGCTGGCGCCATAGCGCTTTTACATCACTAGTCAGAATGTTATCGTATCTTTATGAATTGGCGCTGCACCGTAGTTTACCGTCAGATTTTGGTAAACTCATAAATCAGCTGTGAACGCATTTGAGTTTACCAGAATGACGTATCTGTCAACTGCAGTTGATGGGGATTCAGAACAACTCATTCCAGTAAACTCAAAAGCACGCAAAGCCGATTTATGAGTTTACCAAAATCTGGCGGTATACTCGGCGGATCTGATACTCTGCCCTCGCACTCATTTATGTCTCACGTTGGAAGCGTGCCAATCATGATAAAGCATGCGATTTTTGTATAAACGATGATAAAATTCATTGTTGTGAATACGTTAACGTTTAGCGTTGTAGCAACGAAAACTTTTTTAAATATTTTATGAAAATTGCATGCGTAAAACAATCGTTGGCACGCTTCCAGTGGGAACCACGCGTGCAGGGTGTAAAGTAACTGGAGTATAAACTAGCGTGTGCAGCGCCAATTCAGATTCATTTGAAACCCGTGTAATTTGCCAATAAAATTGTTTCCATTTATCGAGATGAATTGGTAGATTCATTGATAAAATTCAGAGATTGTGAAAAATGTTGAGAAATTATAAAAAGCAATTTTTGATCAATTATTTAGGCGTGAAATGGGAGATTTTACTGTCAAGTTTTAAGTGTGCAGTCAGTTCGTTTGCCTAAAAGATACCAAATGCAATTCAATCGACATTCAGGAGGTAGTCCCAAGCCCTGTAAAGTGTAAAGTAAAGTGTCAAATGTAAAGTCAAATGCAAAGTAAAGTGTCAATCAAAACAAAAAGAAAAGATTTTATTACTGAACTTTGCATGACAATTGACAGTTAACTTTGCATTTGACTTTACATTTGACACTTTACTTTACACTTTACAGGGCTTGGCACTGCCACCAGGCACCAAATCAAACCTATTTCACATTCAATCCAAAGTAAAAGTCAACTTCCCCACCAATGTCACGCATGCAAGCTCCATTCATTTCCTATGAGCACTGCTTATGTTCATGCGAGCACCCAGCACATGCACTTGGCCTACTTTTGCATGCAATATGCATGCATATTCTAGGTGCTTTGGCACTGTGCCAAATGCTGATTATAGGTGAGGTGAGCTTTGAGTTGACAGAGATGATTATTTGAGTTTGCAGGTATTTTGGTGTCATTTTTCACTTGTCACTTTTCATGCGAAAAGTTGCAACTTGAAGTTTTGCATTGAATGACTCATTTCTTCACGCTTGCTGGTTGAGTTGTTTTAAACACAGAAATTTTTTAAAAAGGTTTATGTGAACGCAAAGCGTTTTGAGTTTACTTGCTGCCCAAAAGTCAAGATGTGAACTGAAAATTGGTAACCCAGGTAAAACCAAAAAAAATGTAAAATACTATTTGAGTTCGAGATGCGCTAAAAATGTTTTTAAAATTTTTCACTTATAAAATAAACACAAGAACTTTTGACCATAAGGAAATCTATGACCAAGAACAAAATCATAAATACTTTTCGAGTAAAAGTACCTAAATACATTTTCGCAAATTGCGCAATGGCAGAAAGTAAAAAATTGGCGGATGTCCAACAATTATTCGCATAAAAAATACATTTTGTTTTGTTCACATGGTAACAAAATAAACATTACTTCTTTTGTGAGCTGAAAGTGTTCCTTTTAGGTAATTTTTGTGTGTTTCTGATGGCGTTTTTCATGTTAAAAAGTTAATGTTTAAATTTTTCTGGGTTTATGAAAGTTTTTGAGGAAATCGCCACTTCGTTGTTTTAGAATATTTCTGGGGTGTCTTTGTTGGAATTTTTAAGGTACATAATGCAACCGTTTAATTAAAAATACCTAACTTAAAAAATTGTATCGCAATACTTATCCTATATACTGCCTATGTCAACTGTGCAGCTCTTTTTATGCATTTTTTAAGTGAAACGCAAAAACACATCAATGCCAGCTTCGCTTCTAGCTGGCGCTGTGCCAACGTGTTATCATTAAACTTTCAACGCCTGTTTATTACCGTATTACTATGAATTGAATTTAAAAGCTGTTTGCGTTTGACGATTTTTTTTCTTTTTGCGAACTTTTTTTCCGGTATTCTGCATTATAGTTAAGAAAAAGTCTTTTACTACATTTAATTACCTAAAAGCATTAATTTGATATCGAATTTCTATTTGAAATTAGCCATGTAATTCAGTTTGTCAATCGCAAAAACGATTGCAGAACGAAAATTTACGTACACATTTAAACGAATTGAAATAAATCGTCAGTTCTCAAGTAAAAAAAAAACTGAAAAACTTAAACATATTCCAGAAAGATCTCAAAAAATTAAAACCCCCAATTCAATAAAAAAATATATATTAAAAACACATGTAATTTATTAAATTCTCACTGTGAACCACCCTGTAAAATCCTTCTGGGACAGAGAATAGAACGGAACTCTAGGAGATCTGTCAGTGCCCAGTAACGATGGCAAACGAAAATGCGAATAATAATAACTGTTAGAAGAAAAAAATTAAAAAATAGATTTTTTTAAAGAAATATTCGGAAATTCTAAAAATATTATTTGTTTCTCTGTATTTTTGGTTGAAAATGCATATGGAAAAACACAATTCATAGGGTCTATTTCACATGTATCTACCGTATTTGCTTGAATAATCCCCCTGGGGGATTATTATTTCATCAGACTTTTTTGAGGGGGGATTATTCGAGGGGGGAATTATTCAAGGTGAGGATTTATTTCGTCAGAATTCTCAAGCATGTTTCCATAAACTCATTTGACAAAACATGCTTAATTTACACAATAACATGCTATTCTTGTCCAAATTAGACAAAAAAATTGATCCTTGAGGGGGGGGATATTCGAGGGGGGGGGAAATTTTTTTTCCTCACTCATCTTACAGGGGGGGATTATTCAAGGGCGGAATTATTCAAGCAAATACAGTATTTGCAGCGTCATTTAAAGCAGTATGAAAAGTAGTTGCTTTTACATTTCTGTATACAGCAGTGAGTAAAAAAGTATTTTTTACATATACTTTGAAACAGTTCCCAACAAAATGCCAAACATAAAGATACGGTATTTCCTCAAAATACCCCCCCCCCCCCTAAAAATGGGCACTATGTATTTGTGGTCCGGGAAATGCAAAACAGATGTTCAAAACACTTACTGTGTTATGTTAGAACATTGTTTATAACATCTACATCTTTATATAAGGCTGTAAAAACTTATAAATGGTGGTTATTGTTGCATTATGTGATCTCAATCCAAAATTTATTTGTTGATTTGATTTGCATTTTTCACGTTTTTCTCTCAAAATTTATACCCTGAAAAAATAAACCCCCTGGGGGTATTTCGAGGAAATACGGTATTATTGAAATTCAGCAGAAAAATTCAGAAGTGCAATTATTCACTGGAGAAGATTCAAAGGTTTGAAAAGTACTCCAAAAGTTTGGAAAATTTTAAACTGAATTACAAAATTTAAAAACTATTTTTGAAAAAAAAAACAATTCGAAAAATCAATTTAGAAAATATTAAAACATGTCCAAAAGGTTTTGCCATCGCTAGTGCGCAGTAATGCGTCCCACTTCTAGTAGTGTTCCTGTAGTAGAAAGATGAGACAGCCTTCGGGAATATATATTCATTCCATTCCAGAGCTCAAACTAGGCTACTGTGAATTTTGGAAATTTGAATTTTGAATTTGAAATTTGCGACAACAAATTTTATCATAGCGACTTTGGCGCATTTCGTACAATTTACAATTCCGTTACAATTTTTCCCCAATAAAAGCGGTCAATTTAAGCGATTAAATTCGGTAGATTACGGTAGAAGCGAGCGCCTGAACCAACTGTTGCCTTCCCCATTGCAATGTGTTCCTACGCACGCGGCCGCTTTTTGACATTGCCGGGAAAGTTACGTTTTTTGTAATTTTTTATAAACTCTACTTGGTATTGCACACATTAGTTTACTGCCAGCAAACTGAAAAGTTGGTAAACTGGCAAATATGGTAAATTGACCCTGAATGGCATTTGAGTTTACTGGAATCGGGTTTTCTTACTTTACAGTTTACAGTTTAAGGAGGGTAAAAATAACTCATGCCAGTGTTTACTCAAATGTATTCAAAACTCATTTATGTGTACAGTGACTTTGTGGCCACACAAGCTAGTTTTCATGGTTCCAATTTGAAAACAATTTATAAACTGAATGGCTGATTGACACATCCATCATCCTGTAACGTACTACTTACACTCAGCACAGTAGTATTAGGATGCAATTATTAGTTTACAGAAATGATCTGTCCATGAACTGCTGTTTAAGGAGATTGACAAGATTTCGATTGGTTTTTCAAATCGGAACCATGAAAACGAGCTTGTGTTGTGCCCTTATCGTAAAATGTATGTACCATATCAAATTTAAATACAGAAAATAAATAAAAAATTTTTTGCTATGTTGCTGTCAGTATGGGTGAAAATGATGAGTATTTGTCTTGATGTTTATCATGTGACTAAATTCATCAAGATATGGTAACATTCTCCATGAAACATGCATTTGTTTGCCAGGCTTTTTGTGGTCAGAAAAGTCAGTAAAAATTTTAGTTGAAAAATGAAATCAGATTTCATGCTTTTTCACAGAATGTTACCACCTTTTGATATTTCCAGTTTTGCATTGCCATTTTGGCAATGTCTTACTGAAAATTCGATATTAAACATGCATAAAATTATGATCAAGTATTAAATAAAAATAACACCATGGTGAACTCAATGTATAGTTAAGAAAGTTTTGGTTCATAATTTGTATTCAATATGGTATATTTCAGCCCAAACTATGCCCTTGGAAGGATTTTTCACCAAAAGCATGTGACCTGACATGAAAATTGGATAAAATCATCAAATCATACATTTTTACATTATCACCAACAAACAATCACATTCCAAATGCGCACATTCACAAATATAAAGTTTCAAAGTTCAGCTTCCCCGCCCAAGCGCCGGCTGCAAGCAGGCACTTTCCCATGTGTGCGCTGGGCTGGGTGTGGGCGGCAGGGCAGCGCTACTGGGGCTAGAAAATGAACTCGGCCCGGACTCGACTCAGACTCGACTCGACTCGGCACAATGGGGAATGTTCTTGCAAAACAACGTAATAACTCATCTGTCTGAAAAGAGATTTGTTGTGAATAATTAGACTGATCAGACATTAACAGTGAAGTAAAAGGTTGAGTGTGAAGTGAAACATTTAGAGACAAATGACAAATGACACAAAAATGTAACAAAATGTGAAAAAGGTGCAGAAAAGTGCAAAAATCAGCACATTTTACTCGTGAGCACTCCAAAATCCTCAGGATTGTTGTTGAAACGATGCTTTGAATTCATTTTTAAAATTACATTTCCTTGTCATTTACCATTTGTCCTTTAACTTTTTGCTTTACTTTTGGCCTTTGATGTTAACTCTTGACTTGCCATTTGTCAAAATTACTTAAATAGCTTTTATCATTTCCCATTTTACTTTGTTTCTTTTGGAACTGACCCCTTGGACTGCCCCAAGCACGAGTCGAGTCGAGTCGAGTCGAAACTTCGTCGAGTCAAGTCGAGTCGAGTCGAAACTTCGTCGAGTCGAGTCGAGTCGAGTCGAAACTTCGTCGAGTCGAGTCGAGTCGAAACTCGTCGAGTCCAGTCGAGTCGAGTCGAGTCGAAACCTCGTCGAGTCGAGTCGAGTCGAGTCAAACCCTTCCCACCCCTACCTCAGGCATTACGCAACAGCGCACTATGACTATGCTTCTCGCGCACACACGCTATGACTGGCCCCCATTGCATATAGCTGCCAGCTATAGGACACACACACGTTCAGTTCCCATCACGTTGCGTGGGGGGGGGGGAACGCCTGTAGTAAGTGTGCCCGCTACCGTAAGATTGTGAATGTAGATGTACTGATAAATTGGGAGGGTTATGGTAGGGTGTTTTTTGGGGTAGGTGTTTTTTGGGTGGTTGATTTTGGATTTGTTTTCGGGGGGTTGCAGTGTGCTATTGCACTTGTCACTTGACGTGTCACTTGATAGATTACTTTACACTTTATGAATTGGACACAATAAAACCATCTCCATTCAAAGTGACACTCTCACACTTTATCATGCTTAGTCAAATTCCAAATGTCATGCAAAGTCCTGGAAAATGTCCCGCAAAATGTCAAATTTTCTTTTAGTTTGAGAGCGGTCAGTCGGGATTTTACATGACTTTTGACAGTTCGCATGGCATTTGAAATTTTACAGGGCATTTTACACCCTTTTGGGAGTGGCACCAGGTCAAACAGAAACATAAATAGTATTATATTCATTTTTCTATTCAGTAGATTACGGTACTACCGTAATCAGCTGGCACTGGTTCAGAGCGCACTTCCAGAAATCTAGATGTTCCTTCAATATAACACCCCCTAGCTTGGAAAATTAAAATTGAATTGAAATTGCGTGGATTTGAATTGGAATTTTACTGATTTTAAATGAAATTTGCTGGAATTTGCGAAGTTTTATTTTGTAGGGTGCTGTGGTTGGAATTAAATTTGTGAATTTTAGTGTGAACTTTAGTTTTATTGACTATTTTTAAGCTTGAAAAGTTTTCGAGACATTTTCCTTTTAAAAAGTCATTCTAAATTAAATGTAGGTGTTTATATTTTTCGTCAAATTAGTTTTTCAATTTTTACATTTCATTGCATCGTCACTTTTTTTGTAAAAGTCAATTTTTTCGTCAAAAATCAAGTTCAAATAAATTCGATTGTGCTTGCGCACACTAGTTTTCACATGAAATTGGGAGAACTCACAAATCAGTTTAGAAGGAATTTGAGTTTTCTACAATGAGGTGGCTGTCAACTGCAGTTGACGGATATTAAAAATGACTCATTGTGGAAAACTCAAACACGTTCAAAAAAGCTCATTTATTAGTTTTTGAAATTTCGTGTGAAAACTAGTGTGTGCAGAGCCAAATACTACCACATTCTCACAATAAAATATTTTTTTCCAAACATAAAAACAAGCATTTCTCCGGGCACTTTTTGTTCAATTTGAAAAAAATGTCTGGGTTCACCTCTCAGAATAGTTTCCATTCAAAAAATCAAACAAGGTTTTTTCTAAATCAGACAGTTCAGTAACGTTGGAAAAACTTTTGAAGATAGGTGTTTAATTTGTATTATTTTTTTCTCAAATAAATTTTCTCATTTAGATTTTTTATCTAAAAATAATTTTTGAATGTTACAAATGACTGAATTTTAGCGGAGTTGTCGTTGAGTATTCTATTCCTTTTCTTTGATTTTTTGGCGATTTTGGTAACATTGTAATGTTTTGGAAACACTTCAAGCTGTTGCCATCTTTTTGTATCATATTTAGCCGTTATTTCCACTATAATACCATTGAATTCACGTGAAAATGACGAATTTTCAATTATGTATTGGCATGTTTACACGCATTCTTTACCTGAAATTAAACAAAAATTATGAAAGAGTCTCTGAATGATTCTACCTCTTTACCGTATTTCCTCGAAATACCCCCCCCCCTCGAAATACCCCCCCTCGTTTGACCCCCCCCCCTCTCGGGACCACTATGAAACAATCACCCCCCCGGGGGTATTTCGAGGAAATACGGTACCGTATTTCCTCGAAATACCCCCCCCCCTCGAAATACCCCCCCTCGTTTGACCCCCCCCCCCTCTCGAGACCACTATGAAACAATCACCCCCCCCCTCGAAATACCCCCCCCCCAAATTGAGTGTAAAGAGAACGTACATGACAAATACAGCAGTTTGTGTTCTACGTAGTGCAGAACACACGTTAAAACAATGTCGGAATCACGTTAGAACAGTGTACATACCATCTACATACTAATATTAGTCTACAGAACCTTATAAATGGCGGTTTTTGTTGCATTTTTCGACGTCTGCGTACGTTTCAGACGACAATTTCGTACTTGGTTTTCAAAATTTTTCTTGTGAAACAATAACCCCCCCCCCCTCGAAATACCCCCCCTCGTTTAACCCCCCCCTCTCGGGACCACTATGAAACAATCACCCCCCGGGGGGTATTTCGAGGAAATACGGTATATTGTTTTTGATTATTCTTGCAAAAAAAAATATTTTTTTATTTTTTAAGAAATAGAAATTCTAATTTCTCTTTGCCATCGCTACATATCAGACACTATTTTTTCTGTTACCCATTTGAATAGAATGAATCATTGTTAGGAAGTCTTTTGAGACTTTTGCACATTGGAATGTTGTGTGGGTTTGGCATGACTTTTTTGCGCTCGCAGTTTGCAAAGTTCTCGCCTTAAAAAATGTCCCAAAATGTTACACATTCATATTTAGGTATATTTTTCTTCCGATTTTCCGGAAGGTTATTTTCCTGTGTTTTCGTTCAGTTAATGCTATGATATTTGAAAAAATATTACGTGCCATTTTTGCAAATGTTTGAACAAACCTAATAATATCACTATGGCAATATTTTCATTATTATTTTTCCCTTGAAGTTTAGAACAAAACGTTTTTATCGAAACTCTGGTGAATTTTGTATTTTTTTCAACAGTCTACTGACCGCTATTTACACTGAAATCTCTACTATACTGCATCTGATAAAAATATATAAAAAAATTCCTTCTTTTCTCACGCTGTGACCGAATTTTGTGCAAAAATATGACAATTAAACAAAATTTTACGCGCATGAATTATCCATCAAAATTGGGTAACATTCTTTGTATAATTAGCGTTTATTCCGGTCAGTTAAATATTTCTAAGTAATCTACATATTTATCGAAACTCCATTCATTCATAATCTTCACATTTAATCCACTGAAATTATTTGGCTCTTTTCCAATTTTTTCCAACGAGAATTTGTTGTCTGTTCAAAGAAAAATCGCTGTCACAAAACATAAAAAGGAACTTTTTCAAGTAAGGAACTGGGCATTTTCCCAAATTTCTCAGTGACCTTGAATTTCATAGCGTGTGTGCGAATTTCGATCTTTGCGGCTACCAAAAAGCCATGAAATTTGGAAAATGATGGAAAAAAATTTGCCGGTTTTGGCGCTGGCGCCATTTTTTCTAGGAGTACATGTTTTATTGCGTTTTGGATAAGTTTTTGTGTCCGAGGAAGACGAAAATTTGTGTCCCTTGTGTACTCCTTGGACAACAGAGTATGCTTTCCCACATACCATATTGCTTCTTATGCTGCGATTACAGCTCAGGCGTAAAATTTATGGGCGTAAAATTGATTTTTGGGCATAAAATTTATTACAGGTGGATGGATAAAGATATGGCGTTGTAATTTCAGTCAAAGAAAGCGCACATGCAGATGTTGCTTGTGTCCAAAGCTCATCAGTTTATTTTAATTGTACCAGAAGTTATGAATTTTGTCGCAAATTTTGTTAATTTTATGCCCTAATTTTACACCAGTTACAGCGCATAATTGGAAAAATTGTGCCAAAATTCATAACTCCCGGTACGATTAAAATAAACTCATGAGCTTTGGACACAAGAAACGTTTGCATATAAGCTTTCTTTGACTGAAATCGCAACGTCATATCTTTATCCATTCATCTGTAATTAATTTTACGCCCAAAATCAATTTTACGCCCGGTCAATTTTACGCCCGAGCTGTAATCGCAGCATTATAGAACGGCATACCTCTGACAGAACGGCACCTCCAATAGAACGTCAGGTTTTGGCACTTTTTTGCACTCTCGAAAACAATAGAACGGCAGCCTCCAATAGAACGACATCTCCAATAGAACGGCAGGTAGACAGTACGTTGGAAGAGTGCCAGAGCACTCTTATTATAGAAAAATGGGTGGTGAGAACATTGTGTTCAGAACTATGATTTACGGTTATTGTCACATTTTGTTTTGTTTGAATTGATGCTCTCATAGTAAAATGTTGTGCATTTTTCATTAAAAACACCATGTTCAAATGAAAAATGTCTGAAAAATATTGGTGAAAAAATAGAATGGCAAACTATTCAAAAAGGCGGAGTCAGGTGCAACCAACATGTTTCACGCCTTTAACCTTTTTCAAATAAATACAATAAAATGTCGCTGCAAACACTAGTTTACTAATGCAATTCAGTAAACTTGATTATCAGCTTTGAAAGCATTTTAGTTTACTGGAATGAACTATTTTTACTAGGTATGCTCAATTGTAGTTGACGAACACCTAATTCCAGTAAAATTTCGTGTCAACTAAATTTTTAGTTTACTGGCGGTAAAGTATTGTGCGCAGCGTTAATAGCATTTTCTTTCTAAAAAAATTGTGGCGTAAATCGAATCATACCCATTTTCCCATCACTATCAAATAATTTTGTAGTCATTCTGTTTGAGTTCACTTTTGTGCGGCGTCACGCTGTGTTTTTGACGAGTCTAATTTTGGGATTTTGTTGCATAAATTCGGAATTGAATTTTGTAAAAAAATTGATTTTATGGATTTAATTGGAAGGGTAGATTACGGTAAAATTTCACAATTTTGACTACTTCAAGCCGTGCAAATTTATCTTAATCTTTCTGTCACATTGATAGATAATTTCAATTAATTATTCACGCATTTGATTGCGATTTTGTATTTATTTGCGGAAATTGATTTACATCGACATGAATTTAAATTGACATTTCGTTCGTTGGGTTCTGTTCCGCGCGTAAATTTTCGCGTTTTATAACATTTGAATGGCTTTTTGGGTGTCAATATCAAGGTCATTTCTACGCATTATACATTTTATTAGGTGACACTTGTATTTTTTTCATTTTATTTGAATTCAAGCATGCATTGAATTGAATCTGGCCTTTCTACAAAATAATTTGGTCATTTTTTAAAAATCTTGACTGCTGTATACGGGGGTTCCCTTCCCACAAAGATTTTTATGCTTTGAAGTAACAATTTTGGAGGATTTCGAAAGTTGAATATTCTTCCATTCCAGTTTTGACAAGTTTTGCAACTTTTTAGTTTAAAGTGACTTTTAAGTGACTGTTTAAGTGCGCAAGTGTGAAGTGAAGTGATGAGCGATAAATCAAGTTAAGTGAGTTTTTTCAGTGCATCGAATGACAAGCTAACTTGTCAAAAGTGACTGGTAAATTGAAAAGTGACAGGTTAATTTCTAAATAAAGGTACTGGCCACACTGGTCACTTTTCTCATCACTTGTCTACAAGAAATTGTCGCTGCGCACACTAGTTGACAACCGAAATTTGTGAAACAGATAAATCTGTTGTAGGTAAACACATTTGAGTTCAGGGGTCTCCACGATTTTGGCCCACGCGGGGGCTGGATAGATAGCAAATCGCTCCTCCGGAGGGACAGATAGCTGAAATTTTTTTCTGGGGGGAGGTTTGGGGGGGGGGCTCGCGGGGGCAAAATATATAGGCTTTTTCAGTGCATAGAGGCAGAAAGACGAAAAAATCGCTAATAATCAGTTAAAAGTGGCTAAAAGTAGGTTTAAAATGGCTAAAAACAGGCATATAATCATGCATATAGACGGAGAGCACGATTTTGAAGGTGAAAAACTAAAAAGGTGCAAAAATTAGTGATTTTGAGTGAAAATTGGGGCAAAAATTCTAAAAAAAACCACTCCATACAGATAGATAGCTGAGCGATTTTTTTTTGGGGGGGGTATTTGGGGGTAGTAGCCAAAAATTTTGCCTCGGGATAGATTTGGGGGGGGGCAGCCCCCCCAGCCCCCGCTAGGAGACCCCTATTTTAGTTCACCATAATGAATGATTTTGGTAAACTGAAATGTGTTTAAAACAGATGTGTTTATCAACTTTGGAATTTTAGCCCCTCTTAGCTCTGGTAAGAAATTGTAAACAATCGCAAACCATACATCCTTCATAAAACTCATATTTTCATAAAATCAAATAGTTCCCATCAAATATTCACATTTCGCAAGCATTCACATTTCTGCATATAAATATATTAATGATCGCTTGATAAATTCTAAATATTCCCACAAATGCCAATTGTTTTCATGTATTCAATATTTTTGGTGCCAGGCGCCCCAAAAAGTGTATGGCACATTTTGAATTGAATGCCTATATAATCTCATGGCTGGGGAATTTCCCGTTTTATTTTTTTAGGGGGTGTTTTTCAAGGAAAATTTTTGTTGGTGCTTTTTTGAGGGAGTTACTTTTTGCGTTCTGTTTATGTACCGTATTACCTCGAATTATCCCCCCCCTTGAATTAACCCCCCCTCGAAATACCCCCCCTAAATTTCGGCTGAGGAAATAATAACCCCCCCCCTCGAAATACCCCCCCTAAAATTGAGTGTAACGTGAACGTACAAGACAAATACCGCAGTTTGTGATCTGTACTATGCAGAACACACGTTAACACTGATGATTAAGTGACGTTAGGGAAGGGTTTTTGTGTATATACAGTAATATATGCCTATAAACACATATAAATCTATGTGATTGTTCGATTTTTCTACGTCTGCGTATGGGGAATTTCCGAAAATTTCTGGCGAAATAATAGACCCCCCCCTCGAATAAACCCCCCCCCCCTCGAATTATACCCCCCTCAAATTTTGCTGGCGAAATAATAAACCCCCTGGGGGTATTTCGAGGTAATACGGTAGTACGTTTTTTTATATCCACAGTTTTGCTCGAATTGACAGGTTTTTGTAAATATTTACATAAAAACTGAAAAGTGGTGAAAGTAATGAAGTAGCAAAGGTATTTTCAGTAAAAAATTCTTGCCACTGCACTTGCCAAATGTCACTTTACTCACAACTAACCCTTTTATTGTGACATCCATTTGTGGAATTGGTAACAGATTGTCAGATTGCAGCAATTTATTTACTGGGGGCTAGATTATATCTTACGGTATTTCCTTGAAATACCCCCTGGGGGTATTTTTTCAGCGTGAGAATTTTGAGGGGGGTAATTCGAGAACTGTTTTTAAATTTTCATTAAAACTATGACTTTGTTACTTGAGAACAGGTTTTATACCATCTAAAAATACCCACATAAGTCTATAAAATCTTACATATGGCAGTTATTGTTGCATTTTTCTGTCTGCATACGTTACACACAACAAAATAGTATTGTGAAATCTGCAAAATAAATTATATTAGTGCTGCGAATTACCCCCCCCTCAAAATTTCCACAAAACAATTTTGACAAAAACTTTCCCGTCAATGTGTATCCTTTGATAGCAGCTTGGTAAATATTTACAAGCTATTCCCTTAATTTTTCCCTATTTATCTTTTTGTTACCTTTTATGTTTTATATTTGTCTATTGTCATGGATAATTGTGAAATTTTTGCATTAAAGTTTTAGATACTTTTATATAGCTAATATGTTTATTTCATGAAGATAAATATCGATATAAGCATTCTTGCATGCAAATGTTTGCACCTTTCTAATCTTTTGAATGCGCACATTTGCACACAGAAAACTAAATAGTTTGCAAATTTGCACCCAGAAAATTACCGTTCCCGTGATTACAGCTTTAAGTTGACTAATAAAAATTTTATCTGGCCGGGCGGTTATGATCTTGCAATTTTACTTTTGCGCATGCAAATGTTCGAGATAAAATATATTTTTTCTACGATAGCTCAAAACATAAGTTTCAAAACCTCTTCACGCAATGAAATATTCATAATCTCACTAAACTTAGCTAAACGTATTGCTATAGAAAGCCTTCAAAAAGACCCTACACACACTAGTTGACAAGAACACCGAATGTCAACTGGTCCCCATCCCAATTCAAAGCTTGCTCAATCTAATTGCCTGCTGATTCAATATTTTGTTTCAACGCTAAGCCCCATTTAGCACCATAATTCAACACTTTTGCATATGAACGTGTTTCGCCGGCTCTTGAGCAAGCTTTGAATTGGGATGGGGACCAGTTGACATTTGGTTTCCTGTCAACTAGTGTGTAGGACGAAAAGAAGGCTTCCATGGCGCCATTCCATCACTAATAAGTATTATACATATTTATAAGCCCAGGGTGCCATCAAAATGGATCACACCAGTGCATTTTTGCCCTGCATTTCAGTGCCAGCCTACAAGTCGCACTGAAATTCAGCTGACAAACTTCTCAAAAGTATGCATTTGCTGGAAATTAAATCCATTTGAATAGAAGAAGTGATGACTTTTTTTTGTTTTGTTTTTTTTGTTGTTAAAATTGAGGTTTGATTGATGTTGTTTTTTTGGCGGTTTTTGAATGTTGCAAAATGAAGTGTCAAATTGGATGACACATGTCGTGCACCAAATTATTTAAGTTTTTCCTAATTTGTAAAATTCTAATTCTAGTGTTCTATTGTATTCCTTCTAATAGAAGAGCGCCGTTCTATTTTTCGTCAACTTTTTACCTGCCGTTCTATATTTTTCATTAATTTTTTTCTTCACATTTTCACCTAGCGAAACTTGAGCAGATTGACCTGCGATATGAGAAAAATTGTGTAAAATATGCTTTGAAATTGTTTTTCCCGAAATTCCTGCAGGCAAACTGTGTTTTCAATTGCACATTTCACTTCCATTTCCTTGTTATAGTCAGCATACATGATACTCTGCCCTCGCACTGATTTATGTCTCGTGTTGGAAGCGTGCCAATGATGATTAAATCATGCGATTTCTGTAAAAAGATGAAAAAAGTCATTGATGTGAATATGTTAATGAATAACATTATAACAACAGTCAATTTTATCATGTTTTTATGAAACTCGGACGCGTTAACCATCGTTGGCACACTTCCAGCGGGAACCACGCGTGCAGGGTGTAAAGTAACCGGAGTATAGTTCAAAAATATCGAGAGAAAAAACTAAACTTTTTTTTATTCAGCTGCAATTAAATTTTGCAAAGGATCTTCAAAAAGTTTCATGTTTTCAAATTTCAGCTAAGTTATATTTTTGACACTTTCTATGCGTCAAAATTACGCAGCTTTCTAGCTAACGCCATTATGTAAACATCAAATCCGGTTACACTCAAGATTTAAAAAAAGAAAAATATACTCCGAAAAAAAAGGAAAAATTTCCGTTCGAACGCAACCTGAAACTTATACCTTCAAATGTGTACTTAACACTTGAGAATGGCACTTTACTTTACTGTTGCAATATTTCGGAGATATTTGCCGTATTTCGAGTTAATTCTATTGAGACACTGGATAAATTGAGACAAATGTGCTAATGTGCAATAGTGTGCAGATTGATACAAATTTGATCAAAATACACAAAAATAGATCATTACTGTCACTAAATATACTCCTTGGACAGCCGAGTGTGCATCCACACATACTTATGTCTCACGCGCCAACTCACAAACGCCATACTTATGCACCTACTTTCATAGAAAAAGGAATATTTAAAAACGAAAAAGGCGGAGTCGAGTACAACAACCAACACATATTTTTGGCTGGAAATCTTTTTTCTTTTTTTTGTAATAATTTTTGGCTTATAAACGATGACGTCATGATGGAGTGTTTCATTCGGTGCTTTCTCATCTGCTCTGAAAATTATTTATTTTTCTTATATACCGTATTACCCCGAACTATCCCCCCTTGAATTAACCCCCCTCGAATTACCCCCCCCCCCCCACAAAATGGGCTGGGGAAATAATACCCCCCCCCCTTCGGAATGATGTACATCATGTATGCAATGTACGTGATGTATAAATTGCTCGCAGTTTGCATCACAGTTTCACAAAAATAGATACCGTATTTCCTCGAAATACCCCCAGGGGGTTTATTTTTTCAGAGTAAAAATTTTGAGAGAAAAACGTGAAAAATGCAACAATAACCACCATTTATAAGTTTTTACAGCCTTATATAAGGATGTAGATGGTATAAACGATGTTCTAACATAACACAGTAAGTGTTTTGAACGTCTGGTATGCATTTCCCAGACCACAAGATCATAGTGCCCATTTTGAGGGGGGGGGGGTATTTCGAGGGGGGAGGTATTTTGAGGAAATACGGTAGTTTGTGTAGCTATCTACGTTTTCATGTCCAAATATATCCTGTTTGCACACATTTATTACCTGTTTTGGGTACGCAAATGCCTACTATTTACTACGATCCTTACAAAAATTTCTGACAAAATAATAACCCCCCCCCCCTGGAATAAGCCCCTCCCCCTCGAAGTAACCCTCTCCCCCCAAATTTTGCCGGCGAAATAATAAACCCCTATGTCAGTATTTCGAGGTAATGGGCCCACACACACTAGTTTACCAACATGAAATGCTCAACCATTTTAGTAAACTGTTTTGACAAAACAGTACAAAACACCATACAAATCTGTACAGTGTTTCATACTGTTTTGTCAAAACAGTTTACCAAAATGGTCAAGCATTTCATGTTGGTAAACTAGTGTGTGTGTTGGCAATACGGTTGGTATTATATCTATTGTGAAGAATATATTTAATTAATATTTCTGCTTGTCCCATGTTGAGCCAAGGGAAAATTTAAGACAATGCCCAATTTATCCGCTGCGCGAATACATTTCAAACAGTTTAACGCGAACATCTCCAAAATATTTATGTATTTATGCTTTACGCAATAGCACCGCATATATTTGTCTATCCAATTATTTATATACTGGAAAAATTATATGTTGAATTGACCGTGCGTCAAGTGCAATTTATATACGAATATAAAAATAATCATTTTTGAAGTACATTTCGTGCATTTCTTTGAAGTTGCGCATTTTGAAACAAAAGGCACTTGAGATGGCGAAAAGTAATCTTTTGGAACGTTTTTGTGTTAATGCGGTTGGAGTTGGCGATAAATATGCGAGTTTTAGAACGTTTCGGACTTCTATCGGATGTTTTTCTCATTTTAAGGCTTATTTTTTATGAATTTATCACAAAAATGACAATAAATTGTCTAACTTTTGTGCTTGTCGCTTGCTCACAAAGCATTGAATAGCCATGAAAAATGTTCAATCAATGCCACAATAATGTTTATCAAATTTAATTACAGGAAAACTGTTGTCTGAAAATACAGAAACTGATATGACATCTGAATTTACAGACAGTGTTACCATATTTTGATGAATAAAACGCACGTGTAGTGAGTTCGATGAAACAAGATAAGAAAAGAATATGCCGTATTACCTCGAATTATCCCCCCTTGAATTAACCCCCCCCCCCCGAATAAACCCCCCTCAACATGGGCTGGGGAAATAATAAACCCCCCCTCGAAATACCCCCCTCCTGAATGATGGACATCGTGTACGCAATGTACATGATGTATTGATTACTACTTATTTGCATCGCAGCTACACTTTTACGCTCATTTGTGTACAGATGTACATCTATAGCCCAAATATGTCCTACTTTCTCACGTTTATTACCGTTTTTGTGTATGACAAAGCGTATTCTTTACTATGAATTTCACGAAAATTTCTGACGAAAAAAAAAACTTCGAATAAACCCCCCCCCCTCGAATTAACCCCCCTCAAATTTTGCTGGCGAAATAATAAACCCCCATGGGGGTATTTCGAGGTAATACGGTAGTGCTTGTTTATCTTATTCAGATAGACTATGGTAGATTTCATTGTAAAGTGTGCAGTCGGCGAAACTCTTTAATAGTTCCGTCTTTGATCAATGTTTGTTTTAAAAATTGTTTATCACTAAATTTCGACATGACTTTCACGTATTCAAAATTTCTATTTGTTTTGTAGTGGTAATAAGTTTGTCCTAACAATGAATAAGCATTTATATTTTGCTGTGTGTAATGTTGTTTGTGCGAAAATTTAGGAAATTTTAAGAATTTGCTTTTAGTTATTTTACTTTCATATTTATTTCTCTCGATTTACAATTTTTGTTTTCATTTATAGTAAAGTAAGCAAAAATCTTGTCAAATTTTTACCAAAACCCCCCAGAATTCATGTTTTTTACATCCATTTCGAATTAAAATTAGTCAAAATTTCACTTTCAAATGAAATTGTTCTGTGATTTTGCATGCGAAATAATTGCAAACCGCGAAACGAAAATGCATGTTGATGGAACATGGAACAGTGCACACGCATTTTGGTTCTGCATAAATCAAGCTATTACCATATCCCTAGAATACCCCCCCCCCCCGCCGTGAAAAACTACCAGTTTTTGTGAAGTTGGGAAAATATTTGATATCTATACATTGATACCGTATTTCTTCTAATAGAAGAGCGCCGTTCTATTTTTTCGTCAACTCTTTTATTTGCCGTTCCATTGGAGGCTGCCGTTCTATTTTTTTCACCGATTGTTTCACACATTTCTCGTGTGAACATGAGCCTTATTTTTAATGAAGCTTGAGCAATATTTTAATGCAAGAGCATCAATTTGACATTTAGCAGCTAATCGGATGCTTTGAACATACTCACAATCTTATTTTTGTGTTTTGGCACACTCCCAACATAATGTATACCTGCCGTTCTATTGGAGGTGCCGTTCTATTGGAGGTATGCTGTTCTATTAGAAGAAATAGGGCATTTACCTTTACCTTGACCTTGATATTTATACGCCCCCTCTCAGAAATGTCGAAATGTACTTATTTCAGTTGACATTCCAGTTGACATATTTTATATTTGGCTCTTCAACTACCATTATTGAGTCTGTTAATGCTGATATTTCACTACTTTAGTAAGCGACTAATTTACTTTACTTAACATACAAAATAATAACCCCCCTCGATTAATCCCCCCGCAATTAATCTCAAAATTCTGGCTAAAAAATAGAAGCCCCCGGAAGCAATTCGAGGAAATACGGTAGGTTGCGGTCTAAAATCTAAAACAAGTTCCATTAATAAATGCATATTCCGTTCCGATATTTATTTACGACTTCCAGTCAGCTGTGTGACCCAAATACAGGACAAAAATACAATACAATACAATAGAACCAGATGTAAAACCGATATATTACACGTGGGTACATATTTACAGTCCGCGGAACGCACACTTTACAGTGAAATTTACCGTATTCCATTTGAATATAGAAACTTGAAAAATACAATTTTATCTCAACATATTACATTGCTCTTACTATGGGTGAATTTGGAGCCCAATTTATCACGTGATATTATTCGGGGCAGGCCTGATACGCACATCTGCCCGATACGCACATTTGCCCGTTTCTTTCACTTGACACTTTTTCAAGTGATTTTCAGATATGAGTGAAGTGAAAAAAGTTCACTAATGTCAGTGCGCAACTTTTTTCACTTTACTCATATCTGAAAATCACTTGGAAAAGTATCAAGTGAAAAAAACGGGCAAATGTGCGTATCGGGAAGATGTGCGTATCAGTGCACCCCCATATTATTCATCAAAATACGGTAGCATTTTTGGATACGCTTCAGTCAGATTAGCATACATACCTGCGAAATGATGCGTCACCTGCGCGCACGTACATTTTCAAATTTCCAATCAAATGCAAACAATTTTTGATTCAATGCCAAAATATCTATGAAATTCCCGAACCTGAAACGGGATGGCTAAAATAGCGATGGGAAAGGCGCCAGGATTTCTAGCGCCATGAAAAATTGGCGCTACCAGCGCCATGAAACATTCTCAAATACACCAGGGGGCAGTCCCAAGCCCTGTAAAGTGTAAAGTAAAGTGTCAAATGTAAGTCAAATGCAAAGTAAAGTGTCAATTGTCATGCAAAGTTCAGTAATAAAACTTTTTCTTTTTTGTTTTGATTGACACTTTACTTTGCATTTGACTTTACATTTGACACTTCACTTTACACTTTACAGGGCTTGGGATTGGCACCAGGTCCCATCTGAAATTCAATGTCGCTGCAGACACTATGTAGTTTACTAAAGAAGTTTTGAAATTTAGTAAATTCATAAATCAACTTAAAACGCGTCTGAGTTTACCAGAATGATTTACTCTTAATTTCCGTCAACTGAACTTGGACAAACATCTCGTTCAGGAAACTCAAATACGTTTAAAGCTAATTGTTCAGTTTGCTAAATTTAGTTTACTTGCTAAATTTCGTCAACTAGCGTAATGAGAACGTAAGGTGCACAATGCACATATTTGAGCGCATAAATTGTGTGCGAAACGCACCTTACCGATAATTAAATTTGTTACCTTAGCGCCTTAAGGCGTCAGGTGGCAGTCCTGCACCCTGTAAAATGTATCTTCGAGTGTCAAATGTCAATTAAAATAAAAAAGTTAAGATAATCTTTAACTATTCATTTTCCATTTCGTTCCAGATTTCACAAGTTTGTAAATATGACACTTAGCATGACATTTTACATTTTACAGGGCTTGCGACTGCCGCCAGGGCGCCATCCCAGCCCCACTTCGAGTGGCTTATTTGCAAAAACCAGTTGTTTCAGAGCTGCGCCCGGGTGCGTCGATGCATTGCGATCATTCCGCAGGTGAATATTGCCCCAATGCGGTGCAGACTTGTCACTTTAAAGTGGCGCTTGGCTATAAGTGGATAAGTGACTTGAAAAGTGTTGAGTTGAGTCAAGTGATGAGTGAACTGATAAATATGTCCGGGTTTTTTTATTTTTAGCTTTTATTTGGAAATTTGGTTGTCATTTATAAGTTTACTTACCACTTGACTTGTAATTTAAACATCAGTTACAACCTACCACTTTGCTTGTCATTTGTCCAGTTGTGGAATTGGCTCCTGAAATCATTTGAAATCTTGACTTTAAGGGACATCTGGAGCTGTTTCCCCCAGCAATTCATGGGGAATTCTCATTTTTCTATGCAAATATACATTTTTTTCTTGGCAGGCATCACTTAGTATGGAATCCTATCATAACCCATCTGAATAATGAAACTCAAATTATACAGTTTTTCATCATAATATTTCCTACTATGGAATAATTTATAATGAAATTTATCACAAGATTTTATTCATCAAGTTATGGCAGGTTTTTGCGTAAAGTATACATTCCACTCAGTATAGTGCACAAATTAATTGTGCATCATGTAAACAGTTATCTATTTAACAATAATTGGACACAATATTCACAGAATGAGCCCACATACACTAGTTTACATCAAAATTTGTGTCAACTGAATTCAAATTTTTTTTGGTGAATTATGTGATTTCAACTTCCAATTGTGATAGAGCATAGCTTACATTAATAGTATAACAGTGAAAACTATATAAATATTACAGTGTAAACAAAATTTTGCAATTGTACAGTCAGTTTTGTAAAATGTAATGTTCCTACATGTATAGACCTTCAATCTTTCCAAAAGTGTGTTTTTCAAAATATTTATATATCTCAATGTAAATATAAAAAAATTTGCAAGCACCCCCCCCCCAGACAAGTGCAGTGGATTTCTATTGCACCTGGGGAACACAATTACTGGAACTTTGCGTCTACTTTAGTCCACTTGATTCCTTTAGTTTAACCCGGATAAATAATTGTGGTCGTTTCATCATTCAAGGGAACATTTGTTTTAAAAAAAACGACAGATTTTTCCGCTCAAAAACCTCAAAATCGGAAGCCGAAAAATTCCGAAAACGCGAAATTTAGCCACCCAAAATCGTGAAAAACCGGTTTTTGCCTGTGCCAAATCACTTGGAAATGATTTGATCCGTCAAAATTATTGTATTGTATTGTACATCGGGATGATTGCGGTATTTTCGCCATATAGCGGAATGATTTTTCCGCATTGACGGAAAATTTCTCCGATTTTCATTTTCCGTTTTTGAGTTTGCTCTCTAAATTTCAAATCAGTTTCAAATAAAATTGTTTTAATTCCTTTGCTCAAAAACTCATAAGCCAGCTTTGAACGCAATTGAGTTTACCGGAATGAGAAGTCTGTCAACTACAGTTATTACCGGATATTAAAAATGAATTATTCCAGTAAACTCAACTGCGTTCAAATTTGAATTTCCGAAATTTTTGAAAGTATTGGACGTTTTGACATAATTTCAGAAAAAAGGTGATACTTATGTGAAAAAATTCTACTTGTTGACGTTTTTCTTTTTCAAAAATAATGTTAAACTATTCAAAAAGTTGCGAATTTTCCGCCACCGAATATACATCCCTTTTCTCAGTTTCAGGGTTTTACTGTGTCTGTTGTAAAGCGTTCCAGCGAGTTTCATTCCAATGTATTTTACAGTGTGTGTCAAAATTTCCGATTTTTTCTATTTTAGATCGTAAAATAAAGTGCCTTTTGTTTGGGATTAGATTTTTTAGGCATGCATTTGTTTGCTGATGACAAAGTTTAAATTTAGTTCAAATTTGTTGTTTATTTTTTCTTTTGTTCAATTTTTGGGTGTGGCTTTTTCACGCAAATTTTGAGCAGACCTTTAAACGCCCATATTAAGTATATATATAATTATTTATTTGCTGTCCATGACCAAAAAAACGTCAAATTTGTGACTAATGAAAATTGGCGATTGAAATAATTGATGTTCCCGAATATTATGCCGTTCCCCAGATTTACGTACATAAGTTGTAAACTCCGCCAACAGAATTTTTTTTGGAAACTGAAATTTTGGATATTATATGCGAGTGATTTTTGTGGAATGATGTCATGTTACATTGATAGGACTGGTGCCGCTCACAGACAATGTAAAATGCCCTGTAAAATGTAAAATGTCATGCAAAGTGTAAAAAGTCATGGAAAATGTCACATTGTGATGTGAGATGGCTAATTTTAATTTTGACACTTTACAGGGCATTTTACATGATCTGAGACACTGGACGGTATGTATACAATGAAAGATACCATTTTGTGTAGAATAAAGTCACGTGAAAAATTGTGGAACAAATTGAAATTGTGGTTAGAATAATAATGTGTTTGTTTTTATTCATGTTGGGGAATGGTAGATTTATTTGTGAAGTGCGCAAAGGAGTAATTGTGCAAAGGTAATTACCGTCTTTCCTCGAAATACCCCCTCAAAATGGGCACTATGAAATTGTGGTCCGGGAAATGCATAACAGACGTTCAAAACACTTACTGTGGTACGTTTGAACATCGTTTATACCATCTACATCCTTATATAAGGCTGTAAAAACTTATAAATGGTGGTTATTGTTGCATCTTTCACGTTTTTCTCTCAAAATTTTCACTCTGAAAAAATAAACCCCCGGGGGGTAATTCGAGGAAATACGGTAGATCACACAATTCCTTCAAAAAGATTTCCTATATCCAAATTTTGAGTTTCTAGAAAGAATCAGTTTACAGAGCGAAATTGCATAGGCACTATAATTCATGCGCATATTTTGAATATTATGCGGGTACCGTAATACGGGGTATAATAAAAATATCTAAATATATGATTACCTGTTTTTATACTCATGACAATTTTTTCAATTTGTATACAAATGCATATTTGTACCCTGAAAACAAAAAATTTAAATTAGAAAAAACAATTTTCAGTATCTAGTTGATAATATTTATAAACATTTAAAAAATCAACTCAAGCAAGTGAAAAAAAATTTATACACTTCAGTTTGCATTATCATTTTTATGGTATTTTTATACGCCCAAAAAAATTGCGCGCATGCACGCATTTAAATTTTTCAAAATTTTTCCTTTGATGTGATTTAATATGGCAGTAAATCTAATGATCTAATCAAAGATGGCACTTTTTTGGACCCACCTTCAAGTGTAAAAGTCAATACAATTTTTACGTATCACTTTAATTTAACCCAGCTCAAAAAGGCATCACTTCGTTAATGTTAATATTTAGCGAAAAAAGGTGTCTGTTTGTTACTTTTTTTGTTTTAAAATATTTACGCCGAAAAAATCCATTTTTTTGCATGCCTAACGTGAACGTGTTTTGATTTTGCACAGCTGGTTTTGCATATGCAAAATTGCGAATGCTCGGGAACAGGTTCACTCTTATTTTGAATTATTTGCTTTTAATTTGTCACGCCCCGGTTAATTTGTCTAAATAATTTATGTCAATTCCGCAAGAGAATGACAGAAAATGGAAATGTTATATTTATTGTAATACGGTAATACGGTACGGTTCAAACGATATATCGTATTGAATATCGAATATCGGAAATCGACGATTTTTTCATATCAAATATCGAATATCGATAAAGAAAATTTTGAAAAAATATCGAATATCGAATATCGATATCGAAAAGTCATATCGTTTGAACCCTATAATACGGTACATGAAATCAAAAGTGACAAGTCGAGTAATGAGACAAGTGAAGTTTGTAAGTGACAAGTATTCTCGGTAACAAGTTTACTTGTAACTTTTGGGTTTACTTAGTATATTTTTTTTAGAAATGGTATATGGATTCTTGTGGTATATAAGACTGGCAAAGTCTTAGACGACAAGCATTTCTGAGGCATCCCCCGCACCCTGTAATATGCACTGAAAAAATATCTAGTGGCATACAAGTGTAGCAGGAAACGGGGGTGCACTGATACGCACATCTGCCCGTTACGCACATTTGCCCGTTTTTTCACTTGACACTTTTTCAAGTGATTTTCAGATATGAGTGAAGTGAAAAACGCTGCGCAATGACATTATGAACTTTTTTCACTTCACTCATATCTGAAAATCACTTTAAAAAGTGTCAAGTGAAAGAAACGGGCAAATGTGCATAACGGGCAGATGTGCGTATCAGGCCTGCCCCGTAGGAAACCATGGAAAATGCCCTGTGAAATGTCAAATGTCCTGCTAAATGACGACGTTCAAAATGCCACCATTAAAAATGGCTAAAGCCAACAAAAAGTGGACGCCATATCCAAACATGTATGCCTTTGAATGCAGAAAAGTAATATATATCATAAAAATCTTGCCATTTTAAGATTGAGCTATCAAAAGAAGTATATCAAGGGTAATTTATACCTTTATTAATGATATAAGTAGGCTATCAACACAGCAAATTTTATCACAAGGATACAATTTCACCAAACTTTTGCATGTCAGTGTGAGCTGAGTCAATGTGCTGCACACTTGAAAGATACAAAAAGCTCACGCTGCCATGCAAAAGTTTGGTGAAATTGTATCCTTGTGATAAAATTTGCTGTGTTGATAGCCTACTTATATCATTAATAAAGGTATAAATTACCCTTG
>OZ038453.1:1055010-1080307 GCA_964036195.1 Sphaerolaimus hirsutus
ATTGGAGAAAATATGATACTTTAGTTAAGTTTGCCCACATGCTAGGCATGTGTTTTAAAATGCGGTATGTAATCTACCAACAATAACAAGACCAATACCAAAGATGCAATGTTTTGGAATGGATTTTTGTAAACTTCTGTAAAATGGTTGGGCATGAAACTCGGTAGTAAATGTAGACAGTTTGCGATTTGGTATGATGGTGTGCAGTGTGCATTCTGTGTGGTATAGGTTTTGTGATATGATAGTGTGGTTTTTGCAAGGTGTCAAACTTTGTTGTAATCTTCAATTGGTTACATTTGTGCTTTGCTGTTCTTTTTGTGTTTGTAAATCCTTGTGGTATAAATTGTAGAGAACCACAAAACCCAACTGAAGGTTGGAGAGAATCCTGCTATAGGCACCCACTACTCAGAGGCTTGCAAAAACTGACACCCCAATGGGGACCCCCCTCCAAATGGCACCCCCTGGGGAACCTCCCAAAAGTGGCACCCCCTGGGAACCGCCCAAAAATGGGACCCCCTAGGGTCCCACAAACATGGCACCCCCTGAGGACCACCAAAAAATGGCACCCCTTAGGGACCCCCCAAAAATGGCACCCCCTTGGGACCCCCCAAAAATAGCACCCCCTGGGGACCCTCCAAACATGGCACCCCCTAGGAACCCCCACAAAAATGGCACCCCCTGGGGACCCACCCAAAGTTGGCTCCCCTGGGGACTCTACAAAACCCAACTGAAGGTTGGAGAGAATCCTGCTATAGGTACGCACTTCTCAGAGGCTTGCAAAAACTGACACCCCAATGGGGACCCCCCTCCAAATGGCACCCCCCGGGGAACCCCCCAAAAGTGGCACCCCCTGGGAACCGCCCAAAAATGGGACCCCCTAGGGTCCCACAAACATGGCACCCCCTGAGGACCACCAAAAAATGGCACCCCTTAGGGACCCCCCAAAAATGGCACCCCCTTGGGACCCCCCAAAAATAGCACCCCCTGGGGACCCCCCAAACATGGCACCCCCTAGGAACCCCCACAAAAATGGCACCCCCTGGGGACCCACCCAAAGTTGGCTCCCCCTGGGGACTCTCCAAAAATGGCACCCCCCTGGGGACCCCCCCCCAAAATGGCACCCCCTATAGACCCCCCCGCAAAAAAAAATATAGCACCCCCTGAGGACCACCAAAAAATGGCACCCCTGGGGACCACCCAAAAAATGGCATCCCATGTGGACCCCCTTGAAATGGCACCCCCATATGTACCTCCAGAAAATGGCACCCCCTGGAGACCCCCCAAAAATGGCACCCCATGGGGACCCCCTCTAAATCCTGTAAACACAGCCCCTAGTTTGGAAACTCCTGTAAACTCAGCCCCTAATTTGGAAAATGGTATGAATATTTCAAAAAATCACTATCATCAATCCACAAATGCATCAATTCACAATTTTCAATTTTTTAGCCCCAGGGGTTAGACTTAAAAAGTTATGGTAATGTAGAGTAGAAATGGAGTGCACATTTCAAATCACTGCAATAAAAAACCCACAAATGCATCATTTCACAAATTGAAAGTTTTTGTGCCCAGGGGTTCATTATCAGGGTTTTAGTAATGTGGTGTCAAAATGGAGTGCATATTTGAAATCGCTACAATCAGAAACCCACAAACACATCATTTCATGATTTGAAAATTTTTGGCCCTGGGGGTTCATTTTCAGGGTTATGGTAATGTAGTGTCAAAATGAAGTGCATATTTCAAATCAAGGCAATCAAAAAGCCACAAATGCATCATTTCACAATTTCTAATTTATTAGCTCCATGGGTTCAATTTAAGGCTTACAGTAATGTAGAGTTGAAATTGAGTCATTTCAAATCAGTGCAATTAGAAACCTGCAAAATGCATCATTTCACAATAAGAAATTTTTGGGTCTAGGGGTTCAATTTCAGGGTTTTAGTAATGTAGTGTCAAAATGGAGTGCATATTTGAAATCACTACAATCAGAAACCCACAAATGCATCATTTTATGATTTGAAAGTTTTTGGCTTAGGGGGTTCATTTTTATGGTTATGGTAATGTAGTGTCAAAATGAAGTGCATATTTCAAATGAGTGAAATCAGAAACCTGAAAAGTTATGATTTCACAAATTGAAAGTTTTTGGCTCCAGAGGTTCATTTTCAGGGTTATGGTTATGTAGTTTTCAGGGTTATGTAGTGTCAAAATGGATTGCATATTTCAAATCAGTGAAATTAGAAACCCACATCAAATCATTTCACAATTTCTAATTTTTTAAGCCCTGGGCATATTTGAAATTGCTACACTCAGAAACCCACAAATCCATCATTTTATGGTTTGAAAGTTTTTGGCCCAGGGGGTTCATTTTTAGGGTTATGGTAATGTAGTTTCAAAATGAAGTGCATATTTCAAATGAGTGCTATCAGAAACCCGAAAATGCATCATTTCTCAAATTGAAAGTATTTGGCCCCATGGGTTCATTTTTAGGGTTATGGTAATGTAGTGTCAAAATGGAGTGCATATATCAAATTGGTGCAATCAGAGACCCAAATTTGAAATCAGTGCAATCAGAAACCCAAAAATGAATGATTTCACAAATTGAAATTTTTTGGCTCCAGAGGTTCATTTTCAGGGTTATGGTTATGTAGTTTTCAGGGTTATGTAGTGTCAAAACAGAGTGCATATTTCAAATCAGTGCAATTAGAAACCCACATTGGATCATTTCACAATTTCTAATTTTTTAAGCCCTGGGCATATTTGAAATTGCTACACTCAGAAACCCACAAATCCATCATTTTATGGTTTGAAAGTTTTTGGCCCAGGGGGTTCATTTTAGGGTTATGGTAATGTAGTGTCAAAATGAAGTGCATATTTCAAATGAGTGCTATCAGAAACCCGAAAATGCATCATTTCTCAAATTGAAAGTATTTGGCCCCATGGGTTCATTTTTAGGGTTATGGTAATGTAGTGTCAAAATGGAGTGCATATATCAAATTGGTGCAATCAGAGACCCAAATTTGAAATCAGTGCAATCAGAAACCCAAAAATGAATGATTTCACAAATTGAAAGTTTTTGGCTCCAGAGGTTCATTTTCAGGGTTATGGTTATGTAGTTTTCAGGGTTATGTAGTGTCAAAACAGAGTGCATATTTCAAATCAGTGCAATTAGAAACCCACATTGAATCATTTCACAATTTCTAATTTTTTAAGCCCTGGGCATATTTGAAATCGCTACACTCAGAAACCCACAAATCCATCATTTTATGGTTTGAAAGTTTTTGGCCCAGGGGGTTCATTTTAGGGTTATGGTAATGTAGTGTCAAAATGAAGTGCATATTTCAAATGAGTGCAATCAGAAACCCGAAAATGCATCATTTCTCAAATTGAAAGTATTTGGCCCCATGGGTTCATTAACGGGTTATGGTAATGTAGTGTCAAAATGAAGTGCATATTTCAAATGAGTGCAATCAGAAACCCGAAAATGCATCATTTCTCAAATTGAAAGTATTTGGCCCCATGGGTTCATTAACGGGTTATGGTAATGTAGTGTCAATGGAGTGCATATATCAAATCAGTGCAATCAGAAACCTAAATTTGAAATCAGTGCAATCAGAAACCCAAAATTGCATCATTTCACAAATTGAAAGATTTTGGCCCCAGTGGTTCATTTTCAGGGTTATGGTAATGTAGTGTCAAAATGGAGTGCATTATATATCAAATCAGTGCAATTAGAAACCCACAATGCATCATTTCACAATTTGAAAGTTTTGGCCCCATTTTGGGTTCAATTTCAGGGTTATTGTAATGTACTGTCAGAATGGAGTGCATATTTCAAATCATTGTAATCAGTAACCCACAAATGCATTATATCACAATTTATATTTTTTAGCCCCGGGGGCCTCACTTAAGGATTATGGTAATGTTATTGTTAACTCCCATAAACTCAGCCCCTAATTTGGCAAACACCCATCAACTCAACTCCCATAAACTCGGCCTCTAATTTGTGAACTTGTGTCAACAGCCCCTTATTTTTAAACTTCTGTCAACTCAACCCTAATTTATAAACACCCATCAACTCAACCCTGAATTGTAAACTCAGCCCCTAAAAACTCAAGTCAACCCCCTATACATGTGCAATTGCATTCTTGGGAAGCAACTTTGCCATCTACTAACCCTGTTTGTCAAGATTGTGGATCGTGTTTGTAAAGGGCATTTGTACTAATAAATAGTGACTGCATTGTGTGCAAAAACACACACGAATTGGGCACAATGAGGCCTGCGATTGTGCCTCCTATCTTTTGCATTGAAGCATCCCTAGCGTGCAGTTCTCTCGAAATTGTATAGGTGGAGATATGTCCGTCGACTATACATATTGACATATTCACGACCCACTGTGCACCGTTTTTCTACCGTATTTAAGATGTATCGCACTTCACTGTTCAGTAAGATGTTGAATTTCATTGACGCTCAGCGAAGGGAAACATAAGTGGACCAAACTTGTATAATATCATGTCTGCCGACTATATACGTTCATTAAAAGTATGCATTATTTTGCATTTTATGCACACTAACATTGATTTCATTCCATGAATTATGGGATTTCTATACTGGCTCAGACCTTTATGCAATCAACTTAACCCCATTCGTATGATATATTGATCATGCTTTTTACTCAAAATTCCGACGAAAAAATAACTCCCCCCCTCGAATAACTCCCCCCTCGAATAAGTCCCCCCTCAAAAAATTCTGAGGAAAAAATAACTCCCCCGGGGACTTATTCGAGGATTTACGATAGTTTTGGGCTAAAAGTTGACAAGTCCACCTTCCGCAGCCTTTTTTTATGGGAAAAAACGCAAGAAATGTGATAAGTCCATCATGGACACCGATTTCTAAAAGTCGACAAGTCCATAAATTTCCCACAAGGCAGGCGTTGGGCCGGCGGGAACAAAAATGTTCTCGAATGCAAGAAGTCGACAACTGCATTTTCCTCCCCGAAACGGTTTTGTTCTGTCCGAGTAGAACCCAGTTTTATAGACACCCAATTTTTTCATTATACGTAGAGAGCAGGGGCTGAAAATTCGACACTTTATTGTTAACATTTGGAACTTATTGTTGAGCATGAGAGAGCCCCATTGGACACGCACCAAGGAACTGGAATTGGAAATGAAACTTAGAATGCGATTTAGTCAAAATCGCATTTTGTGGACTTGTCGACTTTTAGAATTAGACGCCTCAATTAAATTATCAAGGTCGTTGTAATCTATCTCTTCGACTCAATTGTGCAAATTTTTAGACCCTGCACACACCAGGTGCCACCCCCAGACCCTGTAAAATGCTCTGTAAAATGTCAAATGTCAAGTGTCTAAAGTCATGGAAAATGCCCTGCAAAATGGCAGCTCGGTTGGCACTCACCTCAACTCGGTAGCCATTTTGCAGGGCATTTTCCATGACTTTTGACACTTTGCATGACATTTGACATTTTACAGGGTCTGGGACTGCCCCCAGTTGACAAGGAGATTGGTTGTCAACTGGGACTGGTTTCCATTCAAGTTGCGAATATTTGATGCGTCGCCCAACCAGGTTCAAATGCGCATAACGTATTTCTTCTAATCGAACGACATACCTCCAACACAAGGTCATTACAGGTTTTGGCGCCTTTTTTCACCCACCTACAGAAACATAAAACGGCAACCTCCAATAGAACGGCAGCTTCCAATAGAACGACAGCTTCCAATAGAACGACAGGTATAAATTACGTTGTGAGTGTTTGAAGACGCACAGATGTTTGAAAAATGAGTGGTGTGGTGAGGACATAAACGTGTTCAGAATTATAATTCTGGGGTGGTTTTCACATTTGTTTTTTTGAATTCATGCTGTGATATAAAAATGTTGTTTCATCAAATGGACAATGTGTGAAAAGGATTAGTGAAAAATTGAATGGCAGCCTAAAATAGAGACATACCTCTCATTGAACGGCACCTCCAATATAACGGCGGGTAAGTTAACGAAAAAATAAAACACCTTCAATTAGAAGAACTACGGTGCCAATATACCTACCGTATTTACTCGAATAATTTCCCCTGGGAATTTTTTTTTCGTCAGACATTTTTGAGGGGGGAATTATTCAAGTGGAGGGATTATTATTTCATCACAATTTTCAAGCATGTTTTTATCACACTACATACACATGTATGCCCTGTTTCCATCGGTAGTGCACATAACATTGCATCTTTGCACTCCGATGTACTGCATTTCCATTCCATGAATCAAAGTACACACAGATCTTTTGCATGCTTTCACTTGATCGATTCGTTTTTGTTAAAAGAATGTGAATGATCTAGAGAGGCAGCCTAAAATAGAGACATACCTCTCATTGAACGGCACCTCCAATATAACGGCGGGTAAGTTAACGAAAAAATAAAACACCTTCAATTAAAAGAACTACAGTGCCAATATACCTAAATTGTTTTTCCACATTGGCGCATGTGCACTTAAAAATGGTCCAGCCACCTGTCAACTAAAATCTGAATTGACATGGAAACCAGTTGACACAGAGCGTTTGTAGCGGTAGATTCCTGATGGTAATCTGCTCAGTAGTAATCTGTACCGATGGTAATCTAATTGTGATTACCATCCGTACATAGTAGATTACCATTCATACATTTGGATTACCATCAGTACAAGATCGATGAACATAAAAAATCACACGTTGCATATTCATTACATGTGTTTATACTCAATCCTTAAAAAACAAGATTGATTAAAAGTGTATTCATTACACATGTATAGGTAAATGAACTCTACAACTATGTTACAGATGCCAGTACACGACACATTGTACACATGGAAACCAGTTGACACAGAGCGTTTGTAGCGCCTTTAGTGTTTGACGTGTGTTTTTCTCGGCGCACCGCAAAGTATACTCGGCGTACATGATACTCTGCCCTCGCACTGATTTATGTCTCGTGTTGGAAGCGTGCCAATGATTATCAAATCATGCGATTTCCGTAAAAAGATTAATATATTCATCGATGTGAATATATTGATGAACAAAATTATAACAACAACCAACTTTGTCATCTTTTCATGAAATTCGTACGCGTTAACTATCATTGGCACACTTCCAGCGGGAACCACGCGTGCAAGGTGTAAAGTAACCGGAGTATAGGTGCAAAATCGCACCATAATTTGATGAATAAAATTTTGTGATAAATTCCGTAATTAATTATTTCATATACGCTATGCATGTTTCTGAAGGAACCACTCCATCATGACGTCATCGTTAATAAAACCAAAATCAAAACCATTTATCGTTGCTAAATACAAAACACCGCTCATTTCTTTTTGAGATATTCTTTTTTTGTGAATGTGGGTGCATAAGTATGCCGCTCCCGCGTTATCGACTAAGACATAAGTAACTTTGGACGCATACTTTGCGGTCCACTGAGTATAGTAAAAACGAAACATTGGGATGGAAAAACTACTAAATTTTTGGTGCATTATTCAGATGGGTTATGGTAGGTTTCCTCACTAAGTGTGATATCCGCCTTGTTTACTAATAATACTGTAAAAATAAAGTGAAAAATATCACCAGGTGGCAGTGCCAAGCCCTGTAAAGTGTAAAGTAAAGTGTCAAATGTAAAGTCAAATGCAAAGTAAACTGTCAAGTGTCATGCAAAGTCCAGTAATAAAATCCTTTCTTTTTGTTTTGATTGACACTTAATTCACTGAATGTGATCTAATAATACATATGATCTATTTGCTGTGTCCAATTCAAAACAAAAAGATTAACGAAGCAATAAAGCACATTTCGTAAAATTTAGTCGATAAAATCCGCTTGAATATTTTGATGAAAACATAATTCCCCGTGAATCATTCCCCCCTGAATAATTTCCCCTTGAATAATTTCCCCTCGAATAACCCCCCTCTAATAAGCCCCCCTCAAAAAGCTTGACCAAAGAATAATTCCTCTTGGGGGGGGGGGGGCTTATTCAAGCAGTCCCGTTGCGTAATACCGTATTACCTCGAATTATCCCCCCCTTGAATTACCCCCCCCCTCGAAATACCCCCCTAAAATTTGGCTGAGGAAATAATAAACCCCCCCCCTCGAAATACCCCCCCTAACATTGAGTGTAAAGAGAACGTACATGACAAATACCGCAGTTTGTGATCTATACAATGCAGAACACACGTTAAAACTGAAGATTGAGTGACGTTAGGGAAGGGTTTATGTTTATATACAGTTATAAAGACATATACATCTATGTAATTGTTCGATTTTTCTATGTCCAAGTATGGGGAATTTCCGAAAATTTCTGGCGAAATAATAGACCCCCCCCTCGAATAACCCCCCCCCCCTCGAATTATCCCCCCTCATAGGTTGCTGGCGAAATAATAAACCCCCTGGGGGTATTTCGAGGTAATACGGTACCTCTCTTTGCCAAGAAAAGCGTGACTCACGAAGCTTCGAAAGTGTGCCGGCTCGCATTCGATCACGCTGGGCGGCTAGTATTTAGAATCTAGAAATTGCACGCGCACGTGTGTGGCAATTTCATGATGCAAATTCGTTCCGATTTCGCACCGCCGGAAAAGTTTCGGGTTTGAATTTTTTTGTTGATATTTTGGTTGTTTTTGTTGTGTCTGAGTTTTATCTCTCCTCTAATTAACAGACTGATTGTCAGAATTAGTGATGTGAAAAGCGACAGAACTTTGGCGCCAAGCGCCAAAAGCGCCATGGCGCTTTTCTGACACTCAGCGCCAAGCGCCAATGGCGCCAGAGTAAAATGGCGCCAAGAGCCAAAAGCGCCATGGCGCTTTTCGCTTTGGCGCTAGCGCCATAGCGCTTTTACATCACTAGTCAGAATGTTATCGTATCTTTATGAATTGGCGCTGCACCGTAGTTTACCATCAGATTTTGGTAAACTCATAAATCAGCTGTGAACGCATTTGAGTTGACCAGAATGACGTATCTGTCAACTGCAGTTGATGGGGATTCAGAATAACCCATTCCAGTAAACTCAAAAACACGCAAAGCCGATTTATGAGTTTACCAAAATCTGGGAGTGTGTTCCGTTTTTCATCCCTAACGGTTTACATGCTCACGGTTTTCATCTAGACTATAATGCAACGTTTTACTTGCTAAAACATACGGTTTTCAAGCCCCATACATGTCAAATTGATGTGCCACTTTTCATCCCAGAGTATGACAGTTTATGTGCCAAAGTATTTCGGTTTACAAGCCACACAGGCATGCCAAATAAATACCGTATTTCTCCTGATAGAAGGGCGCCCTTCTATTTTTTCATCAACTTTTTTATCCACCCTTCTATTGGAGTCCGCCCTTCTATTTTTTCGCCATTTTTTCAGATAATCTTTTTTCAAGTTTAGCCAATATTTTACAGGGTATACTCAAAAGTCGTTATTTAGCATAATTTGAAACGATTTATAGAATTCAATGTATGTTAAATAACAACAATAACAACTGTATCAAAATTTTGACTACCTAATTTCCATCATACAAAAGGATGGAACTGTCTGACATCAGTGCTTCCAGCAGTTTTACTATGTATCTTCTACTGGAGATGCCCATTTATTGGAAACCCGCCCCTCTATTAGAATAAATACAGTATGGCACATTTCATGCAAAACAGTAAATTGGCACAAAACACACAACTTTGGCTTGAAAAGTGGCATACTCATAGCAAGTCAAGTGTCATACTTTTGATGAAAACTGGCACAGTAGAGTAGCAAGTAAAGTGCCACACTTAGCTAGTAAAGTGACACAGAATGGCGTGTAAACCGTGAGCATGTAAACCGTACGGGATGTAAAGTGGAAACCGCTCAAATCTGGCGGTAAACTAGCATGTGCACGCGCATAAAGTCAATGCACCAAATTCTTTTGAAACCCGTGTAATTTGCCAATAAAATTGTTTCCATTTATCGAGATGAATTGGTAGATTCATTGATAAAATTCAGAAATTGTGAAAAATTTTGAGAAATTATAAAAAGCAATTTTTGATCAATTATTTAGGAGTGGAATGGTAGATTTGTCTGTCAAGTTTGCAGTCAGTGCGTTTGCCTAAAAGATCCCAAATGCAATTCAATCGACATTCAGGGGGCAGTCTCACTCAAGCCCTGTAAAGTGTAAAGTAAAGTGTCAAATATAAAGTCAAATGCAAAGTAAAGTGTCAATCAAAACAAAAAGAAAAGATTTTATTACTGAACTTTGCATGACAATTGACAGTTAACTTTGCATTTGATATTATATTTGACACTTTACTTTACACTTTACAGGGCTTGGCACTGCCACCAGGCACCAAATCAAATCTATTTCACATTCAATCCAAAGTAAAAGTCAACTTCCCCACCAATGTCACGCATGCAAGCTCCATTCATTTCCTATGAGCACTGCTTATGTTCATGCGAGCACCCAGCACATGCACTTGGCCTACTTTTGCATGCAATATGCATGCATATTCTAGGTGCTTTGGCACTGTGCCAAATGCTGATTATAGGTGAGGTGAGCTTTGAGTTGGCAGAGATGGGTATTTGAGCTTGCAGGTATTTTAGTGTCATTTTTCACTTGTCACTTTTCATGTGAAAAGTTGCAACTTGAAAGTTTTGCATTGAATGACTCATTTCTTCACGCTTGCTGGTTGAGTTGTTTTAAACACAGAAGTTTTTTAAAAAGGTTTATGTGAACGCAAAGCGTTTTGAGTTTACTTGCTGCCCAAAAGTCAAGATGTGAACTGAAAAATGGTAACCCAGGTAAAACCAAAAAAAATGTAAAATACTATTTGAGTTCGAAATGCGCTAAAAATGTTTTTAAAATTTTTCACTTATAAAATAAACACAAGAACTTTTGACCATAAGAAAATCTATGACCAAGAACAAAATCATAAATACTTTTCGAGTAAAAGTAAATACATTTTCGCAAATTGCGCAATGGCAGAAAGTAAAAAATTGGCGGATGTCCAACAATTATGCGCATAAAAAATACATTTTGTTTTGTTCACATGGTAACAAAATAAACATGACGTCTTTTGAGAGCTGAAAGTGTTCCTTTTAGGTAATTTATGTGTGTTTCTGATGGCGTTTTTCATGTTAAAAAGTTAATGTTTAATTTTTTCTGGGTTTATGAAAGTTTTTGAGGAAATCGCCACTTCGTTGTTTTGGAATATTTCTGGGGTGTCTTTGTTGGAATTTTTAAGGTACAAAATGCAACCGTTTAATTTAAAATACCTAACTTAAAAAATTATATCGCAATACAGGGGTGGGCATCTTCAGTTACCGCTGGGAAAATGCGATAGATTGAGCTACGGTTGAGCTATCAGAATGAAATTTTAACACAATGGAGTAGACTCCATAGGACACCTATTCTGAAGTTTGCAACCCAAACGGCCACATTTTGGGTGAGTTGTGGAACACACGGTTTTTAGTGTAATTTTGTGACTTGGCGTCACCCATAGGATAAATCGAGGGTGGCATTTGAGGGGGGGGGGCATCGGTCGTTGGTGTCGTCCCATTCTGTCGTACATCGGCCGATTTTGATGCCCTTTGAGTATGTTGTGGTCGCGCCTACTACCAAATTCTTTTTTTACTCGAATAGTCCCCCAGTCCCGAGATAAGGGGGGTGAAGTCACAAAATTACACTAAAAACTGTGTGTTCCACAACTCACCCAAAATGTGGCCGTTTGGGTTGCAAACTTCAGAATAGGTGTCCTATGGAGTCTACTCTATTGTGTTAAAATTTCATTGTGATAGCTCAACTGTAGCTCAAGCTATCGCGTTTTTCCAGCGGTAACTGAAGATGCCCACCCCTGTACTTATCCTATATACCTGCCTATGTCAACTGTGCAGCTCTTTTTATGCATTTTTTAAGTGAAACGCAAAAACACATCTATGCAAGCTTCGCTTCTAGCTGGCGCTGTGCCAACGTGTTATCATTAAACTTTGAACGCCTGTTTATTACCGTGTTACTATGAATTGAATTGAGAAGCTGTTTGCGTTTGACGATTTTTTTTTTGCGAACTTTTTTCCCGGTATTCTGCGTTATAGTTCAGAAAAAGTCTTTTACTACATTTAATTACCTAAAAGCATTATTTTGATATTGAATTTCAATTTGAAATTAGCCATGTAATTCAGTTTGACAATCGCAAAAACGATTGCAGAACGAAAATTTACGTACACATTTAAACGAATTGAAATAAATCGTCAGTTCTCAAGTAAAAAAAACTGAAAAACTTATTCATTTTCCAGAAAGATCTCAAAAAAATTAAAACCCCCATTTCAATAAAAAAATATATTAAAAACACATGTAATTTATTTAATTCTCACTGTGAACCACCCTGTAAAATCCTTCTGGGACAGAGAATAGAACGGAACTCTAGGAGATCTGTCAGTGCCCAGTAACGATGGCAAACGAAAATGCGAATAATAATAACTGTTAGAAGAAAAAAATTAAAAAATAGATTTTTTTAAAGAAATATTCGGAAACTCTAAAAAAATTATTTGTTTCTCTGTATTTGTGGTTGAAAATAGGGTGTCAAAATTTTTTTTTTACGGAAAACGGAAACGGAAAAAAAATTTCAGCAGCCGGAAAACGGAACGGAAAACGGAAAAAATTTGCACTTGGCGGAAAACGGAAACGGAAATGGAAAAAAATTTCAGTGGCCGGAAAACGGAAAAAGGAGCCGTAAAAACGGAAACGGAAAAATGGAATTTGCATGGAAATGGAAAAATTTGCTGAAATTTTACCAAAAAACGATAAAATTCGCTGAATTTTTACTGGAAACAGAATTTTTTTTACATAATTGACAATCTGCATGACTGTTTACCAGTTTGGCTGGAACAGAAAACAGATAGTTGAGCCAGAAAAGGGTAAAATGAGGCGGAAAGCGGAAAATTGAGGCGGAAAACGGAAAAAAGGCAGAAAAACTGGAAATTGAGCCGGAAAACGGAAAAAAGGCGGAAAAACTGAAAATTTAACCGGAAAATGGAAAATGAGCCAGAAAAACGGAAACGGAAAAAAAGGTGGCCGGAAAACGGAACTGAAAACGGAAAAAAGTTGCCTGCGGAAAATGGAAACGGAAAACGGAAAACGGAAATTTGACACCCTAGTTGAAAATGCATATGAAACAACACAATTCATAGGGTCTATTTCACATGTATCTATTTGCAGCATATTTAAAGCAGTATGAAAAGTAGTCGCTTTTACATTTCTGTATACAGCAGTGAGTAAAAAAGTATTTTACATATACTTTGAAACAGTTCACAACAACACGCCAAACATAAAGATATTATTGAAATTCAGCAGAAAAAGTCAGAAGTGCAATTTTTTACTGGAGAAGATTCAAAGGTTTGAAAAGTATTCCAAAAGTTTGGAAAATTTTAAACTAAATTACAAAATTTGAAAACTACTTTTGAAAAAAAACAATTCGAAAAATCAATTTAGAAAATATTACAACATTTGCAAAAGGTTTTGCCATCGCTAGTGCGCAGTAAAGCGTCCCACTTCTAGTAGTGTTCCTGTAGTAGAAAGATGAGACAGCCTTCGGGAATATATATTCATTCCATTCCAGAGCTCAAACTAGGCTACTGTGAATTTTGGAAATTTGAATTTTGAATTTGAAATTTGCGACAAAAAATTTTATCAAGGCGATTTTGGCGCATTTCGTACAATTTACAATTTCGTACAATTTTTCCCCAATAAAAGCGGTCAATTTAAGCGATTAAATTCGGTAGATTACGGTAGAAGCGAGCGCCTGAACCAACTGTTGCCTTCCCCATTGCAATGTGTTCCTACGCACGCGGCCGCTTTTTGACATTGCCGGGAAAGTTATGTTTTATTGTATTTTTTTATAAACTCTACTTGGTATTGCACACATTAGTTTCCTGCCAGCAAACTGAAAAGTTGGTAAACTGGCAAATATGGTAAATTGACCCTGAATGGCATTTGAGTTTACTGGAATCGGGTTTTCTTACTTTACAGTTTACAGTTAAAGGAGGGTAAAAATAACTCATGCCAGTGTTTACTCAAATGTATTCAAAACTCATTTATGTGTACAGTGACTTTGTGGCCACACAAGCTAGTTTTCATGGTTTTAATTTTAACAGAATTTCATAAACTGAATGGCTGATTGACACTTCCATAATCCTGCAACGTACTACTTACACCCCAGCACAGTAGTATTAGGATGCAATTATTAGTTTACAGAAATGATCAGTCCATTAACTGCTGTTTAAGGAGATCGACAAGATTTTGATTGGTTTTTCAAATCGGAACCATGAAAACGAGCTTGTGTTGTGCCCTTATCATTAAATGTATGTACCATATTAAATTTAAATACAGAAAATAAATTTTTTGCTATGTTGCTTTCAGTATGGGTGAAAATGATAGTTTACAGAAATGATCAGTCCATTAACTGCTGTTTAAGGAGATCGACAAGATTTTGATTGGTTTTTCAAATCGGAACCATGAAAACGAGCTTGTGTTGTGCCCTTATCATGTTATGTATGTACCATATTAAATTTAAATATAGAAAATAAATTTTTTGCTATGTTGCTTTCAGTATGGGTGAAAATGATGAGTATTTGTCTTGATGTGTATCATGTGACTAAATTCATCAAGATATGGTAACATTCTCCATGAAACATGCATTTATTTGCCAGGCTTTTTGTGGTCAGAAAAGTCAGTAAAAATTTTAGTTGAAAAATGAAATCAGATTTCATGCTTTTTCACAGAATGTTACCACCTTTTGATATTTCCAGTTTTGCATTGCTATTTTGGCAATGTCTTACTGAAAATTCTACATAAGACATGCATTAAAATTATGATTCAGTATTAAATAAAAATAACCCCATGGTGAACTCAATCTATAGTTAAGAAAGTTTTGGTTCATAATTTGTATTCAAAATGGTATATTTCAGCCCAAACTATGCCCTTGGAAGAATTTTTCACCAAAAGCATGTGACCTGGCATGAAAATTTGATAGAATGATCAAATCATACATTTTTACATAATCACCAACAAACAATCACATTCCAAATGTGCACATTCACAAATATAAAGTTTCAAAGTGCAGCTTCCCCGCCCAAGCGCCGGCTGCAAGCAGGCACTTTCCCATGTGTGCGCTGGGCTGGGTGTGGGCGGCAGGGCAGCGCTACTGGGGCTAGACTATGAACTCGACCCGGACTCGACTCAGACTCGACTCGACTCGGCACAATGGGGAATGTTCTTGAAAAACAGCGTAATAACTCATCTGTCTGAAAAGAGATTTGTTCAAACTGAATAATTAGACTGAGCAGACATTAACAGTGAAGTAAAAGGTTGAGTGTGAAGTGAAACATTTAGAGACAAATGACAAATGACACAAAAATGTAACAAAATGTGAAAAGGGTGCAGAAAAGTGCATAAATCAGCACCTTTTACTCGTCAGCACTCCAAAATCCTCAGGATTGTTGTTGAAACGATGCTTTGAATTCATTTTTAAAATTACATTTCATTGTCATTTACCATTTGTCCTTTAACTTTTTGCTTTACTTTTTGCCTTTGAACTTAACTCTTGACTTGCCATTTGTCAAAATTACTTAAATAGCTTTTATCATTTCCCATTTTCTTTGTTTCTTTTGGAACTGGCCCCTTGGACTGCACCAAGCACGAATCGAGTCGAGTCGAGTCGAGTCGAAACCTCGTCGAGTCGAGTCAAACCCTTCCCAGCCCTACCTCGGACATTACGCAACAGCGCACTATGACTATGCTTCTCGCGCACACACGCTATGACTGGCCCCCATTGCATAGCTGCCAGCTATAGGACACACACGTTCAGTTCCCATCACGTTGCGTGGGGGGGGGAACGCCTGTAGTAAGTGTGCCCCGCTACCGTAAGATTGTGAATGTAGATGTACTGATAAATTGGGAGGGTTATGGTAGGGTGTTTTTTGGGGTAGGTGTTATTTGGGGGGTTGATTTTGGATTGGTTTTCGGGGGGTTGCAGTGTACTTTTGCACTTGTCACTTGACGTGTCACTTGATATGTTACTTTACACTTTATGAATTGGACACAATAAAACCATAACCATTCAAAGTGACACTCTCACACTGTAACATGCTTAGTCATATTCCAAATGTCATGCAAAGTGTCTAAAGTCGTGGAAAATGTCCCGCAAAATGTCAAATTTTCTTTTAGTTTGAGAGCAATCAGTTGGAATTTTACATGACTTTTTACAGTTTGCATGGCATTTGAAATTTTACAGGGCATTTTACACCCTTTTGGGAGTGGCACCAGGTCAAACAGAAACATAAATAGTATTATATTCATCTTTCTATTCAGTAGATTACGGTACTACCGTAATCAGCTGGCACTGGTTCAGAGCGCACTTCCAGAAATCTAGATGTTCCTTCAATATAACACCCCCTAGCTTGGAAAATTAAAATTGAATTGAAATTGCGTGGATTTGAATTGGAATTTTACTGATTTGAAATGAAAATTTGCTTGAATTTGCGAAGTTTTATTTTGTAGTGTGCTGTGGTTGGAATTAAATTTGTGAAATTTAGTGTGAAGTTAAGTTTTATTGACTATTTTTAGGCTTGAGAAGTTTTCGAGACATTTTCCTTTAAAAAAGTCATTCTAAATAATATGTAGGTGTTTATCTTTTTCCTGTCAAATAAGTTTTACAATTTTTACATTTCATTGCATCGTCAATTTTTTTGTAAAAGTCCATTTTTTTGTCAAAAATCAAGTTCAAATAAATTCGATTGTGCTTTCGCACACTAGTTTTCACATGAAATTGGGAGAACTCACAAATCAGTTTTGAAGGCATTTGAGTTTGCTACAATGAGGTGGCTGTCAACTACAGTTGACGGAGATTAAAAATGACTCATTGTGCCTGCACACACTAGTTTTCACCGTGACTTCGTGTGAAAACTGAAAATTTTTCAAATGCAAATTAATGAACACGGTTGAATGATTTTATTTAATTTTAATTGGAATTTAGATTAATGAAAGTTAAAATTTAAAAATTTGAAAACTAAAACACACATAGCATATAAAAAGAGTAGGCTGGATGTGGCCATGTGGCCATTTCAGTTTTCACATCCGTCACGGTGAAAACTAGTGTGTGTAGGGCCATTGTGGAAAACTCAAACACGTTCAAAGCTCATTTATTAGTTTTTGAAATTTCGTGTGAAAACTAGTGTGTGCAGAGCCAAATACTACCACATTCTCACAATAAAATATTTTTTTCCAAACATAAAAACAAGCATTTTTCTGGGCACATTTTGTTCAATTTGAAAAAATGTCTGGGTTCACCTCTCAGAATAGTTTCCATTCAAAAAATCAAACAAGCTTTTTTTAAATCAGACAGTTCAGTAACGTTGGAAAAACTTTTGAAGATAGGTGTTGAATTTGTATTATTTTTTTCTAAATTAAATTTTCTCATTTTGATTTTTTATACTAAAAATAGTTTTTGAATGTTTTGAATGACTGAATTTTAGCGGAGTTTTTGAGTATTCTATTCTTCTTCTTTGATTTTTTTTGCTATTTTGGTTAAATTGTAGTGTTTTGGAAACACTTGTTGCCACAGACATATGCCATCTTTTTGTATTATATTTTACCGTTATTTCCACTATTATACTATTGAATTCATGTGAAAATGACGAATTTTCAATTGTGTATTGGCATGTTTACACGCATTCTTTACCTGAAAATAAACAAAAATTATCAAAAAATTAATTTACCTCTTTCTATTGTTTTTAATTATTCTTGCAAAAAAAAAATATTTTTTTATTTTTTAAGAAATAAAAATTCGAATTTCTCTTTGCCATCGCTACATATCAGACACTATTTTTTCTGTTACCCATTTGAATAGAATGAATCATTGTTAGGAAGTCTTTTGAGACTTTTGCACATTGGAATGTTGTGTGGGTTTGGCATGACTTTTTTGCGCTCGCAATTTGCAAAGTTCTCGCCTTAAAAAATGTCCCAAAAATGTTACACATTCATATTTAGGTATATTTTTCTTCCGATTTTCCGGAAGGTTATTTTCCTGTGTTTTCGTTCAGTTAATGCTATGATATTTGAAAAAATATTACGTGCCATTTTTGCAAATGTTTGAACAAACCTAATAATATCACTATGGCAATATTTTCATTATTATTTTTCCCTTGAAGTTTAGAACAAAACGTTTTTATCGAAACTCTGGTGTATTTTTTTAAAACAAGTCTACTGACCGCTGTTTACAATGAAATCTACTATTATGCATCTGAATAAAAATATAACATTTTATTTCATTTGTTTCTCACTCTATGACCGAATTTTACGCGCATGAATTATCCGTCAAAATTGGGTAACATTCTTTGTATAATTAGCGTTTATTCCGGTCAGTTAAATATTTCTGAGTAATCTACATATTTATCGAAACTCCATTCATTCATAATCTTCACCTTTTTTCCACTGAAATTATTTGGCTCTTTTCCAATTTTTTCCAACGAGAATTTGTTGTCTGTTCAAAGAAAAATCGCTGTCACAAAACATAAAAAGGAACTTTTTCAAGTAGGGAACTGGGCATTTTCCCAAATTTCTCAGTGACCTTGAATTTCATAGCGTGTGTGCGAATTTCGATCTTTGCGGCTACCAAAAAGCCATGAAATTTGGAAAATGATGGAAATTTTTTTGGCGGTTTTGGCGCTGGCGCCATTTTTTCTAGGAGTACATGTTTTATTGCGTTTTGGATAAGTTTTTGTGTCCGAGGAAGACGAAAATTTGGGGGCAGGCCTGATACGCACATCTGCCCGTTACGCACATTTGTTCGTTTTTTTCACTTGACACTTGTGATTTTCAGATATGAGTAAAGTGAAAAAAAGTTGCGCAATGACATTAGTGAACTTTTTTCACTTCACTCATATCTGAAAATCACTTGGAAAAGTGTCAAGTGAAAAAACGGGCAAATGTGCGTAACGGGCAGATGTGCGTATCAGTGCACCCCCGAAAATTTGTGTCCCTTGTGTACTCATTGGACAACAGAGTATACTTTCCCACCTACCATATTTCTTCTAATAGAACGGCATACCTCTGACAGAACGGCACCTTCAATAGAACGTCAGGTTTTGGCACTTTTTTGCACTCTCGAAAACAATAGAACGGCAGCCTCCAATAGAACGACATCTCCAATAGAACGGCAGGTAGACAGTACGTTGGAAGAGTGCCAGAGCACTCAAATATTAAAAAAATGGGTGGTGAGAACATCCAAAGTGTTCAGAACTATGATTTAGGGTTTTTTCACATTTTGTTTTGTTTGAATTGATGCTCTCATAGTAAAATGTTGTGCATTTTTCATTAAAAACACCATGTTCAAATGAAAAATGTCTGAAAAATATTGGTAAAAAAATAAAATGGCAAAGTATTCAAAAAGGCGGAGTCAGGTGCAACCAACATGTTTCATGCCTGAAACCTTTTTCAAAAAAAATACAATACAATGTCGCTGCAAACACTAGTTTACTAATGCAAATCAGTAAACTCGATTGTCAGCTTTGAAAGCATTTTAGTTTACTGGAATGAACTATTTTTACTAGGTATGCTCAATTGTAGTTGACGAACACCTAATTCCAGTAAAATTGAATTTCGTGTCAACTAAATTTTTAGTTTACTGGCGGTAAAGTATTGTGCGCAGCGCCATTGAATAGCATTTTCTTGCTAAAAAAGTGTGGCGTAAATCGAATCGTACCCATTTTTCCCATCACTATCAAATAATTTTGTAGTCATTCTTTTTGAGTTCACTTTTGTGCGGCGTCACGCTGTGTTTTTGACGAGTCTAATTTTGGGATTTTGTTGCATAAATTCGGAATTGAATTTTGTCAAAAAATTGATTTTATGGATTTAATTGGAAGGGTAGATTACGGTAAAATTTCACGATTTTGATTACTTCAAGCCGTGCAAATTTATCTTAATCTTTCTGTCACATTGATAGATAATTTCAATTAATTATTCACGCATTTGATTGCGATTTTGTATTTATTTGCGGAAATTGATTTACATCGACATGAATTTAAATTGACATTTCGTTCGTTGGGTTCTGTTCCGCGCGTAAATTTTCGCGTTTTATAACATTTGAATGGCTTTTTGGGTGTCAATATCAAGGTCATTTCTGCGCATTATACATTTTATTAGGTGACACTTGTATTTTTCATTTTATTTGAATTCAAGCATGCATTGAATAGAATCTGGCCTTTCTACAAAAAAATTTGGTCATTTTTTAAAAAATCTTGACTGCTGTATACGGGGGTTCCCTTCCCACAAAGATTTTTATGCTTTGAAGTAATAATTTTGGAGGATTCCAAAAGTTGAATGTTCTTCCATTCCAGTTTTGACAAGTTTTGCAACTTTTAAGTTTAAAGTGACTTTTAAGTGACTGTTTAAGTGCGCAAGCAGGGACGTACGCAGGATTTTTGAGCGGGGGGCGGATTGTATACGGAGCCCGGCGAACGGGGGGGGCGGCGCCCCCCCCCTAAAATTTGGCTTTATAGTAAAGGAATGGAGCCATGGCGCTGGCGCCATTTGTAGGCGCCAGCGCCATGGCTGTATTGGCGTTGGCGCTGGCGCCAACGTATACTCTATAGGTATCGATTTAGACCTATACATAGGACTAAGACACATGTTGGACACTTTTATGATGCTTTTCGGGCTCCTGAAAATGCACAATAACAATGGGGTGGGGTTTGCGCGCTTGCGCGCAAAAATTTTTGAAAATGCGTACAAAATCGCTTTATAAAAGTGCCATTCCTGGCAAATTTTTATGTCCGGCCCGGGAACGGGGGGGGGGCGGCCGCCCCCCCCCGCCCCCCCCCCCCTGCGTACGTCCTTGTGCGCAAGTGTGAAGTGAAGTGATGAGCGATAAATCAAGTTAAGTGAGGTTTTTCAATGCATCGAATGACAAGCTAACTTTTCAAAAGTGACTGGTAAATTGAAAAGTGACAGGTTAATTTCTAAAAAAAGGTACTGGCCACACTTGTCACTTTTCTCATCACTTGTCACTTTTCTCATCACTTGTCTACAAAAAATTGTCGCTGCGCACACTAGTTGACAACCGAAATTTGTGAAACAGATAAATCTGTTGTAGGTAGACACATTTGAGTTCAGGGGTCTCCAAGATTTCGGCCTTCGCGGGGGCTGGATAGATAGCAAATCGCTCCTCCGGAGGGATAGATTGCTGAACATTTTTTCTTGGGGGGGAGGCTTGGGGGGGGGGCTGGCGGGGGCACAATATATAGGCTTTTTCAGTGCATAGAAGCAGAAAGACGAAAAAATCGCTAATTATCGGTTAAAAGTGGCTAAAAGTAGGTTTAAAATGGCTAAAAACAGGCATATAATCATGCATATAGACGGAGAGCACGATTTTGAAGGTTAAAAACTATAAAAAGGTGCAAAAATTAGTGATTTTGAGTGAAAATTGGGGCAAAAATTCTCAAAAACCACTCCATTTAGATAGATAGCTGAGCGATTGGGGGGGGGGTATTTGGTGGTAGTAGCCAAAAAAATTTGCCTCGGGATAGAGTTGGGGGGGGGGGGGGCAGCCCCCCCCCCAGCCCCCCCCCCCCCCTAGGAGACCCCTGTTTGAGTTCACCATAATGAATGATTTTGACAAACTCAAATGTGTTTAAAACAGATGTGTTTATCAACTTTGGAATTTTAGCCCCTTTTAGCTCTGGTAAGAAATTGTAAACAAAACATACATTCTTCATAAAACTCAGATTTTCATAAAATCAAATAGTTCCCATCAAATATTCACATTTCTGCATATAAATATATTTATGATCGCTTGATAAATTCTAAATATTCCCACAAATGCCAATTGTTTTCATGTATTCAGTATTTTTGGTGCCAGGCGCCCCAAAAAGTGTATGGCACATTTTGAATTGAATGCCTATATAATCTCATGGCTGGGGAATTTCCTGTTTTATTTTTAAGGGGGTGTTTTTCGAGGAAAAAATTGTTTGGTGCTCTCTTGAGGGAGTCAGTTTTTGTGTTCTGTTTATGTAGTAGATTTTTTATATCCACAGTTTTGCTCGAATTGACAGGTTATTGTGAATATTTACATAAAAACTAAAAAGTGGTGAATGTAATGAAGTGGCAAAGGTATTTTCAGTAAAAACTTCTTGCCACTGCACTTTTCCAAATGTCACTTGACTCACAACTTAACCATTTTATCGTGACATCCATTTGTGGAATTGGTAACAGATTGTCAGATTGCAACAATTTACTGGGGGCTAGATTTTATCTTGCAAATCTTGCTTTTAGCAAATTTAATCTTGCTTTTATCCCCCTGGAAATAACCCCCGGGGGTTTATTTTTCCAGAGTGAGAATTTTGAGGGGGGTATTTCGAGAACTGTGTTTTTAAATTTTCATTAAAACAATGACTTTGTTACTTGAGAACAGGTTTTATACCATCTAAAAATATTCACATAAGTCTATAAACTCTTACATATGGCAGTTATTGTTGCATTTTTTATGTCTGCGCACGTTACACACAACAAAATAGTATTGTGAATTCTGCAAAATAAATTATATTAGTGCTTCGAATTACCCCCCCCCCCCCCACTCAAAATTTCGAAAAAACAATTTTGACAAAAACTTTCCCGCCAATGTGTATCCTTTGATAGCAGCTTGGTAAATATTTACAAGCTATTCCCTTAATTTTTCCCTATCTATCTTTTTGTTACCTTTTATGTTATATATTAGTCTATTGTCATGGATAATTGTGAAATTTTTGGATTAAAGTTTTAGATAATTTTTTATAGCTAATATGTTTATTTCATGAAGATTAATATTGATTTAAGCATTCTTGCATGCAAATGTTTGCACCTTTCTAATCTTTTGAATGCGCACATTTGCATACAGAAAACTCAATACCGTATTTCCTCGAAATACCCCCGGGGGGTTTATTTTTTCAGAGTGAGAATTTTGAGGGGGGGTTAAATGAGGGGGGGGGGGGTATTTCGAGGGGGGGTTTACTATTTCGCCAGAAATTTTTTGAAATCCCAGTACTAAAATGTCGTCTGAAACGTACGCAGACGTCGAAAAATGCAACAAAAATCGCCATTTATAAGACTCTAAAGACATTTATAAGTGTGTAGACGTACAAACACTGTTCTCACATAACAGAGTCATCGTTTTTAACGTGTGTTCTGCATTGTCGGGATGACAAACCGCAGCCTTTGTCATTTACGTTCTCTATACACAAAATTTGGGGGGGGGGGTATTTCGAGGGGGGGGGGGTTATAAGTTCATAGTGTCCATTTTGAGGGGGGGTATTTCGAGGGGGGGTATTTCGAGGAAATACGGTAGCTTGCAAATTTGCACCCAGAAAATTTATGTTCCCGTGATTACAGCTTTAAGTTGACTAATGAAAATTTTATCTGGCCGGGCGGTTATGATCTTGCAATTTTACTTTTGCGCATGCAAATGTTCGAGATAAAATATATTTTTTCTACGATAGCTCAAAACATAAGTTTCAAAACCTCTTCACGCAATGAAATATTCATAATCTTAGTTAACTTAGCTAAACATATTGCTATAGAAAGCCGTCAAAAAGACCCTACACACACTAGTTGACAAGAACACCGAATGTCAACTGGTCCCCATCCCAATTTAAAGCTTGCTCAATCTAATTGCCTGCTGATTCAATATTTTGTTTCAACGCTAAGCCCCATTAGCAGCATAATTCAACACTTTTGCATATGAACGTCGTTCGCCGGCTCTTGAGCGAGCTTTGAATTGGGATGGGGACCAGTTGACATTTGGTTTCCTGTCAACTAGTGTGTAGGACGAAAAGAAGGCTTCCATGGCGCCATTCCATCACTAATAAGTATTATACATATTTATAAGCCCAGGGTGCCATCAAAATGGATCACACCAGTGCATTTTTTCCCTGCATTTCAGTGCCAGCCTACAAGTCGCACTGAAATTCAGCTGACAAACTTCTCAGATGTGTGCATTTGCTGGAAATTAAATCCATTTGAATAGAAGAAGTGATGACTTTTTATTGTTTTTGTTGTTTTTTTGTTAAAATTGAGGTTTGATTTATGTTGTTTTTTGCGGTTTTTGAATGTTGCAAAACGAAGTGTCAAATTGGGTGACACATGTCGTGCACCAAATTATTTAAGTTATCCCAAACTTTTTTTCGGCCGATCCGATTTTTCCTAATTTGGAAAATTCTAATTCTAGTGTTCTATCGTATTCCTTCTAATAGAAGAGCGCCGTTCTATTTTTCGTTAACTTTTTACCTGCCGTTCTATATTTTCATTAATTTTTTTCTTCACATTTTCATTTAGCGAAACTTCAGCAGATTGACCAGCGATATGAGAAAAATTGTGTAAAATATGCTTTGAAATTGTTTTTATCCCGTAATTCCTGCAGGCAAGCTGTGTCTTCAATTGCACATTTAACTTATTTTACCGTATTTCCTCGAAATACCCCCCGGGGGTTTATTTTTTCAGAGTGGAAATTTTGAGAGACAAACGTGAAAAATGCAACAATAACCACCATTTATAAGTTTTTACAGCCTTATATAAGGATGTAGATGGTATAAACGATGTTCTAACGTAACACAGTAAGTGTTTTGAACGTCTGTTATGCATTTCCCGGACCACAAATTCATAGTGCCCATTTTGAGGGGGGGGTATTTCGAGGAAATACGGTATATTTCCTTGTTAGTTCAAAAAGATTTTTTATAAAAACTAAAGTTTTTTTATTCAGCTGCTATCAAATTTTGCGAAGGATCTTCAAAAAGTTTCATGTTTTCAAATTTCAGCTAAGTTATATTTTTGACACTTTCTATGCGTCAAAATTACGCAGCTTTCTAGCTAACGCCATTATGTAAACATCAAATCCGGTTACACTCAAGATTTAAAAAAAGAAAAATATACTCCGAAAAAAAAAGAAAAATTTCCGTTCGAACGCAACCTGAAACTTATACCTTCAAATGTGTACTTAACACTTGAAAATGGCACTTTACTTTACTGTTGCAATATTTCGGGGATAGGTGCCGCATTTCGAGTTAATTCTATTGAGACACCGGATAAATTGAGACAAATGTGCAATAGTGTGCAGATTGATACAAATTTGATGCTGCCACAAAAATACTTCATTACTGTCACTAAATATACTCCTTGGACAGCCGAGTGTGCATCCACACATACCGTATTTCCTCGAATTACCCCCCGTGGGTTTATTTTTTCAGAGTGAAAATTTTGAGAGAAAAACGTGAAAATGCAACAATAACCATCATTTATAAGTTTTTACAGCCGTAT
>OZ038453.1:1080507-1157880 GCA_964036195.1 Sphaerolaimus hirsutus
CAACAATAACCATCATTTATAAGTTTTTACAGCCGTATAAAAGGATGTAGATGGTATAGACGATGTTCTAACGTAAACACAGTAAGTGTTTTGAACGTCTGTTTTGCATTTCCCGGACCACAAATTCATAGTGCCCATTTGAGGGGGGGGTTTCGAGGGGGGGGGGGTATTTCGAGGAAATACGGTACTTATGTCTCACGCGCCAACTCACAAACGCCATACTAATGCACCTACTTTCATAGAAAATAAGAATTTTAAAAAGAGAAAAGGCGGAGTTGAGTACGACAACCAACACATATTTTTGGCTGGAAATCTTTTTTCTTTTTTGTAATAATTTTTGGCTTATAAACGATGACGTCACGATGGAGTGTTTCATTCGGTGCTTTCTCATCTGCTCTGAAAATTATTTTATCTTTCATATACCGTATTACCTCGAATTATCCCCCCTTGAATTTCCCCCCTCGAATTACCCCCCCCCCCCCCCTCCTCAAATTGGGCTGGGGAAATAACCCTCCCCACGAAATACCCCCTCCCCCCCCCCCCCTTCGGAATGATGTACATCATGTATGCAATGTACGTGAATTATTTTACGTAGGGGGTTTATTTTTCACAGTGAAAATTTTGAGAGAAAAACGTGAAAAATGCAACAATAACCACCATTTATAAGTTTTACAGCCTTATATAAGGATGTAGATGGTATAAACGATGTTCTAACATAACACAGCAAGTGTTTTGAACGTCTGTTATGCATTTCACGGACCACAAATTCATAGTGCCCATTTTGAGGGGGGGGTATTTCATGGGGGGGTATTTCAAGGAAAAAACGGTAGTCTGTGTAGCTATCTACGTTTTCATGTCCAAATAGATCCTGTTTGGACACATTTATTACCTGTTTTTGGTACGCAAATGCCTACTATTTACTACGATCCTCACAAAAATTTCTGACGAAATAATACCCCCCCCCCCCCTGGAATAAGCCCCCCCTCGAATTAACCCCTCTCCCCCCCTCAAATTTTGCCGGCGAATTAATAAACCCCTATGTCGGTATTTCGAGGTAATACGGTAGGTATTATACAGGGGTGGGCATCTTCAGTTACCGCTGGAAAAACGCGATAGCTTGAGCTACGGTTCAGCTATCACAATGAAATTTTAACACAATAGAGTAGACTCCATAGGACACCTATGCTGAAGTTTGCAACCCAAACGGCCACAGTTTGGAGGAGTTGTGGAACACACAGTTTTTAGTGTAATTTTGTGACTTCACCCCCCTTATCTCGGGACTGGGGGACTATTCGAGTAAAAAAAGAATTTGGTAGTAGGCGCGACCACAACATACTCAAAGGGCATCAAAATCGGCCGATGTACGACAGAATGGGACGACACCAACGACCGATGCCCCCCCCCCTCAAATGCCACCCTCGATTTATCCTATGGGTGACGCCAAGTCACAAAATTACACTAAAAACCGTGTGTTCCACAATTCACCCAAAATGTGGCCGTTTGGGTTGCAAACTTAAGAATAGGTGTCCTAATGGAGTCTACTCCATTGTGTGAAAATTTCATTCTGATAGCTCAACCGTAGCTCAATCTATTCGCATTTTCCCAGCGGTAACTGAAGATGCCCACCCCTGTATTTTTTTCTGAAGAATAATTTTTTATTAATATTTCTGCTTGTCCCATGTGGAGCCAAGGAAAATTTAAGACAATGCCAATTTATCCGCTGCGCGAATACATTTCAAACAGTTTAACGCGAACATCTCCATCATAATGCGCGTGCACACACTAGTTTACTGCCAGATTTTGGGTAAACTCATAATCAGCGGTGAACGCATTTGAGTTTACCAGAATGAGTTACCGTATTTCCTCGAAACCCCCCCCCCCCCTCGAAATACTCCCCCCCCCCCCCTCAAAATGGGCACTATAAATTTGTGGTCCGGGAAATGCATAACAGACGTTCAAAACACTTACTGTGTTACGTTAGAACATCGTTTATACCCATCTACAATCCTTATATGAGGCTGTAAAAACCTATAAATGGTGGTTATTGTTGCATTTTTCACGTTTCTCTCTCAAAATTTATCACTCTGAAAAAATAAACCCCCGGGGGTTAATTCGAGGAAATACGGTAGTTCGTAATCCCAATCGACTGCAGTTGACAGACACCTCATTCTGGTCAACTCAAATGCGTTCAAAGTCGATTTATGAGTTGACCTAATTCTGACGGAAAACTAGTGTGCGCAGCGCCAATATGCATTTATGCTTTACGCAATAGCAACGCATATATTTTGCCCTATCCAATTATTTATGTACTGGAAAACTTATATGTTGAATTGACCGTGCGTCAAGTGCAATTTATATACGAATATAAAAATAATCATTTTGAAGTACATTTCGTGCATTTCTTTGAAGTTGCGCATTTTGAAACAAAAGGCACTTGAGATGGCGAAAAGTAATCTTTTGGAACGTTTTTGTGTTTATGCGGTTTGAGTTGGCGATAAATATGCGAGTTTTAGAACGTTTCGGACTTCTATCCGATTTTTTTTCGTCATTTTAAAGGCTTATTTTTTTCAAAGCTGCGTTCAGACTTGCGTTATGTGCCGACAAATAAAAAAGTTAAAATAAAGTTCCATATCTGCAAGAAAAAACAGTGAAGTATACTCACTAGTTCAGTGTACAGTGTACACACATGCCAAATTTCAGATAAATCGGGCCTTCGTTCCATAGTTATAAGCATTTGAAAAAGTTGATCAAAAACAGCGAACCGACAACGTCAAAATTTTTCAAATGCTTATAACTATGGAACGACAAGCCCGATTTATCTGAAATTTGGCATGTGTGTACTCTGAACTAGTGAGTATACTTCACAGTTTTTTCTTTGCAGATATGGAACTCAAATTCCGTATTTATGGAACTTTTTTTACTTTTATTTGTCGTCACATAATGCAGTCTGAACGCAGCCTTATGAATTTGTCACAAAAATGACAATAAATTGTCCAACTTTTGTGCTTGTCGCTTGCTCACAACAAGCATTGAAATTGAATGGCCATGAAGAATGTTCAATCAATGCCACAAAAATGTTTATCAAATTTATTACAGGAAAAACTGTTGTCTGAAAATACAGAAACTGATATGACATCTGAATTTACAAACAGTGTTACCATATTTTGATGAATAAAACACACGTGGGAAAATTGTGCAACAAATTCACATAGTGATGTTCGATGAAACAAGATAAGAAAAGAATATGCCGTATTACCTCTAATTATCCCCCCTTGAATTACCCCCCCCCCCCTCGAATTAACCCCCCCTCAAAATGGGCTGGGGAAATAATAAACCCCCCCTCGAAACACCCCCCCTCCTGAATGATGGACATCATGTATGCAATGTACATGATGTACTTATTACTACTAATTTGGATTGCAGTGACACTTGTACGCTCATTTGTGTACAAATGTACACCTATAGCCCAATTATGACCTACTTTCTCAAGTTTATTACCGTTTTTGTGTATGAAAAAGCGTATTCTTTACTATGAATTTCACGAAAATTTCTGACGATATAATAAAAAAAACCTCGAATTAACCCCCCGCCCTCAAATTTTGCTGGCGAAATAATAAACCCCCATGGGGGTATTTCGAGGTAATACGGTAGTGCTTGTTTTTCTTATTCAGATAGACTATGGTAGATTTCATTGTAAAGTGTGCAGTCTTTAATAGTTCCGTCTTTGATCAATGTTTGTTTTAAAAATAGTTTATCACTAAATTTCGACATGACTTTCACGTATTCAAAATTTCTATTTGTTTTGTAGTGGTAATAAGTTTGTCCTAACAATGAATAAGCATTTATATTTTGCTGTGTGTAATGTTGTTTGCGCGAAAATTGAGGAAATTTGAAGAAATTGCTATTAGTTATATTACTTTCATATTTATTTCTCTCGATTTACGATTTTCTTTTCCATTTATAGTAAAGTAAGCAAAAATCTTGTCAAATTTTTACCAAAAAACCCCAGAATCCATGTTTTTACATCCATTTCGAATTAAAATTAGTCAAAATTTCACTTTCAAATGAAATTGTTCTGTGATTTTGCATGCGAAATAAGTGCAAACCGCGAAACGAAAATGCATGTTGATGGAACATGGAACAGTGCACACGCATTTTGGTTCTGCATAAATCAAGCTATTACCGTATGCCTAGAATAACCCCCCCCCCCCGCCGTGAAAAACTACCAGGTGCAGGTTCCGCAAGTGGAAAAGTTAATAGTTAAAACTTAAGAGTTGAGTAAAATGATAAATGATCAGTTAAGAGTTAAGTTAAAAGTTAAGAGTTGAGTAAAATCATTTGTCGTTTTACTCAACTCTTAAGTTTTAACTCTTAACTTTTCCACTTGCGGAACTGGCCCCAGTTTTTGTGAAGTTGGGAAAATACTTGATATTTATAGTATGATATTTACCTTGACCTTGATATTTATACGCCCCCTCTCAGAAATGACGAAATGTGCCTATTTCAGTTGACATTCCAGTTGACATATTTTATATTTGGCTACTTCAACTACCATTATTGAGTCTGTTAATGCCGATACCTATTTCACTACTTTGATAAGCAACAAATTTACTTTGAAATTACATACAAAATAATAACCCCCCTCGATTAATCCCCCACAATTAATCTCAAAATTCTGGCTAAAAAATAGAAGCCCCCGGAAGCAATTCGAGGTAATACGGTAGGTTGCGGTCTAAAATCTAAAACAAGTTCCATTAATAAATGCATATTCCGTTCCGATATTTATTTACGACTAGTAGTCAGCTGTGTGACCCAAATACAGAACAAAAATACAATACAATACAATAGAACTAGATGTAAAACCGATATGTTACACGTGGGTACATACAGTCCACTGACCGCACACTTTACAGTTAAATCTACCGTATTCCATTTGAATAAAGAAACTTGAAAAAATTCAATTTTATCTCAAAATATTACATTGCTCTTACTATGGGTGAATTTGGAGCCCAATTTATCACGTGATATTATTCGGGGCAGGCCTGAAACGCACATCTGCCCGATACGCACATTTGCCCGTTTCTTTCACTTGACACTTTTTCAAGTGATTTTCAGATATGAGTGAAGTGAAAAAAGTTCACTAATGTCATTGCGCAACTTTTTTCACTTTACTCATATCTGAAAATCACTTGAAAAAGTGTCAAGTGAAAAAAACGGGCAAATGTGCGTATCGGGCAGATGTGCGTATCAGTGCACCACCATATAATTCATCAAAATACGGTAGCATTTTTGGATACGCTTCAGTCAGATTAGCATACATACCTGCGAAATGATGCGTCACCTGCGCGCCCGTACATTTTCAAATTTCCAATCAAATGCAAACAATTTTTGATTCAATGCCAAAATATCTATGAAATTCCCGTACCTGAAACGGGATGGCTAAAATAGCGATGGGAAGCGCCATGAAAATTTCTAGTGCCATGAAAAATTGGCGCTACAAGCGCCATGAAACATCCTCAAATACACCAGGGGGCAGTCCCAAGCCCTGTAAAGTGTAAAGTAAAGTGTCAATTGTCATGCAAAGTTCAGTAATAAAACTTTTTCTTTTTTGTTTTGATTGACACTTTACTTTGCATTTGACTTTACATTTGACACTTTACTTTACACTTTACAGGGCTTGGGATTGGCACCTGGTCCCATCTGAAATTCAATGTCGCTGCAGACACTATGTAGTTTACTAAAGAAGTTTTGAAAATTTAGTAAATTCATAAATCAACTTAAAACGCGTCTGAGTTTAATAGAATGATTTACTCTCAATTTCCAACAACTGAACTTGGAGAGACATCTCGTTCAGGAAACTCAAATACGTTTAAAGCTAATTGTTGAGTTTACTAAATTTAGTTTACTTGCTAAATTTCGTCAACTTGCGTAATGAGTACGTAAGGTGCACATATTTGAGCGCATAAATTGTGTGCGAAACGCACCTTACCGAGAATTAAAGTTGTAACCTTAGCGCCTTAGGGCGTCAGGTGGCAGTCCCGCACCCTGTTTAATGTAAATTAGAGTGTCAAATGCGATGTAAAATGTCAATTAAAATAAAAAAGTAAAAATAATTTTTTACTGTTAGTTTTTTTTCGTTCCAGATTTCACAAATGTGTATGACACTTAGCATGACATTTTACATTTTACAGGGTGCGTGGCCGGCACCGGGGCGCCATCCCAGCCCCACTTCGAGTGGCTTATTTGCAAAAACCAGTTGTTTCAGAGCTGCGCCCGGGTGCGCCGATGCATTGCGATCATTCCGCAGGTGAATATTTCCCCAGTGCGGTGCAGACTTGTCACTTTAAAGTGGCGCTTGGCTATAAGTGGATAAGTGACTTGAAAAGTGTTGAGTTGAGTCAAGTGATAAGTGAACTGATAAATATGTCCGGGTTTTTTTATAAAGCTTTTTTTTTGGAAATTTGGTTGTCATTTATAAGTTTACATACCACTTGACTTGTCTTTTTAACATCAGTTACTACCTACCACTTTGCTTGTCATTTGTCCAGTTGTGGAATTGGCCCCTGAAATTATTTGAAATCTTGACTTTAAGGGACATCTGAAGCTGTTTCCCCAGCAATTCATGGGGAATTCTCATTTTTCTATGCAACATATATTTGTTTTATTCGGCAGGCATCACTATTGAATCCTATCATAACCCATCTGAAAAATGAACCTCAAATTATACAGTTTTTCATCATAATATTACATACTATGGAATGATTAATTATGAAATTTATCACAAGATTTTATTCATCAAGTTATGGCAGCCGGCAGGTTTCTGCGTTAAGTATACACTCCACTCAGTATAGTGCACAAATTAATTGTGCATCATGTAAACAGTTATCTGTTTAACAATAATTGGACACAATATTCACAGAATGAGCCCACATACACTAGTTTACATCAATTTTGTGTCTACTAAATTCAACTTAATTTTGGTGAATTATGTGATTTCAACTTCCCTATGTGATAGAGCATAGCTTAAATAGTATCACTTGGTGAAAACTATATAAATATTACAGTGTAAACAATATTTTGAATTGTACAGTCAGTCTTGTAAAATGTAGTGTTTCTACATGTATTGACCTTCAATATTTCCAAAAGTGTGTTTTTCAAAATATTTATATCTCAATGTAAATATAAAAATTTGTGCAAGCACCCCCCCCCCCCCCAGACAAGTGCAGTGGATTTCCATTGCACCTGGGGAACACAATTACAGGAACTTTGCATCTACTTTAGTCCACTTGATTCCTTTATTTTAACCCGGATAAATAATTGTGGTCGTTTCATCATTCAAGGGAACATTTGCTTTAAAAAAACGACAGATTTTTCCGCTCAAAAACGTCAAAATCGGAAGCCGAAAAATTCCGAAAACGCGAAATTTAGCCACCAAAAATCGTGAAAAACCGGTTTTTGCCTGTGCCAAATCACTTGGAAATGATTTGATCCGTCAAAATTATTGTATTGTATTGTACATCGGGATGATTGCGGTATTTTCGCCATATAGCGGAATGATTTTTGTCGCATTGGCGGAAAATTTCTCCGATTTTCATTTTCCGTTTTTGAGTTTGCTCTCTAAATTTCAAATCAAGTTAAAAAAAAATTGTCTTAATTCGTTTGCTCAAAAACTCATAAGCCAGCTTTGAACGCAATTGAGTTTACCGGAATGAGAAGTCTGTCAACTACTTAAAAATAACTTAGTTATTAAAAATAACTTTTTCCAGTAAACTTAACTGCGTTCAAATTTGAATTTCCGAAATTTTTGAAAGTATTGGGCGTTTTGACATAAATTCAGAAAAAAGGTGATATTTATGTAAAAAAATTCTACTTGTTGACGTTTTTTATATTCAAAAATAATGTTAAACAATTCAAAAAGTTGCGAATTTTCCGCCACCGAATATACATCCCTTTTCTCAGTTTCAGGGTTTTACTGGGTCTGTTGTAAAGCGTTCCAGCGAGTTTCATTCCAATGTATTTTACAGTGTGTGTCAAAATTTCCGATTTTTTCTATTTTAGATCGTAAAATAAAGTGCCTTTTGTTTGGGATTAGATTTTTTAGGCATGCATTTGTTTGCTGATGACAAAGTTTGAATTTAGTTCATATTTGTTGTTTATTTTTTCTTTTGTTCAATTTTTGGGTGTGGCTTTTTCGGGCAAAATTTGAGCAAACCTTTAAACGCCCATATAAAGTATACAAATAATTATTTATTTGCTGTCCATGAACAAAAAAAACGTCAAATTTGTGACTAATGAAAATTGGCGATTTAAATAATTGATGTTCCCGAATATTATGCCGTTCCCCAGATTTACGTGCAGAAGTTGTAAACTCCGCCAACAGAATTTTTTATGGAAACTGAAATTTTGGATATTATATGCGAGTGATTTTGGTGGACTGATGTCATGTTACATTGACAGGACTGGTGCCACTCACAGACGATGTAAAATGCCATGTAAAATGTAAAATTTCATGCAAAGTGTAAAAAGTCATGGAAAATGTCACATTGTGATGTATGATGGCTAATTTTGATTTTGACACTTTACAGGGCATTTTACATAATCTGAGACCCTGGACGGTATGTATACAATGAAAGATACAATTTTGTGTAGAATAAAGTCACGTGAAAAATTGTGGAACAAATTGAAATTGTGGTTAGAAAAATTATGTGTTTGTTTTTATTTAGATTGGGGAATGGTAGATTTACCGTATTACCTCGAAATACCCCCATGGGGGTTTATTATTTCGCCAGCAAAATTTGAGGGGGGGTTAATTCGAGGGGGGGTTTATTGGGGTACATCTGTACACAAATGAGCGTATAAGTGTAGCTGCGATGCAAAAAAGTAGTAATAAATACATCATGTACATTGCATACACGATGTCCATCATTCCGGAGGGGGGTATTTCGAGAGGGTGGTTTATTATTTCCACAGCCCATTTTGAGGGGGGGTTAATTCGAGGGGGGGGGGGTTAATTCAAGGGGGGGGGATACTTCGAGGTAATACGGTATTTGTGAAGTTCGCAAAGGAGTAATTCTGCAAAGGTGATTAGATCACACAATTCCTTCAAAAAGATTTCCTATATCCAAATTTTGAGTTTCTAGAAATAATCAGTTTACAGAGCGACATTGCATAGGCACTAAAATTTACGTGCGCATATTTTGAATATTATACGGGTACCGTAATACGGGGTATAATTCAAATGTCTAAATGAATGATTTTTTATGTTCATGACAATTTTTTTAAATTTGTATACAAATGCATATTGTACCCAGAAAACAAAAAACTCAAATTAGAAAAAAAAACAATTTCAGTATCTAGTTGATAATATTTATAAACATTTAAAAATCAACTCAAGCAAGTGAAAAAATTTTATACACTTCAGTTTGCATTATCATTTTTATGGTAATTTTATACGCCCAAAAAAATTGCGCGCATGCACGCATTTAAATTTTTCAAAATTTTTCCTTTGATGTGATTTAATATGGCAGTAAATCTAATGATCTAATCAAAGATGGCACTTTTTTGGACCCACCTTCAAGTGTAAAAGTCAATACAGTTTTTACGTATCACTTTAATTTAACCCAGCTCAAAAAGGCATCACTTCGTTAATGTTAATATTTAGCGAAAAAAAGTGACTGACTGTCTGTTACTTTTTTTGTTTTAAAATATTTACGCCGAAAAAATCCAATTCTTTGCATGCCTAACGTGAACGTGTTTTTTGCGCAGTTATGATTTTGCACAGCTGGTTTTGCATATGCAAAATTGCGAATGCTCGGGAACAGGTTCACTCTTATCTTGAATCATTTGCTTTTAATTTGTCGCGCCCCGGTTAATTTGTCTAAATAATTTATGTAAATTTCGCAAGAGAATGACAGAATGTGGAAATGTTATATTTATTGTAATACGGTAATACGGTAGGGTTCAAACGATATATCGTATTGAATATCGAATATCGGAAATCGACGATTTTTTCATATCAAATATCGAATATCGATAAAGAAAATTTTGAAAAAATATCGAATATCGAATATCGATATCGAAAAGTCATATCGTTTGAACCCTATAATACGGTACATGAAATCAAAAGTGACAAGTCGAGTAATGAGACAAGTGAAGTTTGTAAGTGACAAGTATTCTCGGTAACAAGATTACTTGTAACTTTTGGGTTTACTTAGTATATTTTTTAGAAATGGTATATGGATTCTTGTGGTATATAAGACTGGCAAAGTCTTAGACGACAAGCATTTCTGAGGCATCCCCCGCACCCTGTAAATAATATGCACTGAAAAAATATCTAGTGGCATACAAGTGTAGCAGGAAACGGGGGTGCACTGATACGCACATCTGCCCGTTACGCACATTTGCCCGTTTTTTCACTTGACACTTTTTCAAGTGATTTTCAGATATGAGTGAAGTGAAAAACGCTGCGCAATGACATTAGTGAACTTTTGTCACTTCACTCATATCTGAAAATCACTTGGAAAAGTGTCAAGTGAAAAACGGGCAAATGTGCGTAACGGGCAGATGTGCGTATCAGGCCTGCCCCGTAGGAAACCATGGAAAATGCCCTGTGAAATGTCAAATGTCCTGCTAAATGACACCGTTCAAAATGCCATTTTCCAGGGTATTTCACATGGTCTGGGAGTGGCACAGCTCGCAACTTTACTTGTCACTTCATTTACCACTTGCAACTTAATTGTCACTTATCAGTGTCGGAAGTTAATTTGCCCTGGTCATAAACCAGAAATTTAAGCGTGACAAAATAACAACTTGTTTTCGTGATTTCTCCATTTTTATCTCACCTTGGCAATCACGGAATCAATCAATTTTTCCTAAATTTCCCCGGATGATAAAACGGCGTTATTTTTGTCTTTTTCGCGGGCACACCCATCAAATCAGAACCCAAGCCAAGCCACAATTTGCAGAAATTTGTTTGGTTCAGTGATTTATTTACAGGGTGGTTCATTTTGGTGGGTTTTTTTTGTTACTTTTTGTCACTTTATTCCTAAAATATGGTAACATTTTTACCTTGTAAAGTATGAGGTCCACTTGATAAAAGTAATTTTTTTGTGTAAATACTCCATCTTGGAAATAACCGGGTATAACTGAAGTCTACAGTAATACGAAAATAGAAAATTCACATGATACTTTTACGTGACAAATTGTTATGAAACACAACAAAAATACAATATAATCTCCACCCATATTTCATATTTTATTGTTCTTAGTCACATACATTTTTCACTTTTTCAATTTACACTTTTTTCCAAGGAATGTAAACTTTGTTTTTGTAAACATTGTCTTTTTGCGGCCAATTTTTCTGCTTGGGTGCAGCGTTGTTAAATGTACTGAACTTATTTAAAAATGTATGCAAATTTTTTTAAATTTACTCACTACACAAAACTGAAAATACAGGGGTGAGCATTTTCAGTTACCGCTGGAAAAACGAGATAGCTTGAGCTACGGTTGAGCTATCACAGTGAAATTTTAACACAATAGAGTAGACTCCATAGGACACCTATTCTGAAGTTTGCAACCCAAACGGCCACATTTTAGGTTAGTTGTGGAACACACAGTTTTAAGTGTAATTTTGTGACTTGGCGTCACCCATAGGATAAATCGAGGGTGGCATTTGAGGGAGGGGGTCACTAGTCTTTTGTGTCGTCCCATTTTTGATGCCCTTTGAGTATGTTGGGGTTTGGGGTCGGGGCTACGACCAAATTCCTTTTTTTTCTCGAACAGTCCCCCAGTCCCGAGATAACAGGTGTCAAGTCACAAAAATACACTAAAAACTGTGTGTTCCACAACTCACCCAAAATGTGGCTGTTTGGGTTGCAAAGTTCAGAATAGGTGTCCTATGGAGTCTACTCTATTGTGTTATCATTTCACTGTGATAGCTCAACCGTAGCTCAAGCTATGGCGTTTTACCAGCGGTAACTGAAAATGCCCACCCCTGTATAAGATGACAGTTGCCACCCTGAAAATTGTAATGGATATGAAAAGGTACTTTACTTTTTGTCAGAGAAATTCATTAAAATGTTTTTCTTTACATTTTTACCTATGGAAGTCGCTTTGGTCCTTGAGAAAATGTAAAATGAAACAGTTCCAGATTTATTACTCATGAAAGTGTAATCGTTTTATAGATCTAAATTTAAATGGAGCATACGTTTTTCAAAAGGTCCCTTAAATCTACAAAAATACTAATATTTACTAAAGGTGTTGTCCCTCAAGATGTCCTCTTAAAATTATTCAGATGTTCTGAAAAAGTACCTACCGTATTACCTTGAATTATCACCCCCCCCCCTTTGAATTAACCCCCCCTCGAATTAACACCCCCCTCAAAATGGGATGGGGAAATAATAAATCCTTCCCCTCGAAATACCCCCCCCCCTTCGGAATGATGTACTGTTTATTTGCATTGCAGCTACACGTAGACTAGTTTGTGTAGCTATCTACGTTTTTATGTCCAAATATATCCTGTTTGGACACATTTATTACCTGTTTTGGGTACGCAAATGCCTACTATTTACTACGATCCTTACGAAGATTTCTGATGAAATAATAAAAAAACCCTCGAATTAACCCCCCCTAAAATTTTGCTGGCGAAAAAATAAACCCACATGGGGGTATTTCGAGGTAATACGGTATACCTTCATCAGAGAAGATGTAAACATTATTTACTCGGTACTCAAGTATACATACTTTTTAGAGTAAAAGTATATTCCCAGCTATAGTTGCGCTAGGCATTTTTTACACTGAATTTCTTTCACATTGAGTCATCTTAATTTCATGGGCGTATGCTCTATGATTGGTAATAAATAACTGGGAAATTTTAGATTTTGAACTTAGATAACAGTTCATTATAAATTTCACCGTTTCCCTACCGCATGAGCGGTTTTCGTGATTGAAATTTGGTTCATATTTATTTTGATGACTTATTTGAATTTGAGGTTTGATTTGAAACTAGGATAAGAATTTTTATTAATCATTTTTGAGTTTATCCACTGGCGGAAATCTACATTTAAATTGAATTTCTGAACATTTCAGTGTGTGATGTATGTTTCAAGTTTAATAGTGAATTTTCCCTTTTTATTTGTATTAATGTATGTCGCACTTATTTGGTCTGGGGCCAGTTCCGCAAGTGGAAAAGTGAAGAGTTAAGAATTGAGTATAACGACAAATGATTCTACTCAACTCTTAACTTTTAACTTTACTCTTAACTTATCATTTATAATTTAAATCAACTCTTAACTCATTACTCTTACTTTTCCACTTGCGGAACCGGCACCAGATATCATGTTTGGCTTTTTTACAAAGTTTTCTAATAATTATTTTTTGTCTTCCTGAATAATTTGGTGAGTCACAAATGCCACATTGTTCCTGAGTCAATTATTCGGAATTTTTATGTTCATCTTGTATCTGATTTGTCCCAAAATTCATGCGACACCCAAAATTGGTTCTTTTTCAGTGCACACATAAGAAGTTCCTTCATAATTATAGACAAAAATTGTTGAATGTGAGATTCCCAATTTATAAATTTGGCTAAAAGTTTGCTTTTTGCAATATTCATGAAATGCATCCCAGGGGGGAGTCCCAAGCCTTGTAAAGTGTAAAGTAAAGTGTCAAATGTAAAGTCAAATGCAAAGTAAAGTGTCAAATGTAAAGTCAAATGCAAAGTCAAGTGTCAATCAAAACAAAAAATAAAAGATTTTATTACTGAACTTTGCATGACAATTGACACTTTACTTTGCATTTGACTTTACATTTGACACTTTACTTTACACTTTACAGGGCTTGGGAATGGCACCAGATGATATTGGCATTTATGCAAATTTACTTTGAAAACAGATTTTGCTGGACACTGAACACTAGTTATTGTATTTTCTGATAAAATGGTGTCATTTCAGAAGTCCTACTTTGTGTATTTACACGTGCCAATTACAAATTAAGATTTTGAAAATGTCATAAAATGACATCAATCAATAGATCCAAAAACAGTTTTCTAATTTTTTATTTCCAGAAAGTATCAGTTTACAGAGTTGATTGACTTAAATAATTCACTCAATAAAATTAGCACTTTATTTAAGTATCAATCAAATCAAGTTTTTCATATTATTATAGCCACTTTTATAAGCACTTGTCTCATATTTTTTAGAACACAGAAACTCTTTCCTGGTCAAAATAGCGGTCACTTAAACATAGAAGATATCTAGGTAAGGTTACTTTTACAAGGTCACTTTGCATGCACTAGGGTTGGTAAAAATGCGCCATTGTGATATAATATCAGTGATAAAACACATGATTTTTTAGATTTTTTCAGATACTGCTAATTTTTCACCAAGAAGGGACAATTTTTGTCACTTGAAGGTTTTTTTGCAGTTGTGGTTTTGCACAGCTGATTTGCATATGCAAAATTGTGGAAAAACCCTGGAAAATTATGAAAACCAAGAACTTATGAAAAATTAAACTCTTTCCAATTAAAAATCTTCCTATTACACGTTTTCAATTGATCCACAAAGAGCGGAAAAGGTAAAAAAGTAATATAAAAAAACATTTGCCCAACCCTAGTGGCACTTTTTATCTGCGCCAGCAAATCTAAATGCACAAAAATATGACTTCATTAGATGCGCTGCGCCTTTTTCCATATCTGGCAGCAAAGATGCACATTGAGTTATCAAATAAAGATTTTTGGGCTTGATAATGAATTTTACCTTGATTGAGTTTGGGGTTATATTCGGTTGAAATCTACCGTATTCTAGCTGAATAAAAAACGTGTTATTTTTACAGATTTTATGACATTACTTTCACTATACAGGTCAATTTGATGAACCATTTTCACGTGATTTTATTCATCAAAATACGGTAACACTTTTTCTACAGTGTTCAGATCGGTATAGATATTTATTTACATAGATGCACCTTTGATCTTGTAAATAATTGGGTTCATTTCTATATTTATGGGCTTGATTGATTGACATCCATTTACGAAAACGTGTGTCGCATTTTTTGAGCGAAAACACTTTTTTAGTTTATGTTGTTGTAGTTTCTATTTTTTTATCATTTAAGTTCGACAGAATTGTTTTATTTGTAAAGTCACGGATTTTCACACTCTTAGTGTAATTTTTCAATGCCAATTTTTTATTCCAAATTAACATTCCGTGACGAGTGTAAATTTAAATCAATCGAAAGCCTTTCCAATTTCAAAAGTAGCTCAAAATCATTTCCTAGTGAATCCCGCTTAAATTTCCGCGCAAAAATTAAGACAATACACTGATATTTTCCTTCAAATTCAAAAACTAAAATTTGTTTTTTTTTGTCACTCTTAGTGGCGGCCAAATTCAAATAGCACGACGCATGCAATTTTTGTAAAAACATTATTGTTGTGTGAATACATAAAACGTCATAGCAGCAATGATTTTTCGTTTTTTTTAAACCAAAAATTATATTTTAAATATGGTTGGCACGCTTCCAACGGCAACAACGTGCTCAAGGTGTAAAGTCGCTGGACTAAAATATGTGATAATAAAATGTCAAGTCAATTAGTCAACTTATATTTGTGATAAGTAAATTTCTGGATGAAAATGAAAATGGCTGCCACTTGTGATTTTACTTGTCACCTGACTTCACCACTTTAAAGTTTACTTACAACTTACCACTTTTTGTCACTTCTTTTTCTGGGAAAATTTATATCTCGCGTTTGATTTGATTCGAATAGGTGAAAAAAATTCAATCGTTAAATATGAATGTCTTACTCGCTGTCTACATGTCTGGTTGTCATAGAAACTAGACATTTTGCCGTTGAATCGCACAAATTCATGGAGCCAAATTTAATTAGAACGTAGGGCGCGTTGAGTGTGGTCATTTTAACATATTGTGTAATATCACATACTGTGGAATCCCACATGCCGCAATGTGAATCTAACATAATGTGGAATTTCACATGCCCAAAGGTGAATTACACATGCCCAAAAGTGAATCTCACATGCCCATGCTAAAACGTTGGCGTTATTTTGCTGTGGCCTTATTGGCGCTTGGCGCTATTTTTGTGTGGCGCCAGGAACAAAATGCCTGGCGCTGGCGCTTGGCGCTAGCGCCAACACAAAAAGCGCCATGACGCTTCTGGCGCTTGGCGCCATCTTGCTCTGTCGCCATTGGCGCTTGGCGCTGGGTCTCGGAAAAGCGCTATGGCGCTTTTGGCGCTTGGCGCCAAAGTATTGGCGTGTTTTCCATCACTACACATGGCATTTTACAGGGTTTTTTACATGACACATGGCATTTTACAGGGTCTTTGACACTTTTCAGGGTCTTTTACAGGGTCTGGGACTGCCCCCTGGAGCACCTTAGGCACCTTTTGAAAATGGCCCCTGATCGTGTGCTTATATCTAATTACCGCTCATGCGCCTAATTAATTTGTGTACACCTGGATGAGGTGTTTTAATAGTCTGGCTCAAAAAAAATTTCTTGGAATTTTCTCGTTTCACAGCTGTCGGTGGTATCTCAGCCACTCAGCTACTAAAATCTAGTTTATGTTTTCTGAATAGTGAAAGATTATTAAATTTTCCTCGCAAACAATGAATTATAATGGGGATAGTTTAGCCCAGAAATTATGGCATGAGTTTATTCACCAGCATATGATAACATTATGCTCAAAGCGTCAAGGTCAATCAGTATATTTAATTCCTGTTTTTTTTTGCAATATATCCAAAACTATTTACTTCCTTCTGCAAACTAATTTGCATATGCGAACTGAAATTTAACGATTGTCAAAAAACCCGTAAAATGATAAGACAAAAACCCTTAAATGCTTGACTCACACTTTTGTTTTACATAAAAAGTGTGAGTAAATCATTGGCAGTTTACACCCAATAAACTGGGAATTTAGTGAACTCATAAATCAACTTTCAAAGCATTTGAGTTTCGCAGAGTGAAGTGTCTGTCAACTGCAGTTGACGGAGATTAAAAATGACTCATTCTGGTAAACTGAAATGCGTTCAAAGCTGATTTTTGAGTTTACCAATTGCCCGTTATTGGCGCTGGGCATACTACCGTATTTCCTCGAATTACCCCCCGGGGGTTTATTTTTTCAGAGTGGAAATTTTGAGAGAAAAACGTGAAAAATGCAACAATAACCACCATTTATAAGTTTTTACAGCCTCATATAAGGATGTAGATGGTATAAACGATGTTCTAACGTAACACAGTAAGTGTTTTGAACGTCTGTTATGCATTTCCCGCACCACAAATACATGTGCCCATTTTGAGGGGGGTATTTCGAGGGAGGGGGGGGGGTATTTCGAGGGGGGCGGGTATTTCGAGGGGGGGGGTATTTCGAGGAAATACGGTAGTTTACTGCCGCCAGTAAACTTGAGTTTTCATAAAATCATAAATCGACTTTGTATGGATTTGAGTTTACCAGAATGAGTTGTCTATCAACTACAGTTGATGAACATTAAAATTAACTCATTCTGGTAAACTCAAATATTTTCGAGGCTAATGAAATTTTACCCAATTTTAGTTTACTTCTGTGAGTAAAACAGTGTGTGCAGCGACATAAAGTCCATGGTCCGTTGACAAAATTCCTGTAGCACCACTGTAAAATTTCAATTTGCATATGGAAATTGAACTGCGTGCGTACCTAGTTAGCGATTTAATGGCGCCATGCCGTACACTATTCTGGCGCCTTTAAAAAATGGCGCCAGCACCAAAATTGCAGAGTATTCTACAGAATATGAGAGCAATAAGTCACTCGAGTTTATTCACCATCCCTAGTATTCTACATGTAGGCACAATTAGTGATGGGAAAGCGCCATGGCGCTTTTGGAGCTTGGCGCCATTTTTTCTGTGGCGCCATTGGCGCTTGGCGCTGGGGTTCGGATAAGCACCATGGCGCTTGGCGCCACCAAAGTCCTGGCGCTTTTTCTATCACTATTCACAATTTTCTGTTTACCTTTTTCGATGTTTCAATTTAGAAATCAATTTTTGAGGCGCGTTCCCGGAACGAAAATGTGCTTTTATCTCATAAAAAAAGTTGGCCCTGTTTGCACAAGATTTTTCTTTGTCCTACGGTTTTGTGTGTATATTTTTTCTGGTATTTTTGGATAAGTGCATTTTTTCGCGGATTTTTTCTGACAATCTTAAAATTGATTTTTTTCTTGATAAAACGACGAAAAATAAAATCAAAATGGCAATTTTCCATGTGGATAATCGACAAGACAATTTGCAAGTGATAAGTTAAATATAATTTGCTAAAAATGATTTTAAAGTGAACTTCAAAGTACAAAGTTTTTACTCATGTCACATTTTTCCCACTTTCCTTGTCACCTGTCCACTTGCGAAATTGGCACTAGTCTACAATTTAAAAAAGTGGGCACATTTTCAATCAATTTACAATTTTTGGGATGGGTGGTTAAGAGTGAATCATTGTGTTGTTATGTTATTCCGCATTTCTTGTATTAGAATTCTTTTTTTCGTCAACTTTTTTACTTGCGTTACTATTGGAACCATAGTTGTTAAAACGTATTTACGTTTACTCGATAAATACGTATACTCGCGTACTGCGTAAATGCGTTTACGTTTCCATCTGCAAAAAAATACCAGTACTCACATACTCGCGTACCTTTTGAAAGAACGCGAGTACAGAAAACGTATTTTAAGGGGACAGAAAATGTCATTTTGCCAGACAGAAAGCGACAAAAATAGAACATTTTCCTTTAAGAAATACTTACCAGTAGTGATGTTAAAGGCACCGGGAAAAATGGCACCGCACCGCACCGGCACCTTTGCCAACGCATGAAAAGGGCACCTGGCACCCTGGGGCACCGGCCAGAAAATGGCACCGCACCGCACCGGCACCGGTGCCTTTTGGAAAAAATGGCACCGGCACCGAAGGGCACCGGCGGGTTGCCGGTGCTAGCACCGAAAGGCACCGCACCGGGCTGGAATTTCTGAAGTAAATATCGGGCAGTTTCTCAGTGGTCTCACCTTTGGAAGTGCATATTTCCATGAATTTTCACCCGATTTTGATGGTTGAGCACTTAAAATGATCAGAATGATGTGGCAATCACTTTTATGAAGCAATTACAATGATTACAAATAAAAGATAAAATATTCAATTCACTACAATGTCCATAGCCACTATTGTCTAGTGATCGGAGTCGTTGCTGTACAGAGAATGGAACTATTTGTGTCATAAACTGACAACAAATTTTGAACAAACAAGTAAGATAAATATAAAATATAAAAATGATTTAAAATTCAACAAAATTTTAGATTCGCTCATCAGATCACGTATCGGGTATAATAGATTTCACAGTAGGTATATTTATTTGATTGGGAGGTTTACAAAATAGGCAAAAACGGTTGGGTAAATATATCGCTGTTTTTTGAAATATGAATAAGCACATACTATGCACAAAATTGCACAGCACATGAAGCCTTGGCCGGTGCCTTTCCCGGTGCCTTTTACTTTGCCCTGGTGCTAGCACCTTTGGCACCGGCCAAAAAATGGCACCGCACCGCACCGGCACCGGTGCTATTCTGAAAAAAATGGCACCGGCACCGGCATGGCACCCCTGAAGATTGCAATGGCACCGCACCAGCACCGGTGCTGGTGCCCTTCGGTGCCCAGCACCGGGGCACCGGTGCCCCGGTGCCTTTACATCACTACTTACCAGGAGAGAAAAACCCACATCTTTGATGTATTTCAGAGTAAAAATTATAAAGCGCCAATTTTTACGTTATTTTTGTGAGAAAAATACCCACTTTTACCTTTACTGTGAGAAAAATACCCATTTTTACGTTTTCCCTAGAAAAAATTCTCATTTTTTACGTTTTCTCTGGAAAAAAGTATTTTACTCACCTTTTACGCAGTGCAAAAGTAAAAATAAAATACTTTACGTTTTCTGTACTCATGTGTGAGTAAAAAAAATACTTTACGTTTACGTTCCCTTTTAAAAAAGTTCAGTACTTTTAACAACTCTGATTTGAACCATACTCGTCGTTTGTCGTTTTGACGTTTTGACATTTGTAACGTTACGTTTTTGACGTAAATTCAGCTTTCACGACCCGCAAATCCTGCTTACCTCAATCATCACTGAATAAGATCGTAATTAATAAACACCCACGTGGATTACATATTAACAATAACACTCACATTTATCCAGAAACCGCCCACGTTTCTATAACTAATTAGTCGACTAATTATTGAGAACGGAAAATATCACATTGAATGACATCATGAAAACTAAAGAGAGAACATTCTATTGACACCATTTTGTCACTAAATGAATGTTTATTTTAATTTTCCCAAATCATAGAAGATCCCCGTAGCGCGGACTGCAAAATCCCTTAAAATAAAATAGAAAAATGACTTTCTAATCTTATTCTAATTGAATTATTGGCGGAGAAAATTAATTCTAAATAAATCTAGACGGGAGTAAATTGTGGAAAAATGATAAGTCACAATGGTCATTTGATGTCTAGCGGGAGTGCAATTATGCACCATACGCATTTGCAACATGTCAATGCGCCACAAGGTGAGTAGGCAGATTTGTTTTTTTTGTTTTTTTGGTATAAAGCTGCGTTCAGACTGCATTATGTGCCGACAAATAATAAAGTAAAAAAGGTCCATAAATCCGGAATAAAGTTCCATATCTGCAAGAAAAAACAGTGAAGAATACTCACTAGTTCAGTGTACACACATGCCAAATTTCAAATAAATCGGGCTTTTCGTTCCATAGTTATAAGCATTTGAAAAATTTGACGTTTGTCGGTTCGCTTTTTTGATCAAATTTTTCAAATGCTTATAACTTTGGAACGAAAAGCCCGATTTATTTGAAATTTGGCATGTGTGTACACTGAACTAGTGAGTATACTTCACCGTTTTTTCTTGCAGATATGGAACTTTATTCCGGATTTATGGAACTTTTTTACTTTTTTATTTGTCGGCACAACGCAGTCTGAACGCAGCTTTAGCGTTTTGCTGGGTTGTTTTTTTGGCTAAGTTGAGTCTTTTTGTGCCTACACACACTAGATTTTACCGAAATTTTGAAAGTCATAAATCAGATTTGAATGCATTTGAGTTCACTGGAATGAGTTCCCATCAACAGTTATTGTCAACTTGACAGAGTCCTCAGTCAGAGTTATGTACACACTAGTTCAGCATCATGAATCGTCAATAATATTTACAAACTGTTTGCAAAAAACGCTCGACATTTCATAATGGTAAACTAGTGTAAATATACAGCCACATTCTGGTTCAGTGCAAGTGTGTTCAAAGCTGATATACCTTGTTTCCACGAAATACCCCCCCCCCCCTTGAATTACCCCCCCCCCCCCTCGAAATACCCCCAGGTGTTTTCGAGCTGAGGAAAAAATAAACCCCCCTCGAAATACCCCCGTCTTGAATGAGTTACATCGTGTATACAATGTATTTACATGATGTATTTGTTGGGGTCAAATCTCATCGCAGCTATACATAAATTGGTTTGTATGTTTGGTGACCGTTTGGTGATGTTTATTACCAGTTTAGGGTACTTAAAAGCCCATTCTATAGTACGATATTTACGAAAATTTCTGGCGAAATGATAACCCCCCCTTCGAATAAGCCCCCCCTCGAAATACCCCCCTCAGAACTTCCAGTCTTAAAAAATAAGCCTCCTGGGGGTATTTCGAGGAAATACGGTATGATATTTCAAATTTCCAGTTAAAACTAGTGTGGTCACTTTCCTGACACAATGCTGGAATATGGTGTGAAATCGCCTTTCCCAAATAATTTCCTTTTATATAAATTTGTATGACTGGGGGACAGTGAATAATTTGTTCAGCGGGGACCCAGTTTTTACCTTTAATCTGGCCCAATTTTTTATCTGTGGTTCATTTTTCCCCAATATTAGACAATTACAGCATTCAACGTCACGTAAATTGTATCTCAATTAGTTGAGAATGAGCTAAGAGCATTTTTACGAGTGTACTTCAAGCAAGTGTACTTACCACGATTTTATGGGGAACTTTTTACCAGGCTCCGAGTTCAATTAAAGTGCCCAAAGTATAATGCACTTTATGTTCTAATTGGATCTGGCCCCAGAGGGGTATTCTAGGGTAGGCGGTTATTCTGGTTTTTGAAAGTCCTTCAAGGAAAATAATAACTTTTTCATTTTTCACTTTTTCACATTTTTTTCAGCTGCGCCAGTCGCCAGCAGAGCGAACGTAATTTCCCCATTGGCAACTGGCCAAAATTCTACTGGGTACCAAAATATGGTGCCGGCACCAAATTTTCTGGTGCCACAAGGGGCACTGCAAAATGGATCAAAACCTGAAGATCAAAGTGATTGGAGTGATATCAGGATAAATGCGGCCACAAATTTGAACTCTGAACATGATCTTTTTGAGAGTTTGAATCAGGAGGTTTGTTACATTGTTGAATTTCGAGTTGACTGTTATGTCAATAGTATATCAAAAATGCCCTGTAAATTCATTATTGGCATCATTTTCACAACTGTAGAAATGGCATAAAAATTTAGAAAGTTTAGACTTTAAGTGTGAGTCAAGTGACTGGTTAAGTGATAAGTGAAGTAACAATTTAACTTTCAACGGACAATATTTGTCACTTTACCTACCAATTACGACTTAGTTACCAGTGATCACTTCTATTATCATTTTTCACACACGAAATTGGCTTCAGAAATTTACTGGAGACTCAATGGAAGCCTGGAACTTCATAAGGACATAAAAGTGTACTTTAGTGAACACTTGAAACTTACATTAAAGTGTCACAAAATTATCACAAAAAGCCAAAATCTGAAAACCATACCCCAACGATACAGGATCTAGATCTCATGTCACTTTTACAAGACCCTGGCATGCAACAAATTCAAAATCAACATGCTCAAGACCAAACACAATTAAAAATGCAAGGTGACAACACACCAGCTTTGGAAGGGGGCTGGGTCCAAAATTTGGGACAAACTGATGCCAATATAACTTTGAATGGACCCCCACCTCAAAATGGAGCACACAAATCAGATCAGCAGTGTGTGTGCCCAAAATGTGGCAAGGTGTGTTTTTCACTTGGATGTTATTTGATGTTATACTCGTGTTTTTGGGTAATGTGATTTAGTGGATAAAAACTTGAGTGAGTTATTGCTATAGAATTGTGTGGAATGAAATGGTGCAATAAAGCAACAGAGGCATCCTTAACACAGAAAAGTTCAATGCACAATAAAAACTTGGCACTGAGCCAAAGTAATCTGACAAAGTTTCATTTGAGATAAAAGAATGAGGAGAATTAACAGTCAAACGATTGCAGGAAAGTGCAAATTGCAATGTGCAATGAAAATCACATTTTAGACAAGTATTCACACCTAACTGGTCCAAAATTTTATAGCTCAACTCAATTCACGAAATTAAAATCACGAATATTCTCAAATAACGAAAATTCATCAAAAACAATACCCAATACCCAGCACCATTACCCAGATAATCACTTCTCATAATTTTCAGGTGTTCAATTCAGTGTGGTATTTGAAACAACATGCAGTGAAACATTCAAATGACAGGCCATTTCAGTGCAAATATTGTGGCAAGACGTACAAGTTCAGATCTAACTTGTACCAGCACAAATGTCCGGAAAGGGTCCGTCAACAAGGACCCAGGTTATTTTGATTCAGATTTAGATGATTTTTCACTGGGATCCTTGGAACGTTGCCAATTTCTGTTGTTTATTGGATACTAAATTTTTTTGGATAATTGATGAATTGACTTAGACCATTAGCTGAAATGGCAAGCGCCAAGAAAACGCCGAAAACTTTTTTATATATTTTTCTCGCCATCTCACATAAAAATTTACCGAGGTAGTTTACTTTTCACTTATGATTTAAAAATGTTTTTTTTTGCTTCTCCACTTGTGGGATTGACCCTAGTTGCATTGAAACCACCTGGAATCCAAAAAAAACAGCAACAAAACCCACCAGAATTTCCCGCCGCCGGCGCGGGGGCCGTCTGGGCACAGGAAATCGTAACAACTCACTCCTGTCCAACATGGAGTTGCAGAACGACCCAAGCGAGCCGGGCATCGAGCCGCCCGATGCAAATTCTATGCAGGTTAATGCTTGTGTGCGCCCGACCCGATTGTGGGAATTGTGTAAGGAGCACTAGGTAGCAGTGGCAGCCCCGCCCCAGTATAGTGTGAAATGTCATGTAAAATACCATACGAATTTATCAAATGTTGTGCAAAGTGTTGTCAGATGTTCATCAGTAATAAGATATTTTCTTCTTTATTTTAATTGACGTTTTGTATGACATTTTACATGACATTTTACACTTTACTTTATACTTAACAGGGTGCAGGTCGCCCCTTCGGAGTGGACACATGTCCAATTTAAGAAAATAATTTTTGTAATCGCGTTTGTGACAATAAGATTCTAGTGACGGCTTCTCTCTGTGACGAATTGGTCACATGACATAATATCCTGTCAAAATGCCACATGACGAATCATCCCACACAGGTGCAAGGGCAAAGTCAACTGCAGCGGGAACAATGCAGCACCGAGACTCCGCCCAGCGATGCAGGCACCATGGTACCGGCAGCCCCCAATTTTGGTGCCCCCAGCACCACGAATGGTGCCACTGCAAGTGTGTCTCAAATGCCACTGATACAGGGTGCTCCATTAAATGTCAGTCATATCGTTGGCACTGTGCCAGGGGCTGGTCATTCTGAATCGCCCTGTACTAGTTCTAGTGGCTTGCAGAATTGTACAGGGGATGTAGTTTGGAAGAGTGCCAAAATGGATACTGGTGTGTTTTTGGATTGGTTTCAGGTTCTTCGGAAGATTTTTTGAGGGTGGTTTGTGGGTTTCTGTCGAAGGAGTTTATTTCTGTGGTTCATGCTTTTTGTCAGATAACACATGAACAGTCTAATGCGAAAAATGTTTCATTTTTTTGGTAAACTGCAGTGTTTTACAATTTAATTTTTTCATTTTCGACATTTGAAAGTAAATACTATAATTTTGGTGATACAATTTAAAAAATTTCATGCAGAATCATCGTCATTGGGTCCCATACAACCAGATAAATCAGAAATTTCGCCAGAATGCGATCCACTGTACAATGCAGATATGGTTTTTGGCACGATGCCATTTGATGTACACTATTCTGGCGTCAACTCTGCCGTGGGTAATATCTATGTGGAACAGAATAAAAATAAGGTTGGTTTCATGTTGATGCGGTGTGAGCCTGTGTCAATCGATTTGCATATGCAAAGTTCCGCAAATTGAGAAGTGAGAAGTAAAATGGCAAATGCGAAGTGAAATGAGAAGTGGATTGAGAAGGCAATTGGCAAAAGTGAAGGGAAATTTATTTTTTACTTTGCTTTTGCCAATTTACATGCCATTTCACTTCGCTTTTGCTAATTTCCTTCTCAATTCACTTCTCACTTCTCATTTCACTTTGCATTTGCCATTTTACTTGTCCCCTCTCAATTTGTGGAACTGGCACCTGGGGGACAACTGTTTTAAAGTAGGTAAAAACATTTAATTATTCAACATTGGTGCATGCAGCTATTTAGGTCAATTTGACAGGTGCAGTTAACAACTCCATTTACCACACTACAATGCTAATGCACACACTTCCCACAGTCAACATTTGCTCGGGCATAGTGTAATTACTCGCAACTAAAAAAAAACATTTTATAAACTTTCTAAAGTAATATGCTGGTTGTCAAAAATTTAATTAATCAATTTCCTACTTCATGTTTGTTTTTGTTTTGGAAAACTGGAAATACTTTCAATACTTCCAAATAAGTGCAAAAATGAGGAATGATATTTATAGACAATTTAACTTTTCACCTTTATTATTTATTTTTAGACACAAAAACAAAAACATAATGCATTAGACTATAATGTTGAATAAAACAGTTCTCTTTCATTTTCATATCACAATCATATTTTTGGAAACATTCCAAATTAGCAACCAAAAATTACCCCCCTCCCCCCAAAATACACAAAAATTCCCCCCCCCCACAGCTGCATTGCTGCAGAAGGTGCCGCCCACCCAGATATTTCCCATCAAGAGAGCATTTGAGTTCACACACAGTATTCCACGATGAATTGGTGCAAAACAACATGGCGCAAAGTAATGTCGCCCAACAACAGGGTGTCAATACTTTTTCCACCGGCTTTACTTGTGATCTCTGCTGGAAAAGGTGTCCAGATCAGAATGTTTTGAATAGACACAGGAGGGGTCATGTTAATGTTGGCACTGGGATGCATAATTTTGGCTATGTGTGTAAAGGGTGTGATTTGTCTTTCAAGTTGGTTCACTTTGTGGTTGGAATTTTTTACTGTGGTATAATTAATGATTTTGGGAGAAAAATGTAAACGTTGTGAGTATTCAGTGAGATGCCATGTAAAATGTCAGATATTTTTTCGTTTTTCTGGACATTGACATTTCTTATGACAGTTTACACAACCTTTGATATTTTGGATGGCATATGACATTTTATGGGACAAGTCTTAGGCTGGCAACAGTTGATACAATCATTTATCAGAAATATATAACTTGATGGATGAACGCTCACTACTGGATTTGACTTCTAGGGCCCAGTCCTAGCAGTCATTTAGAATATTTAAAGGACACTTCTAAAAAACCCCATTCCCCACCCACAGAACTCCGCTATCCCTCAAAAGGCACAATTCCGACAGCACCCAATGCAGGCCATACAACAGAACCGACCACCTTGACATTCATGGAAGTTATGTCCCTATTTTGATGGAGCCACTGCCATTAGATCAATACGCATTTGTGCCCCCAAGTGAAGGATATAACTTGGCAAGATGTGTTAGGGAAGCTATCATGCAACCTGATGTGAATGCAGGTAGATGCTTGTTGATAGTTTTTCATTTTGAACATTTTCATCTAGCTACTAAAATAATGATGTAACAATAAAATGGGCAAAAATGAAGAAAAAAATTGAAATTTTGGGTGAAAATAAGTGTAAAAAAATTACTGAAACTTTGTTCTTCATGTGTACTAGATAGCTTGAGAATTGGGGGTATTGGGTTGTTCATGCCAGGATGTAGTAGCCAAATTTTCCATTTCTGAAAAGAATCATGGTGCTTTTTGGGCATGGTGCCAAACTGTTTTTTTTGCATCACTGGTCCTAAATACAAAAAGGTTCCCACGTACACCAACTCACAAAAACAACAAATGATCAAACTTTACAGGGCCAGCATACGATCACATAGCCACTGGGTTTCCATCTGGGGCCATTGCAAACCCCTGCCCTGATACAAAGGGACAGTTTATCCCCACAAGGGACACTTGTGAGTTTTTGTCACTTTTATCTGAGTTTTTAACTTTTTTCAGGGGGTATTTTTATAGGGGGTTTAAGGTTATTCTCAGGGACACTGGGAACAAATACAATTTTTTATGAAAACTCATATAATTGCAAAAGAAATCGTATGAAATATCATAAAAACATACATTTGTTTCACAAAATGTAAGAAATGCATTTGTAATGTTTTTCTTTCTGTAATGTAGTTGTAGTATAATGTTAGTAGTTGATTTTGTCATTCATCCAATTTCCCATAGAGAAAAAAAATTGTGTTGGGATTTCTGACATCACTTCAGTGAAATCACTTCCATGTGTGATTGCAAAAGGCCCTCAAGTTTCACCTACTCAATCAGATTTCAACTGACCCCAAATCACACCTTATAACCAAGTACTATCAACACCCCCCCCCCCATCCCCCACAGGTTCAGGTACTTGGCTGGGTGCCAACACAGACCCCAGAGAGCCACATACAGATGATGAGAATGAAGATGGGGGAGGGGGTTCTAATCAAAGAGGGGGTCCTAATCAAGGCCCCCCTGGCGGTGGAGGAGGGGGAGGTGCGCGTTCTGGTTTGTTGGGGCGGGTAGAGGTTGGGATGATATTTGGTAGAATTTCGCATTTCACTCAGTGAGGCTCACTGTAAAATGCCTTTTAAAGTGTAAATTGTCAAATAAAGTGTCAGGAGTCATGCAAAATGTCATGAAAATTGCCAAGTAACCAGTAAAATATAGAGAGAAAATTAGACATTTTACATGACTTTTGACACTTTGTATGACATTTTACAGGGTCTGGGAGTTGACTATGTTGATTATGCACCATTCACAACTGTTGATAATAATAATGAGGTTAAGATACCGTATTTCCTTGAAATACCCCCCCTCGAAATACCCCCCTCAAATGGACACTATGAACTTATAAACCCCCCCTCGAAATCCCCCCCCCAAATTTAGTGTATAGAGAACGTAAATGACAAAGGCTGCGGTTTGTCATCTGGGTAATGCAAAACACACGTTAAAAACGATGACTCTGTTATGTGAGAACAGTGATTATACGTCTACACACTTTAGAGTCTTATCAATGTTGCATTTTGTTGCATTTTCGACGTCTGCGTACGTTTCAGACGACAATTTAGTACTTGGTTTTCAAAAAATTTCTGGCGAAATAATAACCTCCCCCCTCGAAATACCCCCCCCCCCTCGTTTAACCCCCTCAAAATTCTCACACTGAAAAAATAAAGCCCCCGGGGGTATTTCGAGGAAATACGGTACATGTGGGAGTTTCTTCACTGAGGCCACTTCATGTACACCCAGTCCACTTTCCAACCGCTTTTCAGTGGTGCCAAGCCAAGTAATGTAAAATATCATCAAATAAAATTTTTTCCATGCTCCAATGTGCCTGCGCACACTAGTTTTCACACGAAATTTAGAGAACTCACAAATCAGCTTAAACGCATTTGAGTTCTCTACAATGATGTAGCTGTCAACTACAGTTGACGGGGATTAAAAATGACTCTTTGTGGAAAATTCAAACACATTCAAAGCTCATTTAATAGTTTTCAAAATTTAGTGTGAAAACTCGTGTGCACAGGGCCAATAACCCAAAAACAACTTCACTTGATTTTTTCCCAAAAAACTTATCACACTCATAACCCCAGCACAACCCAATCCCCCACCAAACCCCCTCACAGGTAGAACAGATACCAAATTGGCACCAAAAGTGGACAGTGGCCTGGGGTCTAGTTCGAGCGGGGGTGGCAGCCCCGACACACACCGGGGCAGTAATCAAACACCTGGTGGGTAGCTAATGTGGTTTCTTGTTGGGGGGGGGTAATAAGTATGGGGTAAATGCTTGATTAATTTCATTCACTTGAATAACTCCCTCTGTTAGTTGGGTGGGGAAATGTTTATCCCCCGGAAAAGTTCCCCATTAATTTTGCCAAGAAATAGCTCCTCAGGCAACCATTCAACGATTGGCGACCTGTATAGGTATGCGCTGTGATAACCAGGGGCCAGTTCCGCAAGTGAAGAAGCGAAAACAACAAATGGCAAGAGCGAACTGAAATGGCAAAGCAAAGTGAAATGGCAATAAATTGGCAAAAACAAAGTAAAATGTGAAGTAAAGTGAAACATTTGGTTTTTTAACTTGACTTGCCATTTTACTTCATGTTGCCATTTGCGCTTTCACGTATCCACTTGTGGAACTGGCTCCATGCAACTAAAAACATTAACTTTTCAGACACCACTGGTTCAAGTCAATTACAAAACACGATGCACTGCAACAAGAGGCTTTTTGCCAGCAATGAAGAACCAAATAAAATCTCATTACATGGTCATGGAAAAAGTGAAGATGGATTGCCTTATTCTCAAAATGATAATTCAGAAAGAGTTGACTATGAATTCTTCACAACTTCACATTTTAATGGTGTGTTGAAATTTTGTACATTGTGGATTTTGGCTGAAATACATGCCCAAACAATGATGAAAATGTCCCATTGCATCAGATATCACCACAAAAATGATATACGGTGTATGTGGTGTTTTTCACATGGTGCTTGATATTTACATTTAATTGGAGCTTGATTTTTGACTAATATACTTCTTCTTCTTCTTCTTCTTCTTTTTTTGGTCAACTTTTATACTAGCTCCCAATTCCAACCACTGCTGACACTTCTACATTTATTAGAGACCATCCTTCTGTTTATTTTGTGGCCTCACTAAAGTCAAACCTGTATCTTCTATTGGAGACTCTGCTCTACTGGAAAGCAGACCTTCTATTAGAAAAATGACCATAATTTGACACTAAAAACTTAATTTTAATTATTCTTTCAGAAGACAAGTTATTTAGCAGACAGATGGCAACTGCACAAGCACCAAACTTTCCAGAAATTGACACTGCAAATAATCTCAATTCCAATGATATCACCTGCCATATTGCAGGACAGGTTTGATATATTCTTTTATTTATTTTATTTTAATTTTATTTTTATTGGTAAAATCTTGATTGCACTGTGTCCTGAATCCACAAAATTGCCACACAATAAAAATGGTACTGTTGGTGCTTGGCACCCTTTTTCTGTGGCACCCACTTTCCGAACGGCACTATATCCTTGATACCTAAGTATTTGCTATTTGACAACTATAATATGATAGGTAATGCAAAAAAGCCTGATAAAATTTACATGACATTAGACAAATTTGTGCCATATTTTACATGAAATTTTGATGAAAAAGTCATCTGATTTATTCTGTGCTGATTATCCAATTCAAGATGAAAACACTAAATATATATATATTGAGAATTTTTGAATATTTGGAATTGATTATTCAAGTGGGGTTTGGAAGATAGTGCAGGCAGAATGTAAATACAGCCGATAGACCATATCTCACGTTTCTGCCAGTTACCTATGTAATTATGAATGAGTGTAATGTACCTAATTTTTGCAGAATTTCCAACAGCACTGGCGATCAGAAACACAAAGTCAATGGACCTATGGCCTAAATAACATGGAAAACACTGCAGTATTTGCATAAAGTGAGTATTTTTGTGTGGATTTGGCATAGTGCCAAAGAGTGTAAAAACAAATGGTAAATTGTAAGCATTTGTATTGTTTTTACACACAATGTTTGTAAGTGCAAATTTGAATTTTGAACAGTCTTACGCAAACAGAAAGTGTAACGATTGGTTCTATTTGTTTAATGTAAATGTGATCTGCTTGTGACTTGAAACCAGTTTTCATGGAAAAACAAATATTTACAAGCCTATTCTGAAGTATGACCCAGTGACCTACAATGGGGTGGAAAATGTAGAAACAGTGTGATACAAAAATGTTTCAACTATTTGATGGGGGCAGACAGTTTAAAAAGGTATAGGTACTTTTCATTTGGCTAACCCACCTTCAATGGGGTTTTCTTGTCAGAATTCAGCAAGTCAAGAAGTAAAAACCACTAATTATGTATTTAGAAGTGAGAAGTGTAAATTTAAAGGGCAAAAAAATGGAGAAGTGAGGAGTAAAATGTTTAAATTCTCAATTTCAGGGACCATTATGGCAAAGATTGACAGAATTCACCCAGTTCAAGACATTACAAATGTCCCTAACCTGACCAAATGGACTACAAACATACTACGGAGACCAAGAAACATTCATTTTGAACAAACAACAACCAAAAAACAATTTTTTGATAGCATAGACATAAGTTTTACTTTAGAATGCAATTTCTGGAAGCAACTAAATGTCTTTAATCAGTATTTATGTACCATTAAATTATCTATAAATTGAGTACTAAATTTTATTAAAATATTTATTTTAGCAACAAAGTGTCATTCAACTATAACCATTCAGTGAGGAAAAACTGTTTCACCAAATATGGTAAACTGTGGATGTATTTATTTTAAAGTCAGTATATTGGGTTTGTTTAAACCACTGCCCTAGCACCAGGTGTAGATCAAAGGTAAAACATTATGGCAACTTTGTTGTCAATGGATAGATTGTCTATTCTGTGGTCTCATTTTGCATCAAAATTGTTTGTATTTACATTTCAACTGAGCTGGTGTTATCTTAGTATGAACCTTAGCAAATACACTTGCATAAGCAAAACCCTCACTACATGGGGTAATGGGTTTGTAGGAGTTATGTAGGTTTTGCATGTGCAAATGTTTTGAGCCTGTTTTTTTATTTTCACCTTTATATTATGGCCTGAATTCTTTCATTACGCTCAGGCAGCATGTTCTTTTCTTTTTCTGTTTTTTTTTTGTTTGTTTTTCTGTGAAAATCTACTGAATGGACAACCCATACAAATAACTATTTTGATAGAATATTCTTCTATTTTTCCGGTGTCAAGTGTAAACCTCCCAACTGTGTTAGAACCAAATAGACTTATAGATGGTTGCATCATTAGTGATAAATTATTCTACAAACTGGGGTCCCAACTGATAGGTATTTTTTAGATGAAATGAAGTGAGATATCTGTGGTATCAGGTATTGTGTAAACAGCTTGAGTAAATGTGATATCTGAATTTCCATTACTATACTTACACATTAATATTTATCAGCTGAGCCCAATAAATTATTGCATGCATGTTTTCATGCTCTTGTTACTTTTCCTTCAATTATTATGATGCCATAGTAAAATTTGAGTGGGAAAGGTTTAGTGCTTTTTGTGTACTTTTCATTGACTTTCTTTTTCTGAGGGTGTTGTAGCTTTTGTTGTCAGCTAGAATTGCTTGTACATACATATTTATTTGGTCCACTCTAAAAGTAATTTGACAAGATCCTATCCAAGTAACAGTATATCAAAAGGAATTACTTTTAGCTCTCCAGCTTTTTCCAACAAATGAATTGATAATATCACTATATATTGAATTTGGTAGCAAATTCACAAACAGGAACACATTAAAAATTTATAAAGTTCATGAAAATATATTTTTAAATAGCTGCATTTCCAATAACAGCCCACACTAGTTTATGAATGAAAATTTAGAAATGGATCAATAAGATTTGGCCAAATTTGAGTTTATTTGAATGAGAACTACTATTGGCACAGATTGAAAATGATAAATTCTGGTGAACACAAATTTGTTTAAACAGATTTATCTGTTTTCAAAATTTCATCCATAAACAAGTTTGTAAAAAACTCAATGCTTAAATAATTGTTATTTGGAGTGGACTCAAGGCAGTGTACACACCACTGCAAAACTGTTTTTACTGAATTTCATAATTTGTTTGTGTCATTTTAGATACCATTGTTGTTAAAATATTCTTGTTCATTTTATATTTTTAAGTATTTTTGACCTTTGCTTGAAAGCATAAGGTAGGTAGTGTGGTTTTAAATAAGAAAGTATCATTTCATGAAGCTTTTTCAGTAGTAAATTTATTGTATTTTACTTTGAATCCTAATGTGCACATTTTGCCACTTTATTCTTTAGAAGTGATATGTCAATATAATGGGGAAAGTCAAAATGTTGCCAAAACACCATGAAGTCTTTTTATTGTGGGGAAATGTGCATAAATGTTACTCACATATGGTTTCTTCATTTTACTGCCAAACTGAAGTATTATAGGTTTACAATCAATTCCACACTTTACCTATTCCTTTTTATTTAGTTGATCTTGGATGGTTTACTCCATTTTACTGAGCGTTATTTTATTCCCTGCATTGTTCTCTCTATTTGTAGATTTTATTTACTGGGGTGGAATTTAATTAGCCCAACACTACTTTGGACAACCCAACATAATCATGTTTGGGGTCACACACTGCAAAATTCACTGCAATGATATTTTTTCACACAAGTGTCCATCAACTAAAATCTGAATTGACATGAAATCAACTAGTGTCAACTAGTGTCAACTAATATTTATCAGGCAGCAAATACTTCCTCCATGCAGTGAGTTTGCTCAATACAAAAATCTGAATCTCACTGTTCAAAATGAATGTTGGGCTTGTCAAAATTCACACCAGCATTTATGTACATGCACTGTGCTCAAATAAAATTTCACTGACTTTCCAACATGTTTGGAACACATCAAACTTTCACTGGATTTCAAAATTCATAATTCCCACAAAATCTTTCTTTATTGGTGCCTTTTTAAGGAAAATAGACAATTAAGTTAGGTAAGTTTTGTCTAAATATAACTAGTCAACTCAACTCAAGAATGTATGATCAATGGCTTCTGTGACAAATTATCATATTTTTTGTATTTCACTATTATTGTGTATTGTGTGCTTGTGTTTTCATCTGAACATACAAACATTTGTTAAATTTTTGATAAAATGTTCCCATGACATACAATCCTGATTCTCCAGTAATCAATTGTAAAATGGTTGTATTTTTTCCATCTTGAGTTGATAAAGAATGAAGTTTACCTGATAATTGGGACACAATGCCAATGTTAGTACCTATGTATATTTTATGTTAAATACATTCATTTCACCAGTATTTTGTTGACACCTTTGCTCTCATTTTCACAACAGTATGGGATTACATGGCAATTATATTACTGTATTTTCCCTGTATTAATCTATTATGTATTTTCCATAAAGTCCTGTTTGTATATTTTGCACTTTGCATTTGTATTCTGTTTGGGCCATATGAATCCACTGGATTTCCAACAATAAAAAGAAACAATAGAAAATCTTGTGAAAATGTCTGTGGTGAATGAAAACAGCAATACTGTAAATGCTCTATTATTATGACCCCCCTCCAATAAAACGACCCTCCAATAGTACAGCAACCCCCCTTGGGAACGTTGTGTGAGTATAATGCAACCCCCTCCAATAGTGCAACCCCCAGAGATAAGCACAAAACAAAAAAATGATGTTAGCAATCTACCTAGCTATCTGGAGTGATTTTTGAGAAATTATACCAAAATTTTGACTGAAAGTCGATAATTTTACCTTTCTATAAATTTTCACCTCTAAAATCACTACCTAGTTCATGTGTCTAACTTCCCATTTTCAACTACCTAGTTTTAAAACTTTATGTTCTTATACAAGCGATAAAATGCGACCCATCCTATTAATGTGACCCCTCCAAAAGTGTTGTGACCCCTAAAAATGTGCTGAAAACAAAAATGTAACAGTTATTTAAACAGAGTACAGGGGTGGGCATCTTCAGTTACGTTACTGCAGGAAAAACGCGATAGCTTGAGCTACGGTTGAGCTATACTCCAGTCACTTTACACCCTGCACGCGTAATTCCCGCTGGAAGCGTGCCTACGGGTTTTTTACGCATGGGATTTTCATAAAAAGTATAAAAACTCATCTCTGTTATAATGCTATGCGTTAACTTATTCACAACAATGATTTTTGTTCATCTTTGATACAAAAATCGCATGCTTTATCATTTTTGGCACGCTTCCAACATGAGACATAAATCAGTGCGAGGGCAGAGTATCATGTCCACTGAGTATATCACAATGAAATTTCTACACAATAGAGTAGACTCCATAGGACACTTATTCTGAAGTTTGCAACCCAAACGGCCACATTTTGGGTGAGTTGTGGTACACACAGTTTTTAGAGTAATTTTGTGACTTGGCGTCACCCATAGGATAAATCGAGGGTGGAATTTTAGGGGTGGGGGTCATCATGGGTCTTTGGTTTCATCCCATTCTGTCGTACATTTGCTGATTTTGATGTTCTTTGAGTATGTTGGGGTTTGGGGTCAGGGTTGTGACCAAATTTTTTTTTCTCTCAAATAGTCTCCCAGTCCCAAGATAAGGGGGGTCAAGTCACAAAATTACACTAAAAACTGTGTGTTCCACAACTCACCCAAAATGTGGCCATTTGGGTTGCAAACTTCAGAATAGGTGTGCTATGGAGTCTACTCTATTGTGTTACAATTTCATTGTGAAAGCTCAACTGTAGCTCAAACTATCGCGTTTTTCCAGCGGTAACTGAAGATGCCCACCCCTGTATTTACGCCTTACAGTCGTGGTTTTTGTTATGTTACAATAATTACACATTATTGGCATGTATTATTGGCATGCTGCCAGTGCAAACTATATATATACCGAATTACCTCAAAATACCCCCATGGGGGTTTATTATTTCGCCAGCAAAATTTGAGGGGGGGGGGGGGTAATTCGAGGGGGGGGGGGTTATTCGAGGGGAGGTTTTATTACTTCGTCAGAAATTTTCGCAAGGATCGTAGTAAATAGTAGGCATTTGCATACCCAAAACAGATAATAAATGTGTCCAAACAGGATATATTTGGACATAAAAACGTAGATAGCTACACAAACTAGTCTACGTGTAGCTGCAATGCAAATTAACAGTAATATACATCATGTACATTGCATACATGACGTATTTATTATGTACATGACGTACATCATTCCAAAGGGGGGGGGGGTATTTCGAGGGGGGGTATTATTTCCCCAGCCCATTTTGAGGGGGGGGGGTTATTCGAGGGGGGGGGGTTAATTCAAGGGGGGGGATAATTCGAGGTAATACGGTATATATAGTGAATTGATGCTACAGTATAGCATCAATTCACTGGAAACTGTCTTATATTGGAGCAGTGAATATATATTGAGGCGTCCAATTCTAAAAGTCGACAAGTCTAAATATGAAAATTTCGAGTTAGGCCCGGAAACGTCATCTGGGGCTACTTCCGCACATTTTTCATCATTTTCCATAAATTTTTTGACCTCACATGCCCATATGGCATAGTGCCAAATTCGACATTTTTGGGGAAAAATGCAAAAAGTTTGGGCAAGAAGTCGACAAGTCCACTTAGTTTTGGGCTAAAAGGCGACAAGTCCATCCTCCGCTTCCTTTTTTTATGGGAAAAAACGCAAATGTGATAAGTCCACTATGGGCACCGATTTCTAAAAGGCGACAAGTGCATAATTTTCCCATAAGGCAGCCCATATTTTCCCATGAACAAAACTGTTCTCGCGTGCAAGAAGGCGACAAGTCCATTTCCCTCCCAAAAACAGTTTTGCTCTGACCGAATGGAATTTTATGGACACCCCATTTTTCACATATACGTTGAGATTTGGGGCTGAAAATTTGACACTTTATTGTCAACATATGGAACTTAATGAAAAGCATGAGAGAGCCAAATTGGACACGCACCACGGGCCTGGAATTGGGTTTGAAACTTAAAATGCGATTTACTCAAAATCACATTTTGTGGACTTGTCGACTTTTAGAATTAGACGCCTCAATATATTGGAGGAAATGAAGTAAAAAATCAACAGTTTTCGAGTCAACATTTATTTGTCAATGTGCAGTTGCAATGCTATCACAATATGGAGAAAAAAACAGGCCGAGTTTTTTATTGCCAACTCAAACACATCTCAGACAAAAAAAAAACACATTTTGAAATGAAGTCAACAGTAAAAACGTAAGAATCATGTCATGGCATGAGGTGATAGTTTTGCCTGCTGTCACTCCCAGCCCTGTGAAATGCCTTGTAAAATGACAAAATGCCCTGTAAACTGACAAATGCCCTTTAAAGGTGTAAAGTCACGTATTTCAATGTATTTCATGTAAAATTTCAAAAGATCAATAAAAAAGACAATTTGATGTCTTCCTGGCATTTTCTATCACTTTTGACACTTTGCATGGCACTTAACATTTTCCAGGGCATGTTCCATGATTTCTTTACATGTTGCAAGACATTTTACATTTTCCAGGGAATTTTACATGACTTTTGACACTTTCCATGACATTTGATATTTTATGGGCTATTTTATCTGGTCTGAGAGTGACACCAGTGCCAGATTAGAATCGTGTAATGAACAGATAAATTATTGCGCATAATTTGAAAAAGACCCTGCGACAAAGGGTATTTAGATCGGTGAATTAATTACAAAAAATGCTTATGTAATTCCACTCTCGAATAACTCCTCAGTCAAAAAATGAACGGCAGATACTATGCGCACAGAGTTAATTCAGTGTTGACAGGCCTGGCAGTGTGCCAAAGAAGACGGATACATGCATGCAAGATGCAACATTAGGAAAAGATGAAAATATTCATTGCTGTTCAACTATTTTATGTTCACATCTTAGCAATGGTTTTCTCATTAAATTCAAACAGCATATGTGAGTAGCCATTGGCACACTGCCACACTTAACTGTATATTATACCTAATCTACATACCGTATTACCTCGAAATACCCCCAGGGGGTTTATTATTTCGCCAGCAAAATTTGAGGGGGGGATAATTCGAGGGGGGGGGTTTATTCGAGGGGGGGTCTATTATTTCGCCAGAAATTTTCGGAAATTCCCCATACGCGGACGTAGAAAAATCGAACAATTACATTGATGTATATGTGTTTATACGCATATATAACTGTATATACACAAAAACCCTTCCCTAACGTCACTTAATCATCAGTTTTAACGTGTGTTCTGCATTGTACAGATCACAAACTGCGGTATTTGTCATGTACGTTCACGTTACACTCAATCTTAGGGGGGGTATTTCGAGGGGGGGTTTATTATTTCCTCAGCCGAAATTTAGGGGGGGGGGTATTTCGAGGGGGGGGGGGGTTAATTCAAGGGGGGGTTAATTCGAGGTAATACGGTATATACAAATTTCATAATGGCAGCATAAAAGTCAAACAACACAATAAAAATGAAACAAAGACAACCCGGCAAAACACGAAATGAAAAATCTCACAAAATTGTGAAAAATGCTCCCTGCCCCACTAGCAGCACTACCATAATCACCCGATCTTAACCCATCACTATTATATACTAAATCATCAGTACTGACATCACTAAGTATATTAGGATGTTTAGATGTTTCTTTATGATAGCTCAAAGTTTGACTGTCAAATTTTGGCCAATGTCTGCACTCTGAAGCTAATCCTGGACCTGTGAAATTTGGTGGGCTGGAGTCAATTAAGTCAATTGGCAGTGAAAACTTAAAACAAGTAAATTTGAAACTTTTATTTTTAAGTTGCTTGTCACTTGATATTAACCAGTACCACTTTTCTATCAGAATTAGCACCTGGGTGGTCTTTAGATTGATGTTTGACTGCCATTTGTTTCTTTTTTTTTGTGGACTGCAGTTTGGCAATTTGATCACAACCAACAACAAATTATAGACTACCAATTCATTAAAATAAATTTTTTTTAAACAAACCTGCAGCAATTGCTCTGACAATACTTCTCATTGCATTTTCCGTGGCATCAATTAATTCCCTCCAAAAAGTGGTTCTATTCACGTGGCAATGGTAGGCCATGGCGCTAAAATGACACTTTTCAAATGATTTGAAGTGCCTGCGTGAAATTGGTCGTAGTTTTCTACAATAAGATGTGAAATATTTCAGCTATACTCCGGTTACTTTACACCCTGCACGCGTGGTTCCCGCTGGAAGTGTGCCAACGATGGTTAACGCGTCCGAGTTTCATAAAAGATGACAAAATTGATTGTTGTTATAATGTTTTTCATTAACATATTCACATCGATGAATTTTTTTCATATTTTTACGGAAATCGCATGATTTAAAAATCATTGGCACGCTTCCAACACGAGGCATAAATGAGTGAGAGGGCAGAGTATCATGTACGCCGAGTATACCATTGGTGCAGCACACACAACTGCCAGTAAATATTTCGTCAACTCATAAATCAACTTTGGATGGCATTTAAGTTCACTGGTTTTAGGTGTTTGTCAACTACAGTCGATGAAGAGTAAAAATCACGCATCCCAGTAAACTCAAATGCACTCAAGACTGATTTATGAGTTTACCAAATTTTTCAACATTCATTGGTCAACTGCCTAGTGTGTGCAGCAACATAAAGCTACCCCTCTGTCCCAAAATTGACCACCCAATGCCCTACACACTAGTTGACAAGGACACCAAATGTCAACTTCCAGACAAACTTAGCATGTTGCATTCCAAGCCATGCGAAAATAGTGTCAAGTGCCAAAAACCCCGGGGCGCTTTTCTAAAGGTGTGGTGTCAAGTGCAATGGCGCCACAGCAAAATAGCACACTGGGTGCGGTACTTCAAGGGAACAATTTGAGTAATTAGTGGACTAGAGACTAGACATGACTAAAGATGAAATTTGACTAGTGATGGAAAAGCACCATGTGCTGACTAGTGATGTTAAAGGCACCGGGAAAAATGGCACCGCACCGCACCGGCACCTTTGCCAACGCATGAAAAGGGCACCTGGCACCCTGGGGCACCGGCCAGAAAATGGCACCGCACCGCACCGGCACCGGTGCTATTCTGAAAAAAATGGCACCGGCACCGGCAGGGCACCCCTGAAGATTGCAATGGCACCGCACCAGCACCGGTGCTGGTGCCCTTCGGTGCCCAGCACCGGGGCACCGGTGCCCCGGTGCCTTTACATCACTAGTGCTGACATCTGGCACCAACGTCAAATAAAAAAGCCCCATGGCTCTTCGGGTGCTTGGAAAAGTGCCATGGCACTTGTGGAGCTTATTCGATCACTACACTTTTCTCACCTGCAAGTTTCACCCAACTTTTGAGAATTGCTAATAATCTGATCTTGATTGGCTGGGTCTGCCAATAATTTATTCACGTGTGTCCTTTCAGTGCTGCAATATTCCCTGATGCCGTCTGAATTTGAATACAGACACTGGAAAATGGCATTGCCGTCTGGGAATTGTTTTGGGGGTGATTTTGATTTTTTTTTTTGCCTAGACAGGATAAAGGTACCACAGGATGTAAAACTGTCATGAAAAATGGCGAATAAAAAATAAAGGAAATGTAACTTTTTCCATGACACTTTGTGTGGCATTTTACATGACATTTACACAACTGTTGACACTTTGCATGACATTTTATAGGGCGTTGAACGTGACTTGAGACACTTTGTATGTCATTTTACATTTTACAGGGTCTGTAAGTGGCCCCAAAAAGCATGGAAAAAGTGGTGAGTCCTCCAATTTGCCAAAAAATGCGAAAACATACCTCGATCAACCAAAAATGCCTGACACATGATTTGTTTCGGTGACAATGCAGATATAAGCAGGCCTTGCGCAGCTGAAGGTGGACACTTCTGCAGACATAACTGGCACCTAATTACAGCCCTGCAAGTCAATTAAGGTGTCAATTACTTCTAAAAGTCGATAAGTCCAAATTAATTTTTTTAAACTGTGTTTTTTTAAAGCATACAAACGACACAGAATTGAGCCAACAATATTTCTCATTATTTTTGATCAAGTCCACACTTTTTGTGGAAATCTCCAGCAAGAAAGTTGATAAGCCCATTGTGAAACCCTGATTTCTAAAAGTCAATAAGTCCACAAGACAAGTCAGGGGTCTCTCATTCGGCATACCCCAATCGGCCGGGTATCTATCAATTCCAAGGCAATTTTTTTGATTACCTATTGGCCCTACACACACTAGTTTTCACCGTGACCGATGTGAAAACTGAAATGGCCACATGGCGACATGGCGACATCCAGCCTACTCTTTTTGTATGCTATATGTGTATTAGTTTTAAAAAATTTTGAATATTAACTTTCATCAATTTAAATTCCAATTAAAATCGAATCAAATCATTTGATTGTGTTCATAAATTTGCATTTGAAAAAAATTCAGTTTTCACACGAAGTCACGGTGAAAACTAGTGTGTGTAGGTACAATACACCCTCAACTGGCCAGCTATCTACCTAACCATCAGAAGCAATGTTTTTAGAAATTTTGCCCCAATTTTAACTCAAAATCTCTTATTTTCATACTTTTTTTATCTCCACCACAATTAAAAATAAAAAGTAGAAACCAACTGGCACAATTTGACCACTTTCAAAGTGGAATCCTTAAATGTCTCGGACTGTCTGAAAATCGTATCGAAGGGCATGAGAAAATCCAGGGAATTCTCGGCTACATCCTGCCCCAGGGCGCCCCTGGTGTCGATTCGATTCTGCAAGTGAAAAATGTCTACATTGGACGATAGACTGAGAAATCAACCGGAACACAGTCATGTGAAAGCCCGGATCTAGCGCCAAATAGGGTTCAAACGGGATTGACTTTTCGGGATTGGGATCGGGATTCACTTTTTATGATTTCGGGATCGGGATTGGAGTTTCGGGATCGGGATTGTTTTTTTTGAGATTTCGGGATCGGGATCGGGATCGGGATTGGCCGGGATTGGGGTCACGGGATCGGGATTGGGATTGGCATTTTTCCGGGATCGGGATTGGGTTCTAGAGATAGAGATTTTGGCCATTTTTCTGGCATTCACAGTTGTTCATAAAGGTCTCAAAACACTGTTGGATGCCAGATAAGTGGCTTAAAATTGACACTGGGGGTTTGCATCCACTTTTTTGCATGCAAAAACGTCATTATTTCACTTTTTATAATTTCCAGTAATTTTTCCGGGATCCGGATCCCGGACTTGGGAGTTTCTCGGGATCGGGATTTGAAAATTTTCGGGATCGGGATTGGTGATTTTGGATTTCGGGATCGGGATTGGGGTTTTGGGATCGGGATCGGGACTGGTAAATCCTAGAATTTCACGGGATCCGGGATCGGGATCGGGATCCCGTTTGAACCCTAGCGCCAAACCAAAATCAAACCCTAGAACCATGGCGTTTTCTGCGCTAAAACGCCTCAATTCCCGGCGCCAAATTGCAAATGCAACATAATGAAGGTAAATACTTTTCTCTAAATTTTGAACTCGTCACTTCTAAATTGTTTCTTTTTACTTCTCCACTGGCAGAAATGGCACCAGACCACACAGTAAAATGGCGCCACTATGAAATGGTGGCATGTTGTCAAGCGCCAAAAGCGCCATACTGATTTTTTGTTTCTAGTGCCAAGCGCTTTTATATTGATCACAATCGAAAAATGGTTTTCAATAGACAATAGAGATGGTGCCATGAGAAAAACGCCAACAGCGCCATGGTAAAATGGCGCCAAAACATCAAAAGCGCCATGGCGCTTTTTGCTATGGCGTTAGTGGCAGGCGCCACTAGAGATTGAAAAACGTTAGGACTTTGGCACCAAGCGCCAGTAGCGCCATGGCTCTTTTCAGAATCCCAGCACCAAGCGCCAATGACGCCAAACCAAAAAAGGCGCCAAAAGACATGGCGCTTTTCGCCACTAAGCGCCAGTGACAGAGTGCATTTAAAACCATTTTTGATGTCGGACATCGATTAATGCCACAAATCGGGTTACCTTAAAAAATCGGGCAAAAAAGTGGATTGAAAATCACCTGATTTACGCAAAATCTTTCACATTGCGTGGCTCCATACGCTACGCTGCCTTCATAACTCACAGTTTTACTTGCTAGTGCAAATGTGAGTACATTTTTCGATGTGAAAGTGTCAAAAATAGATGTGAAAATGAAAATTAGAAATTTCGTCCTTTCATTGCATATGACCATAGTTTTTCTAATTCTAGGGTTATGGTAGTAGTTATTTGACGACAACTTTTGCCAAATGTGGCATTTTGATAATGATAAATATTTGTGCAGGATCTGAAAAAAACGATAAATATTTATTGCACATTTTTATCCTACTCAACTTTTATTTTTTTCTTAAAACTAATTCTTATCCAATGAAAAAAAAACATATGTGACAAAAAATAATCCATTCCTTAAGGTGATATCATCAGTAAACGTGAATAAAATCTGTAAATATGTATAAATAAATACCTAGAATCACGTATTAATTGGATGCATAAAAATAAGACACATGAAGAGGTATTTAAAAAAAAACTTTTTCAACCTACCTATTTTAAAAACATCCTCAACCAGGTACAAAATTAATCGGGCATATTTTCATATGTGTACCACAATAATCCACACAAATATACCTAGGTAATGCTATTTATTTATAAAGATTTAAGCTATGCATGCAAAACACAATACACACAGAAAACCTAATCCCAGAGACAAGTAAATTAGACTCATTTGTTCCCAGATATTTAAATCCTTCTGTACAAATGCATATTTATTTGTAAATATCTACCGTATTTGCTCAATTATATTTGCATACAAACGTATTCACACCATTCCTAAGGGGGGGGGGGGGTAAATCGGGGGTAAAGCTGAGAGTATTCCAAGGTGGGGGGGGGTGCACTGATACGCACATCTGCCCGTTACGCACATTTGCCCGTTTTTTCACTTGACACTTTTTAAAGTGATTTTCAGATATGAGTGAAGTGAAAAACGCTGCGCAATGACATTAGTGAACTTTTTTCACTTCACTCATATCTGAAAATCACTTGAAAAAGTGTCAAGTGAAAAAACGGGCAAATGTGCGTAACGGGCAGATGTGCGTATCAGGTCTGCCCCGGTGGGGGGGGGGGGGGGCTTAATTCAAGATGGTGTCATTTCCGGAAATACGGAAAATATTGTTATTTTTTATATTTATACAAATTATACCAGGACTTACTATATTTTTATAAGAACCATAGCTTTTCGGATATCTATCTGCCAAAGGGCATTCTACTAGATGAAATATGGTACACTCGGCGAACATCACACTTAGTATGGAAAACTACCATAAACCATCTGAATAATGATCCATAAATTAGGTATACAGTTTTTCATCATATTATTTCGTTTTTACTATGGAATGATGATTGACGAAATTTATCACAAGATTATATTCATTTGATTATGGTAGGATTCTGCGCATACTTTTGACAGCGGAGTATACCTAGTGACATTTTTGGCAGGTGCAAAAACAATTTCTATTTACCACACAACAAACACACTTATAATGACGTGTAGTATATATTTACGTAAATAATTCATTTGAGAGTACAAATTTCGACATTGGACAACAATAGGAAGAGTACAAAACACTATGAACAGGTGCTAATGTTGCCGCACAAACTAGTTCATTGACAGAACAAAACTCAAATTGTGTGCTCAGAAATCAGCTTTGAACTAGGGTTCAAACGGAACCAGTTTTCGGGACCGGGACCGGGACCAGAAATTTTCCAATGTCGGGACCGGGACCGGGACTGGGTGGTCGGGACCGGGACTGCGTGGTCGGGACCGGGACCCGGACCAGCAATTTTTGAATGTCGGGACCGGGACCGGGTCCGGGACCACCCCAGTCCCGACTTTTTGCCGAACCGGGTACCGGGACCGCGGTCCCGTTTGAACCCTACTTTGAACGTACTCGAGTATACCACAATGAGATATTTTTAATCTCCGTCAACTGCAGTTGACAGACACCTCATTCTGGTAAACTCAAATGCATACAAATTTTATTTATGAGTTTACTAAAATGCGAGAACAGTGTGCGCAGCACCAATATAACAATGGAAGTGGTTTCAGTGAAATCAAGATGTATTTATTTAGGTCATTGTTATAATGTTAATACTCACTCACAGGGGAGAGGGTTAAGTATGGTCAAATTACTTCTAAAACACGTGTGCAGTGATGTAAAAAGCGCCAGAACTTCGGCGCCAAGCGCCAAAAGCGCCATAGCGCTCTTCTGACCACCAGCGCCAAGCGCCATGGCGCTCTTTGGTTTGGCGCTAGCGCCAGGCATTTTGGCCAGGCCAGGCTTCTATTGGGCCCACACACACTTGTTGACATGGGAAATTCGCGTCAACTCAGTGTCAATTGAATAAAACGAGAAGTTTGTAAAAAGCATCACACTTAACAGGGACAATGAAAATGAAGTGTCATGATGTAAAATTAACTATGCTCTATCAGATAGATAAGTTGAAATCACAGTATCACTTAAATTCAGTTGACATTTAGTTGACACGAATTCAGTTGACATCCAGTGTGTGGGGGGAAAAACCTCCAAACGCTCCAGTTATCTATCCCGAGGCAAAAAAATACCCACCGCCTTAACCCCCTCCATAGTTACCTACCTAAGTGGGACAAATTTTGGGTGTTTACTTCTTATCTATTGCAAAGATTGAAATTTTGCAGGCACTTGGTTTCTGATCAAATCGTAGCTCACACGCATTATATTTTATTCACTGAAATTCAATCATTTCCACGCACAAATTCAATTTGAATAAATAAATAAATATGCACTACGCTGGGCTCAAATCTAAGTTCATTCATATTTCGAATGTGAATACCGTATTTGCGTGAATAATTCCCACTCTTGGAAAATTGCCAAACTGTTAGATGAGTGATAAAAATTATCTCTTTTGAATAATACCCACTTTCGAATAATTTCCCCTTTGATAAATAAATGATAAATTTGTTGTGTCCAATTTGAACAAAAATTTGAACAAAAGATAATTTGTTATTCTAACAAAGAGTTAGCAGTTATTTCGTTAACAAAAATACTTCATAAACTAAGTTGATAAAAAAATATGCTTGAATATCTTGGTGAAATAATAATCCCTCTCCCTTCAAAAACGTCTGATGCAAAAACAATTCTCCATGGGAATTTTTCGAGCAAATACGGTAGAAATATTGTAATGTAATGTGAAAACACAGTGACATAAAATACTAATATGTATTTGAGCCAGTCTAAGAAATCATTGTAAATACTATTTATTCAAGTGTTCAGAGTTGAAATGTCCTCAAATCAATTTTGTATATAAATAGGTCATGTTTCGGACAAAAAATTTGTAAAAAAACTTACAACAATGCATATAAAACAGTGCATTCCACTTAGCTCACAAGCAAAAAATGAAGTAAAACCATCCCAAGCTGCATACACTTTCATGTGCATTTTGGGACTTGCAAAAGTTTTTTTGTGCGTGCGCACATTCCATTCTATCAAACGCACTGCACTCAAATTCAATAGTACCAGAGTTGTTAAAAATAAGGAACTTTTTGAGAAGTATAGTAAACTTCAGGTATTTTGAATTAAGTCAATGCCTTAAATTGAAAATGGGAAGTATTCCCTTCATTCGGGAAAACGTGAAATAAATGTAAAAATTCGAATTGCTCAGAAAAATGTAAAAATGTACAACCTATGTATGTTTTCTTTTGTACTCGAGTAAATGTACTTTTGTCACAGGAAGAAACATGAAAGAAACTAGAAACAAAATTACAGTTATAAATGCAGAAAACACGATTTCCAGGGTGTTCACAAAAATGCGAGAAAAATACTAGAACATTTTTCAGTTTTCAATAAATAAATAAATATACTCGGCGTACATGATACTCTGCCCTCGCACTGATTTATGTCTCGTGTTGGAAGCGTGCCAATGATTATTCGATGTCAATCGATGTCAATATGTTAAAGAATAACATTATAACAACCATCAATTTTGTCATCTTTTTATGAAACTCACACGCGTTAGCCATTGTTGGCACACTTCCAACGGGAACCACGCGTGCAAGGTGTCAAGTAACTGGAGTATACATGCGGTGAATTGGCATAGAAAATTACATTTTCTGTAGCCGGACATGTTTCGAAGAGTGTCCGTAAAACCGAGTACTAGTACCTATGTCAATGTATTTAATCAATACTCAACACATAAAAAGTATACATACTTTTTAAGTAAAAGTAAATACATTTTCACAGCTAAATTATAGCACATGCAGTGCGCAAATGTCCGAAACGGTACAAACATGCAAAAGACCCAGTAATTTTGTAAGCATTTCACCATTGAAAGGAGCCCATGTAATTTGTATAGATGTAAATTACGTATACTCTGCGGACCGCAAAGTGTGCGTTTAAAATTACTTATGTCTTAGTCGAAAACGCGCGGGCAAAAACACTTTCACAAAAAAGTACCGTATTTCCTCGAATTACCCCCCCCCCCCCCTCGAAATACCCCCCTCAAAATTCTCACTCTGAAAAAATAAACCCCCTGGGGGTATTTCGAGGAAATACGGTACTTCAAAAAGGCGGAGTCGCGAGCAAGTGACGAAATTTTTTCCTGGAACGATTTATCTTTTTCTTGGGACAACTTTTATCTTATTTACGATGACGTCATGATGGAGGGTTTCGTTCAGAAAAATGCATAGTATTTATGAGATCCTGTATTTTTGGCACAAGTTTACAAAAAAAATGGAAACTGATTAATCAGCATTGAGCTCATCTGAGTTGACCGGAATCACAGCAAAAATGGGTGTGTGATGCGCGGTGAAGTGACTTCACGCAGACGCGCAATGTCAGCGTGAAGACACTTCACTGCATTCCAGATGCTTCACGGCACTTCACGAACCATGCAAAGTATGCTGTAAAGGTTCGTGAAGTGCACTTCACGAATTTCAGTCTTCGTGAAGCTAGGTGAAGTGAGTGGAAGACACTTCACAGAAAACTTCGTGAAGTGTGTAGAAGTGAGTGGAAGTGTCTTCACAGAGCGCACTTCCACACACTTCACGAACCCATTTTTTGCTGTGAATGAGTGAAATTTATGTGTTTAAATCAAATTAATCGGTTTCCGAAATTTCGACTGTAAATTATAACAAAATATTGTGTTTAACAATTGCGTAGAAGAAACGTCTTGAAAATATTTCTCGGTTTTTATTTGCTCAACAGAAATATCTAGCAAGTGTTGTTTCCATGTTTTGAACAAAATAAAAGTAAATCATAATGTGTGTCTTCGATTTGCATCACGAGACGAATGTTGTTGTTAGCACATCACAGAATCATGAACTTTTGAATTCAGTGGAAATCACTCCCAGACGCTGTAAAATATAGTGTCACGCAAAGTGCCTAAAGTCATGTATTTACATGGCATTTTACATGACTTTTGACACTTTGCATGACATTTTACACTTGACATTTTACAGGGCATTTTACAGGGTCTGGGGCGGCACAGGTGATAAAATTTGGAGAAAATGTCAGAATCCCCCCTTCAACATCAGAAATGACCCTTAAGATTGAACACAAAGATTTCATGATTTAATGGCCCTACACACACTAGTGTTCACCGTGACGAATGTGAAAACTGAAATGGCCACATGGCGACATCTAGCCTACTCTTTTTGCATGCTATTTATGTTTTAGTTTTCAAATTTTAACCTCCATTAATTTTAATTCAAATTTAATTTAAATTAAATCATTCAACCGTGTTCATTAATTTGTATTTTGAAAAAATTCAGTTTTCACACAAAGTCACAGTGAAAACTGGTGTGTGTGGGCACAATATTGAAGGTATAATCAATAGTATATGGTAGTTACCATATACTTTCATTACTGATGGTATCCACTTTAGCAAAAATTTACATTAGCTCAACTGAAGTAAATCATGAGAAAGTCATCAACTAGAAATATAAGCTAAAATGTTTCTAATGTCAATAAATGCATTATGATGTGGGACACATTTGGCTCTGTATTCATGTATACTCATGAAATTGAATGCTTTACAAAGAATGTTACCGTATTTTGATGAATAAAATCACAGAGAAAAAATGCACCAAATTTACTCATACTTCACTTCATTCACTTGACCAAACCATAGAAATAATACTTTTAGTTCTTTATTCAGACGGAATACGGTAGATTTTATAGTAAAGTATGCACTCAACGGAACAAATATATATCTACATACCGTATTTCCTCGAATTACCCCCAGGGGGTTTATTTTTTCATAGTGAAAAGTTTGAGAGAAAAACGAGAAAAATGCAACAATAACCACCATTTATAAGTTTTTACAGCCTTATATAAGGATGTAGATGGTATAAACGATGTTCTAACGTAACACAGTAAGTGTTTTGAACGTCTGTTATGCATTCCTCGGACCACAAATTCATAGTGCCCATTTTGTGGGGGGGGTATTTCGAGGAAATACGGTATGTGTATTCATATGCAACAAAATGCATTTTCATGTCATGAGATATGTAGCTGAAATTTACAATGAAAAAAGCGCGGCACGTAATGCAAACTTGTGAAATTTCAAGCACTGGATTATTAAGCATTTTATACAACTCTAAGGATAAAAATCTTTTTAAAGAAGTCATGTAACAAATACAAAATTGTTGAAATACTTAGCAAACTGTTCGCAATGCAAACATGCTATAAATAAACAAGAAATCTAACAAATACCAAATACCCGGGTACCAATGTCACTTTGTCAAGTGACTATACAGAGTTGTCAAAACAAACTTTAAAAAAGAAGTAAAGTCTACATGAATAAAATTGTAATCACTTTCAAAACACAACATTTTACGTCATTGTCACTTGACAAAGTGCAGAAAAGTTGTCACTTGACACCATGCATGCAACTTGAATTGAGTCACACTGTAAACACTAGACTCCAAATTCAGCACACGCTGAATCAAGCAAATTTGGGAAGGCCCTGAAGCGCCCGACTGTATGAAATGACATGAAAGCTTGATTTTTGCGTGCTGTGTGGAGATGGAAAACACTTTTTTGGTAATTTTTTGAAAAAAAATATTTTAGAGAAAAGTGGTAGATTTACTTTTGTAGTGTTTCACCAAATAGGTTTTTGTAAATTTGCTTTCACAATTTGAACAAAAAACTAAATGGTTGAAAACTTTATCTTAGGAACATGTATGTCAAAGTACTGATAAAATACACATGTGCACAGTTTCATTGAATGTCATTATAGATATCTGAATTGGCTTACAGGGAATTCCAAATATCATCAACCCCAATAGAAATGTATATTAATTCATTAACATTAAAATGAAATTTCACACAAACGTTATTATCGCACTTACTATGTATATCAAAATAATTTTTGATGTGATCATATTTATTTCTAGCCATATCCCATGACTACAGCGTTCAAAAAACTTAAAATAAAGAAATTTCTGGGTTTTCCAGAAAAAAAGTAATAAGTTAATTGCATGGGGCCATTTCCACACTCCGTATGACATATCAAATCAACCCGAAATGTATGCCATTTTCCCAATTAATTTTACATACTCAACTTCTCAAAACAGAAATGTACCTGTGTGAGTTTTCTGTCCAAAATGAATGTGAAAATATTCAATATTTACATTTACATTTACACTTTCCAAAAATACCAGTACACTCAATTCGCTTGCCAACTCTAGGCAAATTTGAGCACGAGTGCAGATGTGCTGTGTGCCACTGAAGAAAGTTCTTTATGTGTTGGCAATAAATTAGAGCCAAAGCCATCATACTCCGCAGTTACAGCTTTATTCAACTGACTGCACACTTTACAATGAAATCTACCATATTCCATCTGAATAAAAAGACAAAATATACTGTTTTCTGATCTGTTTATGAATTGCTCTACTCGGTGCAGGTGAATTTAGTGCACAATTTTCATTGCGGCTTTATTAATAAGAATACGGTAACATTCTTTGTACAGGATTCAATCTGATGTATACACACTAGTGGGTCCAGGTGAAGCGTGAGACAAATCGAAATAAATATTTTACATACCGTAAATCCTCAAATAAGTCCCCCCCTCGAATAACTCCCCCGTGTAAACTGACTGAGGAAAAAATAAACCCCCCCCCTCGAATAACTCCCCCCTCTTTTATGGGTAGGAAAGAAGTCCATGTATAAAAAACGTATGTATGTATATGTTCATAAAAAATTGCATTATTTTGCAGTTGATGCACACTAGCATTGATTTCATTGCATGGTTTACACGTTTATGCTACCTATTTGTATTTGACCCCATTCAAATGATATATGGATCACGCTTTTTACTCAATTTTCCGTCGAAAAAATACCCCCCCCCCCCTCGAATAAGTCCCCCTCAAAAAATTCTGAGGAAAAAAAAACTCCCCTGGGGACTTTTTCGAGGATTTACGGTATCCACAAATTTCAAAGAATGAATACCTATATCACAAATTTACGTGTTTGCAGCTCGCAAATAGCCTTTACGTCAGAAGAGAAATTGGTGCAATCGTGCAATAACTTTAACAATTTTTTTGCAAATTACGTAAAATGTAGACATTACCATTTTAAAAACATGGTGTGAAAAAAATCACCCGACGGAAATGTGAAAGGCAGAAAATTTGCACCCATCAGAAAACGGAACTGGAAAAAGTGAAACACCGGAAAACGGAATTTGGAAGGTGTAAATTGTGCCTACAGAAATGGAAAAGTTGACACCAGATACTACAGAGCCTTGCTACTTGATGGGAAATACGGGTGCCAGTTCCTCAAAACGAGAAGTGAGAAGTGAAATGGCAAAGGCGAATTGATATGGTAAATGCGAATTGATATGGTAAAGGTGAAGTGATATGGTAAAGGCGAAGTGAAATGGCACGTGAATTGGCCAGGGAAATGGCAAGTGAAATGGCAAAAGAATTGGCAAGTGAAATGGCGAAAGCGAAGATAAATTAGATTTTATTTTTTTACTTCGCTTTTGCCCATTCCCTTGCCGTTTCACTTGGCCTTCACGCTTTCACTTCGCTTTTGCCATTTCACTTCTCACGTCTCATTTTGCGGAACTGGCACCAGGTCACTTTAAAGCTAAAAAATGACTCGACTGACTAACCCTCACTGCCCGCAACGATGCGGAGTTTTTTTCTGAACGAAACACGTGATTAATAAAAAAAAGTTGAAGACATGATTTCAGACACACAACACCCGCTTTTTCATTTTTAAAATACCGTATTTGCTCGAATAATTCCCCTGGGTAATTATTTTTTGATCAGACTTTTTTGAAGGGGAACTTTTGCAAGGGGGGAATTATTCAAGGGGGGATTTTTATTCTGTCAAAATTGTCAGGCATGCTTCTTTCAACTCATTTTATCAAATACGCTGTATTTACAACATAACAAGCCATTTTTGTCGTTACAATTACAAACAATAAATTTGACATATGCCCAATTATTCAACCTCACTCATTATTATTCATAGAATTATTATTTTTCAAGAGGGGGAATTATTCAAGGGGGAACTCTCCATGCAGATACGGTACTTTCTTTTTTTTGTGAAAGTGGGTGCATAAGTATACTGCTCGCGCGACCATGACACAAGTAATTTTGGACATAAGTATCTTGTTACGTGTATTTACTTGCGAAATTGATGCCCAACAGAGTTTAAAAGAAAACGGAAAAAAACGGAAAAAAAGTCACGGCAGCGCTAAAAAAGCCCGGAAATTTCCGAACGCCAATTCAGCGAACAACGAACATGGATCCGGCACAAACAAACTCTAACGAGTGTCCAAACTGAAATGTGTGATTTTCAGCTGATTGTGAACATGCAAAAAAGTGGGAAATGCATGGATCTCTGCAAAGATTTTGAAGGGAGATTTTTGAGTACCGTATATTCGTGAATAGCGTCTCCCCTTGAATAAACCCCTGTGTGAGCGATATGAGAGAAAAGATCCACTTATCTGCCGCACATAGCGTTGAAAACCCCCCGTTAATTTTCAGAAAATATAATTAATTGTAATTTCAGAAACATTTCCAAAAATAAAGAAATAATGAAACTCTCTAAAAAAAACCTGGTCAAATATACGTAAATAACAATCTTATACGTTTGATGGATTTTCTGATATTTTCAAATATCTCTCAAGAGACTATCTTTCACAAACAAAATACAATTTGATCTCATTGGAAAATCTTGAAGTTTTTTATAAAGTCAGATATTTTTTCAATGCATGTCTCACATAAGCTTTGCAAATATTTAGAGTGATATTCAATTAGTAAACTAAATACATCATGGATCATGATAAATATTGAACATTTTAACGGGCGTGCCCGATACGCACATATGCCCGTTTTTTTCGTTTGACACTTTTTCAAGTGATTTTCAGAAATGAGTAAAGTGAAAAAAAGTTACGCAATGACATTAGTAAACTTTTTCACTTCACTCATATCTGAAAATCACTTGAAAAAGTGTCAAGTGAAAAAAACGGGCATATGTGCGTATCGGGCACGTGTGCGTATCAGGCCTGCCCCCATTTTAACAGCCTCAAGTTTTACAAACATAAAGTAATAAAAAAGATAGAAAAAAGGTAGACTAGAAATTAGTTATTGGACTGAACGCTATACAAGGAGTGTCACCGTATTTTGAATATTAAAGGGGCGTGGAAAACTGCATCAAATTTACAATCTAAGTGTGAAAAAATTTTTTTTTTTTCATGGAATATCAGAATAGGTTTCAATGCAAAATGTGTGGTGTCTGGACTATTGACGGAAAAAGCGCCAGGAGTTTGGCGCCAAGCGCCAAAAGCTTCATGGCGCTTTACCAAACACGGGGGTCAAGCGGCAAAGGCGCCAGAGCAAAATGGCGCCAAGCGCCAGAAGCGCCATGGCGCTTTTTGCTTTGACGCAAGCGCCAAGCGCCAGCGCCAGGCATTTTGTTCCTGGCGCCAGGCAAAAATAGCGCCAAGCGTCAGAAACGCCGTGGCGTTCTTTATGGCTGTGGCGTCAAGCGCCAATAGCGCCACAGAAAAATAGCGCCATGCGCCAAGTGCCATGGCGCTTTGTCATTTGGCGCTAGCGCCAGGCGCCAGCGCCATGGCGCTTTTCCATCACTAGACTATGGACCATAGCTCACTAAAATCACTATTTATTTATCTTTAGCTCGGAGACGCTAATTAAGCTGATATTAGCATGATATTTAGCATTTTTGAGTAAATATGCCTAGGTTAAAAGTCTGGCATAAAAAATTATTACTCGGGGATATATTCAAAACAGATTCTATCTGAGATTATTACGTTACACGCGTTAATACAGTACAGAAGCATCAATGTGCCTCTACACAATATCGAAATTTCATAACTTTTTGTAAACTCAGACCAGCCCTGGGTTCACCGAAACGGGTTATTTTTCTCTCCGTCAACTGCAGTTGACAGACTTGTCATTCTGGTGAACTCAAATGCGTTCTATTCTTAAATATACTCGGTGGACAGCACACTTAGTATGAAAAATTACCATAACCCATCTGAATAAGGGACCAAAAATTATACAGCTTTTGACCAAAATACGTATTTAGTTTTTACTATGGAATAATGAATTGTAACAAATTATCACAAGATTTTATTCATTAAATTATGGTAGGTTTCCATACTAGGTGTGCTATCCGCAGAGTATACTAATTACAATTCAGAAATCAACGTCACAAAATTAAAACCTCGGTCAGCTGAGAGATCAAATGAACATTCAGGTGTCGATTTTCAGCAGCTATAATTTAGGGGACAGAATGGCACAGAATGTTACCATAATATTGTGAATTAAGTGACGTGGTAATAAAAACTGTGTTAAATCTTCCCATATTGAAACCAATTTATTGTGGTGAAAAAATGTTTCACTTTTGCTTTACTATTCAGATGGTACTATTACTAATTAATACATTGTGTACATTGCATGCATAATGCACATCATTGCAGATTTTCGACTGGAAAGAGGGGCAGGGTTTTAGTAGGGGGGGTGGGGGGGGGGGGGGGGGTTACACCCCCCAAATCCGCCAGCTATCTATCTATCCCGGAGGCAAAATTTTGGGCTACTATCCCCTAAACCCCCCCCCCCCCAAATCGGCCAGCTATCTATCTATCTGGAGCGATTTTTCAGAAACTATACCCCAATTTTCGCTCAAAATCGCTATTTTTCATACCTTTATATAGATTTTCACCTCCAAAATCACTAGTTCATGCATCTAACTGCCTATTTTCAGCCATTTTTAGTACTATATGTCCTTATATACCCATTTTTCACCTACTTTTAGCCATTTTTCTCCTTTTCCTCCCTTCTATGCCTATATATTGAACCCCCCCAACCCCCCCCCCAGAAAATGTTCAGCTATGTATCCCTCCGGAGGAGCGATTTGCTATCTATATGAACCCCCGCGCAGGGGTCCAAATCTACAAAACCCCTGAGGAGGAGGGTATTACGATTCAAAGAGGAGGGATATTACGAGAAAATACGGTACCTACATAATGCCTGCTTCAAGTATTTAGTAAATGTAAAACTGCAATAACTCATGCTCATAGAATGGACACAATGCAAATGCTAATTAAATACACAAATATAACAATGTTTAGTAATCAATGGTTAGCTAATTATAAATCATTATTTAACTAAAAACAGCTTTAATTATTTTGCATGCACTTATATTCACAATATACCACAATTTGTCAGAATACCATATAGCAATTTCAACCTACACAAACACAAAAGGCCAAACATTTGAAAAAGTGACTATGAGTGATGGATTATGCAGTTTTAACCACTAAAATCCAGGATTTCTGTGTGGATGTGGATAGCGTTCCAAAAATATGTTTTTTTTTCAGAACATATAATTTAATATAATCATAGAAAATCTCTCTAAAAAAATAAGATAAAATCAAATCTGCCTGAAGAAAATCCAGAGAAAATCCAGAGACAAAATCCAGAGAAAATATAATAAAATATAAAGGAAAGATTTGTTTATATGTATTTTCTCCTCATCAAATAAATTTTTTTTAATCTCTCCGAAAAAAAACAGAAGAAAAAAATATATAAATAAAAGATTGTTATAGTTCCTGATATTTGAAAAATATAAATCTCCCAGAGATTTTTGGAACACTAGATGCAAATTATATTCGGGACCCAGACAACGGGGGGGTGGGGGGTGAACTCACAAAAAATCCTCAAAACGTACTTCAGATGGCAACTATATTAACTTATTTATTTCATGCCTCACCCGGGAAGGAAATAGCGGCCACCCCCCCCCCCCAATCCCCCTACGTTCTTGCTAATAACTACCGATTAGATCTGTATTGAAAAGCGCCATGGTGATGGCGTCTTGCTGTGGCGCCATTGGCGCTACTGTTTGAATGGCGCAGGTGCAAAAGCCCTGTCGCTGGCGCTCGGTCAGGGGTCTTCTAGATTTTGACCCTCTGGGGGGTCCATATACCGTATTTCCTCGAATTACCCCCCGGGGGTTTATTTTTTCAGAGTGAAAATTTTGAGATGAAAAACGTGAAAAATGCAACAATAACCACCATTTATAAGTTTTTACAGCCTTATCTAAGGAGGTAGATGGTATAAACGATGTGCTAACGTCACACAGTAAGTGTTTTAATCGTCTGTTATGCATTTCCCGGACCACAAGTTCATAGTGCCCATTTTGAGGGGGGTATTTCGAGGAAATACGGTAGAAAGCAAATCGATCTTCCGGAGGGATCGTTAGCTGAAACAAAATTTTGAGGGGGGGGGGGGGTTTGGGGGGGTTCAATATATATGCTTTTTCGAGGTATAGAAGGAAGAAAAGGGAGAAAAATCGCTCAAAGTAGGTGTAAAATAGCTAAAAATGGGTATATAAGCACATGTAGTACTAAAAATATCTGAAAATAGGCGGTAGACACATGAAATAGTGATTTTGAAGGTGAAAATCTATAAAAAGGTATGAAAAATAGCGATTTTGAGCGAAAATGGTGGTATAATTTCTCAAAAATCGCCCCAGATTGGTAAATAGCTGGGCGATTGGGGGGGGGGGTTAGGGGGTAGTAGCCCAAAATTTTGCCTCCGGGATAGATAGATAGCTGAGCGGTTTGGGGGGTAACCCCCCAACCCCCGTTGCTACCCCTGCGCTTGGTGCTAGCGCAAAAGCAAAAGACGCAATGACACTTGGCGCCAAAGCCCTGTTAACATCACTATTACCGTATTTGCTTGAATAATCCCCCTGGGGGATTATTATTTCGCCAGACTTTTTTGAGGGGGAACTATTCGAGGGGGGGAATTATTCAAGTGGGGAAATATTATTTCGTCAAAATTTTCAAGCATCCTTCTATCAAGTCATTTCACGAACTATGCATTTTTATAACAAAAACGTGCCATTTTTGATGAAATATTTTTAAGGGGGGATTATTCGAGGGGGGGAATTATAATTTCCTCACTCGTCTTACAGGGGGGATTATTCGAGGGGGGGGAATTATTCAAGGGGGAACTATTCAAGCAAATACGGTATTTACCAATATTCAATGTGCACGCAAAAGCAGAGCGGGGATAAAATGCCTAAACACAAAATGAACATGGATTAGGAAAATATAAATACCAGGGATTAATGGAAAGAAAATGATGTACAGTTTCAGTGGAATTTCCGCATGAATTGCTATTATTTATGTGCCTGCAAAAGTTGCAATATTCGTAAACAGTTGGTGTAGAGTACGGAATTAATTGAAGCAAAAACCGAGGGTCAAGTTTTATGCTTCAGTTACAGAATTTTTGTCCACACCATTACCGTTCATTTATCAGCTTATGAGTTTATCGTCATTTGTCTTACAGGTGACAACTTAAAAGTGCCCTTTGAAATGTAAAATGTCACGCAAAGTGTCAAAAGTCATGTAAAATGTCACGCAAAGTGTCAAAAGCAGGGGTCTCCAAGATTTTGGCCCTCGCGGGGGCTGGATAGATAGCAAATCGCTTCTCCCGAGGGATAGATAGCTGGAAAAATTTTCTGGGGGGGCTGGGGGGCAAAATATATAGGCTTTTTCAGTGCATAGAAGGCCGAAAGGGGAAAAAATCGCTAGTACTTCGTTCAAAGTGGCTAAAAGATGGTTTAAAATGGCTAAAAACAGGCATATAACCATGCATATAGCCGGATAACAAGATTTTGAAGGTGAAAAACTATAAAGAGGTGCGAAAATTGGTGATTTTGAGCGAAAATAGGGGCAAAATTTCACAAAAACCACTCCAGATAGATAGATAGCTGAGCGATTTTGGGGGGGTCTTTGGGGGTAGTAGACAAAAATTTTGCCTCGGGATAGATAGATAGCTGAGCGGCCTCCGGGATAGATAGATAGCTGGCGGATTTGGGGGGGGGGCAGCCCCCCCCCCCAGCCCCCCCCCCCCCCTAGGAGACCCCTGGTCAAAAGTCATGTAAAATGCTCTGTAACATGTAAAATATCATGCAAACATCAGAAGTCGTGTGAAATGTCCTGTAAAATGTCATGCAATGTGCCAAATGTCATGTAAAATGTAAAATGCCATGCAATTGTCTTAAGTAATGTAAAATGGCCTGGAAAATAGTAAACATGCAATTTTCCATGACTTTGACACTCTGAATGGCATTTCAAATTTTACAGGGTTTGAGAGTGGCACCTACTGACCACAATCTGTAACTGGCATGAAAAGTGCTAAGTGGTAGAAAAATATAAAAGAAAGTTAAAAAAAAGAAACTGATAGTAAACTAGTGTATGCGGCAAAAATACGCGCACTATTCCTATCCCATATTTACTTTTTTTGTCAGGCAACTTAGGTTAAAATTGAATTTGGGGTCAGGGTTGAAAAAGCTTAAAAATGAACACAAAGTAAATACCTGAATTAAGCAAAAAACGATAGCGCTGAGGAATTTTCATAAAGATTACCCATTCAATGAATAAATTCCCCCAAGAACTTCTTGGAAAAAGTCGAAATATAGGTAAAAATTACAATGACTATATTAAAAAGATGAAAAATGGGAGCTTGCGACCAAAAAACTTTCATAAAACTTTCATAAACTTTCAAAAACTTTCATAAACTTTCATTTATATTTACTATTATTCCATAAAAATAATAGTAAATATAAATATCATAATAATAAAATTGCATTTAGCAGATGGCAGCTGGCACGCATAGCCAAAACAGCAAAATAAGCATTCCAAACATTGATTGATTGACAATGTGACACATTTACAGTGATGTATAACTGGTCATAAAGGTGTAGATTAGAGTGTAGAGTCCACTTTATAATGGAATATACCATATCCCATCTGAATAAAGAAACGAAACATTTTATTTTTCCCCCTCACAATTGGCATTGAAAAAACTCGGGAGTTATATATTTAAAAAAAATTTTTCCAGAGATATTTCTATATTGTCGTTTTCTCTACAGCTTACAATGGGGTTGATACCGTATTTCTTCTAATAGAAGAGCGCCGTTCTATTTTTTTCGTCAACTTTTTTACCTGCCGTTCTGTTGGAGGTGCCGTTCTATTGGAGGCTGCCGTTCTATTTTTCTCACCGATTGTTTCACACATTTCTCATGTGAACATGAGCCTTATTTTTAATGGAGCTTGAGCAATATTTTAATGTAAGAGCATCAATTTGACATTTAGCAGCTAATTGAATGCTTTGAACATTCTCACAATCCATTTTCTACTTATTTTTGTGTTTTGGCACACTCCCAACATAATTTATACCTGCCGTTCTATTGGAGGTGCCGTTCAATTGGAGGCTGCCGTTCTATTGTTTTCGTGAGCGCAAAAATGTGCCAAAACCTGCCGTTCTAATTGGAGGTGCCGTTCTATTGGAGGTATGCCGTTCTATTAGAAGAAATATGGTATATATGTATATTCTTTAATCTGGTGCACACTGTTCCCTCTGACTTAATTCATAAAAATACGGTAGCATTCTTCGTATAGCGTCCAGCAAGGCATCATTTCAGGGGGCGTGGCGGCAATAAAAATCTGGCAATAAATAAAGATTTCCGCGGTCAATTCACCTTGATTTACACGAGCGAAGAAATTTTTCGGGAGAGTTTACCTGGATATAAATATTTTGTTTTGTACAACAACAAATGTTTTTAGAGTTTTTGTGCCTACCTACACACACTCGCTACCTCCGGAAATTTTCATAAATTTCGAAAATTTCTATTTGAACACATTTGAGTTTACCGGAATTTTTATCTCCATCAACAGCAGTTGACACACACCTCATTCCGGTCAACTTAAATGCGTTAAACTCTGATTTATGAGTTTTCAAATTCCCAATTTCCAAAAGTCTCAGTTGAAAACTAGTGGGCCTAGGGCTTATGGGCCCACACACTCGCGTCAACTCAGTGTCAATTGAATAAAACAAGAAGTTTGTAAAAAGCATCACACTTAACAGGAACAATGAAAATGAAGTGTCATGATGTAAAATTAACTATGCTTTATCAGATAGATAAGTGGAAATCACAGTATCACTTAAATTCAGTTGACATTTAGTTGACACGAATTCAGTTGACATCCAGTGTGGGGGGCCCTATATATTGCATTAGTGATGTGAAAAACGCCACGATTTTGGCACTTTTGCATCACTATACTAGAAGACAGGAAAGTAGTGACTAGAAATGGGAATAGGGCCAGGAACAAAACCTTGGGTTTGGACAAAAGTTGGGATGTAAAAAAGTGAGAAGGTAAAATTTGAAGTAAGGTAAATTTAGAAATGAGAAGTGGAATTTGAAAGAAAACTAAATTTAGAAGTGATAAGTAAATTTAGAAGCAAAAACTTCAGCGACAACATCTAAAAATACTCTCTTAAAAAACTGTCATTTTACATTCCATGCATTTTTTAATCAGTACAAAAGCAGTGTAGAAACAATGTAACTAAAGTGAACTGGAAACAGTTTTGTTCATTGTCAAGTGTCAACTGACAAGAAAAGTTGCAAGTGTCACTTATTCATGTGAGGATGTGGATGTATTTATTTGAAATTAGTCGATTTGTTGGCAATTTTTCATCTACACACATTATTTGTTGTCAAAGCTGATGAAAGTGAAACAAGCCCAGGGGGCACTCCCGTACATTAAAACCCCAGTTTTCTAAAGTAAAAACCATTTTAAAAACTTGGCATCTCACACAGCACTTTGCACGAGACTTGACACTTTACAGGGTCTGGGAGTGCACCAGGGACCAATTCTTTGAGTAGACAAGTGACTTGTAAGTATAAAAGAAATTACAAGTAAACTGATGAGTATACCCAGCCAGTATAACGGGTTTTAAGTGGACTTGTCACAAACAATGACGTATCCAGGGGGGGGGGGGCGGGTGGGCTCCAGCCCCCCCCCCCCCCGTTCCCGGGTGAGACATGAAAAAGTCGGTGAAAATGCAACTTCTGGTACCACTTTTGAACGTGTAATGGAAAAAATTTTGCGCGCAAGCGCGCATTTACCCTTTCTGCAGATGTATTGTTGGTAAACCGGTCCCCGTACTCTCATTTCACCATTTGTTTCACTAATTGGCGTGTTTTTTGCTCTATACGTATGTATATTTACATACATATAAGCGATTTCTGGCGCCAACGCCAACGCCAATGGCGTCATGGTGTTGCGCCTACGAATGGCGCCAGCGCCATGACGTCATTCGCTACCACGTAGGTAAAATTTTAGGGGGAGGGGGCTGAGCCCCCCCCCCCGTTCGCCGGGCTCCGTAAACAAGCAGCCCCCCCCGCTCAAAGTCACAAACAAGTAATTCCGTGAATGAAAATACATGTCACTTATATGTACCTTATCACCACTTACCACTTGTCTTGACACTTGTCAACTTCTGGAATTGGCTCCAGAACTGACATCCTACGAGTAGTGCCAAATAATGGCTCAAAAAAGCATCTCATAAATCTTGCATCTTAAACATGGCTGTTTTTAGCAATGTAAATAGAACAAAAGGTGCCATTTAGTACACTTTGGTATATTTTACTTGACTTTATGTTAATATGTTTAGATTTTCAGTGTTTTTGAGACCCATTAGCTTAAGTATATCAGAAGAACTATATTTAGGTTTTAAATGCACACAACTGCATGATTAGCTTTTTATCAAGAAAATAGCAGATAAATGAAAATTTATGCAAAGCTGTGTACATATCAACAAAAATGTCTACATTTCAATAAAAAACTTCACTTCAGATAAACTTTCTAGAAGTAACTAAATTTCCATGCATATTTTCTGTGCTAAAAAAGCGTTTCATGCATGCAGCATTATTACTATTTAAGACAGTGAGGGGTCTCCAATTTAAATTTACTGGAAAATTTTTTGGAGCCATGACTCAAACTTGAGGATTTAATTTAGTAATTTTTAAAATGGAAAATTAATAGAAGTTAATAGAAATTTATTCAAGTACCAATTCAAAAAATTCAAGATAGGTACATCCATTTCAAAACGTGAAATTATAAACAATTCTACTTCTGGGTGGAATGCATATAAAAATCTGACTACCTAGGTACCTATTAAATATTTCATTGTTTAAATAAAGATATCTGAATCTACATACCGTATTTCCTCGAAATACCCCAAGGGGCTTTATTTTTTCAGAGTGGAAATTTTGAGGGGGGTATTTCGAGGGGGGGGGCTTATTCGAGGGGGGGCTTATTCGAGGGGGGCTTATTCGAGGGGGGTTTATTATTTCGTCAGAAATTTTCGTGAAATTCATAGTAAAGAGTGCGCTTTTATATACACAAAACAGGTAATCAACGTGTCCAAGTAGGGTATATTTGGACAAATCAACGTCTATAACTACACAAACTAGTACATGTGTAGCTGCGATGCAAACTGCGACCAATATATACATAATGTACACTGCATACATCATGTACATAATTCCAGACAAGGGTATTTCGAGGGGGAGGGGGGGGGGTTAATTCAAGGGGGGGGGGTAAATCGAGGAAATACGGTATTTAGGTATTCTAAATGAAACTAAATACATATTTGTATTTTTGTGGATGGTAATACGTGATACAGGGTGAAGTATTTCATCATTTTCAACTCAAAACGTCAATTTCAGTACAGTTTGCCATTTCAAGGAAGACATGAGTGCAATGTTTGGCTTTGTATTTATTCTAATTTTACAATAAGATTTCATTTCAAGTGAAAATTCACATTCAAAACACAATTACACCATTCTAAATGGCATTTGAAACGGGCAGGCCTGATACGCACACGTGCCCGATACGCACATATGCCCGTTTTTTTCACTTGACACTTTTTCAAGCGATTTTCAGATACGAGTAAAGTGCAAAAAAAGTTGCGCAATGACATTAGTAAACTTTTTTCACTTCACTCATATCTGAAAATCACTTGAAAATGTGTCAAGTGAAAAAAAAAACAGTGAAAAATAGCCATTTTTCACTGTTTTTCATTTGACACATTTTCAAGTGATTTTCAGATATGAGTGAAGTGAAAAAGTTTACTAATGTCATCGCGCAACTTTTTTTCACTTTACTCATATCTGAAAATCACTTGAAAAAGTGTCAAGTGAAAAAACGGGCAAATGTGCGTATCGGGCACGTGTGCGTATCAGTGCACGCCCTTTGAAACTTGTCTTTTTTGCAACTTGAAACTTCATTATATTTATAAAAAGTCATTTAAACTGGCACACCCTGCATCTAGCGTTCCAAAAACTAATTTTCAGAAAAAAATTTAAATCTAATCTCAGAAAATTTCTAAAAAAATATAGAATTTATGTCTCTGGCAAGACAGCAGCGAAAATATACATAAATACAAGAGATACTTGCTCATATTTTCTTATCATAAGATAAATATACCGTATTACCTCGAAATACCCCCAGGGGGTGTATTATTTCGCTAGCAAAATTTTAGGGGTGGGGTAATTCAGGGGAGGGGGGATAATTTGGGGGGGGGGGGGGATAATTCGGGGGGCGGGGGATAATTCGAGGGGGGTCTATTATTTCGAAGAAATTTTTGGAAATTCTCCATACTCAGACGTATAAAAATCAAACAATTACATAGGTGTACATGTGTTTATAGTCATATATGACTGTATATACACATAAACCCTTCCTTAACGTCACTCAATCATCAGTTTTAACGTGTGTTCTGCATTGTACAGATCACAAACTGTGGTATTTGTAAGTACGTTCTCATTACAATCAATTTTAGGAGGGGGGTATCTCGAGGGGGGGGGGGTATTATTTCCTCAGCCATTAGGGGGGGGGGGGGGGGTATTTCGAGAGTGGTTAATTCAAGGGGGGCTAATTCGGGGTTATAATACGGTAATTAAATCTATCCGGAAAAAAACCTGAGGAAAATATAAATATTAAAATATATGTTTTTAAATTATCTTCTATTTAAAAAATACAAATGTCTCAAGATTTTTGGAACGCTACCAGCATTCAACGCGATGCACACTCAATTGGCTATAGATAAGCATGCGACATTCCGTGATAAACCGCGCAAAAATTAGAAATGCACCTTTACATTAATCTCGAAGGCTGGCCGGGGTGTTTGCAAAATTACAAATTGGTTTTCAAAGCTGCTACAATGAGAATTTGTTAATTAAAAATATTAACAGCACACATAGGTGTGTTTGTTGTGCGGTGCCAATCTCTCAAACAAAACTGGTGACAAGACAATAAAAAGGAAAGGGATGTGACGGACCAGGGGGCAGTCCCAAGCCCTGTAAAGTGTAAAGTAAAGTGTCAAATGTAAAGTCTAATGCAAAGTAAACTGTCAAATGTCATGCAAAGTTCAGTAATAAAATCTTTTTCTTTTTTGTTTTGATTGACACTTTACTTTGCATTTGACTTTACATTTGACACTTTACTTTACACTTTACAGGGCGTGGGACTGCCCCCTGGGGCCAGTTCCGCAAGTGGAAAAGTTAAGAGTTAAAACATAAGAGTTGAGTAAAATGACAAATGGCAAGTTAAGAGTAAAGTTAAATGATAAATGATGAGTTAAGAGACAAGAGTAAAGTTAAATGACAAATGATTAGTAAAGAGATAAGAGTAAAGTTAAGAGTCAAGCAAGTGTATCAAAATTTTATTTTTTCGTATCCAAGTCTTATTTTTTTGTATCTAAATCTTATGTTGTAAAATAAGATTTGGATACAAAAACACAAGATCTGGATATGAAAACAAAGATTTGGATACACTTGCTTGACTCTTAACTTCACTTTTATCTCTTAACTAATAATTTGTCATTTAACTTTACTCTTAAATTTACTTTTCTCTTAACTCATCATTTATCATTCAACTTTACTCTTAACTTGCCATTTGTCATTTTACTCAACTTTTAACTTTATACTCTCAACTTTTCCACTTGCGGAACTGGCCCCATGTATACTCTGCAGACACGATACTCTACAAACAGATAGGAGTTATGTCTTCGGCTGGCAGACGGCCAGCCGAGAACTTATGGAAGACGCGATGACGACGAAGTGATGACGTCGTGAAGACTACGTGATGGCGACGAAAGTGACATGATGGAGTGTTTCCTCTGGAAAAATGTACGGCGTAATGTCATCCGAGTATAGTGATGTAAAAAGGGACGGAATTTTGGCGCCATGGCGCTTTTGAATAGCAGCGCCATGCGCCATTGGCGCCTCAGCAAAAGAAGGCGCCAAAAAAGGCTTTTACATCACTAGACTTAGGTATTTAGTGGCGGATTAAGTGACATGTAAGTTACGTTACAGGTATTTTATAGAAATTTAGTTGCAGCTTACAACTGTCGCGGCATAAAACGAAAAAGGCGGAGTCGAATGTCTTCTTTACTGAAAGATTTTTCTTTTTTGAAGAATTTTGATTTTATTAACGATGACGTCATGATGGGTTGTTTCCTTCAGAAAAGTGCATAGTATGCGGTATGTGCGTATCGCATTACATAAAATATTACCCTAATTTTATGAATAAAAGGCAGCGATTAAAAACAGCGGCATGCAGTGAAACAATCAATGTTTAAAAGAAATTGCTAAATTTTTATTTTTCATTATTCTGATAGGATATGGTAAATTTCCATGCGATTTGATCAATATTTTAGAACAATCAGAAAAGTAATTCAAGTGTTGAACAAAAGAAGGTGGTGTTAGAATTTAGCTTTGTGTCAATAACATGTAATCAAGTGTTCTTTTAATCACGCTTTTCGCACACAAAGACGATATAATATGAGCTTCTGTACTTAAAATAATTCAAAAATTATCCAATCTACAACCCACCCAAAAATAGTGAAAAACAAATTCCATAGAAATCATTCAAAAATCAAAGTTTAATCATGAAGCCATCATAGCCAATGATTCCCTAGATTTTAATTTCATTTTTGAACAAAATTCATTCTCACCTAATTCTGGAGCATTTGACTGCGTTGGCAAAGTTCCAGGAATCTGCGAAAAATGAATCTTGAATTTTTATCACGGAGGCTTTTTGGGCTTTTTGGTGGTGTAGGAGTAAGAAAAAGGAGAAAAATCGCTCAAAGCAGGTGTAAAATAGCTCAAAATGGGTATACAAGAGTATATAGTACTAAAAATAGGCACATAGGAACAAGAACTAGTGATTTTGGAGGTGAAAATCTATTAAAAAAAGTATGAAAAATAGCGATTTTGAGCGAAAATTGTGGTTTAGTTCCTCAAAAATCGCTCCAGATAGGTAGATAGCTGGGCGATTTGCAGGGGGGGGCATTGGGGACCCCAGCCGTTGCCCCCAAGAAAAATCTAACAAACCATTCCACTCTGGTCTCCAATTTTCAATGTCCACTGATAATGCAAAATCGCCTTGGCCAAGTGCCAAAATCCGAAATCGGGCCACAAAACATCGGTAAAGTGCATAACTGTTTCATCCGTAGTTATATGCCACAAAAGAAAATCGCTCAGGCGTTTTTCTCCTGACGTTCTGATCAATAAATTTGGTTTTTCATCGGGACACAAATCCATACAATGCGACAATATCGATTCATTTATTTCGCTGCGAATTTTGGAAGTCAGTGTGATCACTGTGTTGGTACCATGTTTCACGGGGGGTGCACTGATACGCACATCTGCCCGTTACGCACATTTGCCCGTTTTTTTCACTTGACACTTTTCCAAGTGATTTTCAGATATGAGTGAAGTGAAAAACGCTGCGCAATGACATTAGTGAACTTTTTCACTTCACTTATATCTGAAAATCACTTGGAAAAGTGTCAAGTGAAAAAAACGGGCAAATGTGCGTATCGGGCAGATGTGCGTAGCAGGCCTGCCACGTTCCACGTGCCCCAGTTGGAAAATTTATTTCAAAAATAGGTTTAAAAAAAAATTTACTTGCTCAAAACTTAGGTAATCTGGAAGCACTGGAAACAATTTTATGTATTGCGGCTTACTAATGTGGAAATTTTTGCACTCAAAATTGCACAACGGTAATAAAAACAGCCTTCAATGTCAATTTGTATGTGAAATTTATTGAACGCCTTCGCAGGTAATTGACAAAAACGTAATCAATCCCCAGATAAAATATTGAAAAATTTTAACTTTGAAAATATGATTTGACACAAAAAAAAGAGAAAGTGAGAAATCAAGTGCCATCCTTAGTAATTAATCACAAGGTATTATAAAAAACTCACCTCACATCAATTGTGCCATCCTGCACGCAGCCCAACACTTTCTGTACACCCCTAAGCATTTCATTTTGACCCGTATAAGCCAAACAAACGTTAAGGGTGCATTTAGTATTTTTCTCAGTTTCCAATTGAGCCCGAGATATCAATTTTGTTAAATCGTCCGGAAGTTGGCTCAAATCGCCGAAAATTCTCATTCGAACGCCGTGTTTTTGCATCGCCAATCTGTGAGCAATTTGTAATTCTGCCAGTACATCAGAGTACCGTATTTCTTCTAATAGAACGGCAACCTCCAATAGAACGGCAGGTAGATATTACGTTGGGACTTGGGAGAGTGCCAGAACACATAGCAATATAGAAATGGGGGTGAGAACGTTCAAAGCATTCAAATATTGATATTATTTTACAAATTGATCTTTTGATACTAAAATGTTGCCATGTTTCATAAAAATATAACTGTGTTCAAATGAAAAATCTGTGAAAAAATATAACGGCAGCCTCCAATAGAACGACAGGTAAAAAGTTGACGAAAAAAATAGAACGACGCTCTTCTATAAGAAGAAATACGGTATGCGTACTTAAGTCTCACCCGCCAACTTCATAAATACTTATGCACAGATTTGCACAAAAAATATTTTAAAAGGCGGAGTCGAGTACAACAAACACGTTTCGCGCCTGAGACCATGTTTTCTTTATGGAACCCCTTTTAGTGATGACGACATTGGGTGTTTTGGATGCATAGAATGCGTGTCGGGGAGTAAAGCGTTCAAAACGACCAGGGCCGTATCCAGGGAGGGGGCGGGGGGGGCTGCAGCCCCCCCCCCTCCCGGGGTGAGACCTAAAAAGTCCCGGAAAATGCAATTTTTCCTATACATTTTTAGATGTTTCTTAAAAATTTTGCGCGCAAGCGCGCAATTCCTTCCCCATACATTGTATTTTTAGCGGATCGGTCCCCGTAAACAAATATCCTTGAAAATGAACAGATTTTGCGACTTTCGCCGCTTATGTATATCTATATAAAGCGGTTCCTGGCGCTGGCGCCAACGCCAATAGCGCCATGGCGTGGCGCCTTGGTATGGCGCTAGCGCCAAAACACCTTTCCGTCCCTATGTAGGGAAAAAATTTAGGAGCCCCCCCCCTCGCCGGCCCCCCTAAACAAGCAGCCCCCCCCGCTCAAAAATCCTGGATACGTCCCTGAAAACGACAGGCGCCACACACTGGATGTCAACTGTCAACTGCCAATTCGGCGTCAACTCATTTAAGTTCAATTTAGGTCCAATTGGACTAAAATCGAGTTGACACAGAAACCACTTGAACCAAGTGTGTGTATGTCGCCATTACAGCTAAAAACATTACCAAAACTAACAATTCATCCTTTCCTAGTAGTTGTTTAAACTTTTCCCTCGCCAACTGCATAAGTCCGTCAACTTCCGATTTGGATCGACGGAAATTGTCCAAACTCAGTGCGTAAACTGTTACTGTTGTGATGCCCAGATCGGAACAGTACTTGAGCACCTGCGACCGATTTTCTAGGGGGTAGTATTAGGGATTGACTTTTCGGGATCGGGATTGGTTTTTTGAGATTTCGGGATCGGGATCGGGATTGGCCGGGATTGGGGTCACGGGATCGGGATCGGGATTGGCATTTTTTCGGGATCGGGATTGGGGTCTTGGGATAGAGATTTTGGCCAAGTTCTGGCATTCACAGTTGTTCATAAAGGTCTCAAAACACTGTTGGATGCCAGAAAAGTGGAATAAAATGGATACTGGGGGTTTTTCGTTCACATTTTTGCATGCAAAAACATCATTTATTCACGGTTTTATAATTTCATAAATTTTTCCGGGATCGGGATCCCGGACTTGAGAGTTTCTCGGGATCGGGATTTGAAAATTTTCGGGATCGGGATCGGGACTGCAAAATCCCGGACTTTCACGGGATCCGGGATCGGGATCGGGATTCCGTTTGAACCCTAAGTACTATGCACGGATCTAGTGGGGGTTGGTGATTAAGCGCCACCCCCCCCCCCAAAAAAAAAAGTTTCGCTGTGTTTATCTATCTTTTGGGAAACTTTACCCCAATTTTAGTACAAAATCGCTATTTTCCTACCTTTCTACTAGTTTTCGCATAAAAACTCCCTAGTTGATGTGCTTTGTTACATTGTGCCTGCGCACACTAGTTTTCAAACGAAATTTCGAAAAATAACAAATCAGCTTAAAACGCATCTGAGTTTTCTACAATGAGGTGGCTGTCAACTCAGTTGACGGAGATTAAAAATGACACTTTGTGGAAAACTCAAACACGTTCAAAGCTCATTAATGAGTTTTCGAAATTTCGTGTGTAAACAGCAGCAGTAGTGCGCGCAAGGCCATATTTTCAGCCGTCTGCTAGGCACCCATTTTTAGCGGTTTTCACCTATCGTTTAATCACTTCCGATCTCCATCAACTGTAGTTGACGTACACCTCATTCCGGTAAAATCAAATTCACCCAATGAAAATGTTAGTTTTTCAAAATTCCGTAGACAATAAGCGAGGGTCTTTCTTCGGAAACACTGCGCACATTTCCGCAATTTTGTCAATGACAAACATAGGTAATCATATTGTTGAAAAATAAAAATTCAAACAAACCTTGCTCAACTGCTCAAATCCGAACTTATGCCCCACCAAAACTTCATCAAAACCATTTTTCCTCGCCCATCTTCTATTTCCGTCCATAATAAAAGCAACATGTTTTGGCACTGCGCCAGAAATGAGAATTTTAGCCGCCTGGCGCTGGAAAAACGAAAGTTCGGTTTTTGAAATCCACGGTGATTGGTCGGTGAGATCGATATTTTCGGATGAATTTTCAGCCATTCTTAATTTTTGGTTGACGCTGCGAACACTGGTTGATAAATTTCGGCGATGTAAACTTTTCAATGTGAATGGGCCCACACACGCTAGTTGACATCGACACCAAATGTCAACTGGTCCCGATCCCGATTTAAAGCTTGCTGACGAGCCGACGAACGACATTCAAACGCAAGCTTTGAATTGGGATCGGCACCAGTTGACATTTGGTGTCCATGTCAACTAGTGTGTGGGGCCAATGTAACGACGGAAGTACAGCCATGAGTGTTTATGACCACGGGATCAGTGTGCCTAGTTTACGCGGTGTTAGCTGATTTCAACTGTCAATTGAACTTTTTATACCATTAATAATCTTCATTATTCACATTGTGAATTGCAGTTTAAAAAATTGGCAATTCGCATCAACGAACCCGCGTCAATTACCTAGTGTGTAGGTAGATACACTGAAAAGATCTAGTCAAGGTGCTATTTATAATTATTTTATTGAATTGATTTGAGACCATTACGTCACTTACCATCCATACCGATAAAAAATGTACGCAGCGCCAAAATATTTTACGAAAATATTTTATCACGAAAATTCAGTTTCCATCTACTTTGTGGATAACAAATACGGTTTAAACGAAATCCCTTTGCGATATAAAAATGCTTGAGGTTTTATTAGATTCCAAAAAAAACCGGCCAAATAAATATTCGACAAAACACTCAAACATCCAACACCGGGTTTTCGATGCACTGCACACGGAAAATTATCTGGACTTCAATTTTTACGCCAGACAAACAGTAAAAACAAAGGCTCTACACACACTAGTTTTCACCGTGACTTATGTGAAACTGAAATGGCCACATGGCGATATTCAGCCTACTCTGATTGTATGCTGTGTTTTATTTTTTAAATTTTCCCATTTATACTTACATTAATTTAAATTTACATTAAAATTAAATAACCTCATTCAACCATGTTGATTAATCTGCATTTGAAAAAAATTCAGTTTTCCCACGAAGTCACGTTGAAAACTAGTGTGTGTAGGCACACAACAACAAAAAAAGCAATTCATTAATCAAAAAGACAATATTTCAATTCAATCAAGCTCAATCCCATCGGCGTGATCCCCGGCGCCATTTTGACTTTTTGCATTTTTATTTTCCGACGCAGTTTTCGGTTCCGCTTCCGGGTACCCGTTTTTCGGCTCGTGCAAAATTCGGGGGCCGTATAAAAGTATGTAAGCCGTGTGCCAGTCCCCGCCGCCAGAAAGTCTGTAAATTGTTTTTTAATGCCCGGGATTCCTTCATTGGGCCCCCACACACTGAATGTCAACTGAATTCGTGTCAACTAAATGTCAACTGAATTAGTGTCAACTAAATGTCAACTGAATTCGTGTCAACTAAATGTCAACTGAATTTAAGTGATACTGTGATTTCAACTTATCTATCTGATAGAGCATAGTTAATTTTACATCATGACACTTCATTTTCATTGTTCCTGTTAAGTGTGATGCTTTTTACAAACTTCTTGTTTTATTCAATTGACACTGAGTTGACGCGAATTTGCCATGTCAACTAGTGTGTGTGGGCCCAATATATTCTTAAAATTGCCTTCCAACCTACAGGGTGATTTTGACAAAAATACTGTTTTTACGTGACCATTTAGAAAATATATTTTTTTTAAACCTATTTAAACAACCTGCCCCAACCCCATCAGAAACTTTTCTTAAAAACGAGTTTAAAAAACATTCCCTTTAAAAACCTGAGCACATCATCTGCTTGCACCTGGGCGACAGTTTCATCATCACACATGAGCCAAGTGTCGTGTTTACCATCTTTGGAAGTGCGTTTCACCCACGCCACATAATGCCCAGATGTACTTGAACGACCCTTGTGGGTGAGAACCGCCTGGGAATGGGGGGGGGCGATATAAATGTAGATTTTGTGGAAAAATAGTGCAAAAAATGCACTGCCGATGGCGGGAACCGAACCCGCGTGTTCAGGTGGCGCGCAAGGCGATTGCATTGGCATAGCTTTAACTGTTATCACTTTAACTGTTATCATCTACCATGTTAGATAAAATACCGCAAGTGTACAATGACAGTAAAGTGGGAAGTAAGTAATGAGTTGTGAAAAATAAATTTATAAAGTCACTTGCCGATTGGGTGCTTTGTCCAGAGACAAGCAAACTTATCAATAAGTAAAAAGTATTTTCATTTGTGAGTACTTTACAATAAAACTTTTCAATTACAGAAATTGCGTCAGGTGTTTGTAATTTGCACAGGGCGGGGCAAATTCGCACAGAAATAATTCAGCATCACCACGGAAATAACCGAAAATGCAGCAAACGAAAAGGAGCACAAACCTGCAGTTCATAAAATCCGGAATTATTAGAACCAGGGTCATCTTCAAATGAAAACGGTATCTGAATTTGCTCGATTTCATCCAAATCCTCACCAGCTTTTGCCTGTAATTTTTTTAAACTTTAAAAAGTGTTGTTTTATAAAGATTGTTTGAAATAGAATTTACATATAAAAGCGAGTGACTTATTTTTATACACATTTAGACCAATTATGTATTAATACTGATAGTTTAAGCGAATTTTTTGATCATTTTGACTCATATGTACTTATACGGAATTACATAAATTTGAATCAGTGCCAAGTTTTCATTCGCATTTGGCCGTGTTAAGGATAGCGCTGTCATGTAAAGTGTTAAAAGTATGTAAAATTTCCTGAAATGTTCACAAAATTTATTTCATAAAATAAAGATACAAAACCAGCTTGAAAACGATAAAAATACCAATTTCTTTCTGTCCATCTCAAAATCGTCGGCGCGCTTCAATCTGCTCCGCATGGGGATCAATTTCTGTTTCAATTCTTCCGTACAAAATTCGAACACATCCAGTGCCATCGTGAATTTCACGTCTTTCAGTATTTTTGCGTTGATCTGTAAAAGAGAATGGTAGAATTTTGGATGTGAATATAATAAATAAGGAAAGTTAAAAGATGACAAGTTCAAGTGTCAAGTCTTTTCATTTATTTACTACTGATAAGTTTACTTGTCACTTTTATTCTTACTTAACATTTGAATACCACTTTTCTTGTCACTTAACCAATTTAGAAATTGGAACTTTGCCAGTCAAAAGTCCCAAAGTCTCCTAACCCCAGATTACAGCACACTTCCTTGAAAAAAAAAATCAATCTAGATTTTTTCACCGAACAAACCTTCTCTTTTTCCTTGTAATGGAATCTCATTATTGTAATGGGCAAAAATGCGGGCAAGCGATCTAAAAGCGACTCCTTCGAATATAACGCGTCCCTGCCCAATTTTTCGCTACGTTTCGTGATTTCTTCGGTAAGGCGCGCCTGTAAAACGAAAATGGAACTTTTAAGTTGAAACTTTAAAAAAAACTGAAAAATAGCCCAGATGTGTTAGTGAAAATGGATAGCTCGGAAATTTGGTTCATCAAAATTGTAGAAGGAAATTATTTCCCCATAAATTAGGTAACTGGCCGATTTGGCAGTGGTTTAGGACATGAAAAGTCGCTGAAATTGTTTGCATTGACTTCGTGATCTATTTACAGCGGGGGGGCTATCCCGTAAAATGCCTGTAAAATGTCATGTAAAATGACACATGAAATGTAAAATTTATCGCTGAATTTTTGACATTTTAGATGACATTCGACACTTTACAGGTGCGTGACTGCCCCGTTGTGCCAATTCCACAAATATATAAATGATAAGAAAGGTAGTACATAAGCTGAGGTAAGTCACATCACGAGTAAATCCCTTCATGATAATACTAGTCACTTTCGAGCTCACTTGTCAAGTCACTTGACCAGGGGTATCTTGAATTTTGACCCTCCGAGTGGTTGGATAGATAGCAAATCGCTCCTCCGGAGGGATAGATAGCTGAAAAATTTTCTGGGGGGGTTGGGGGGGGTGTGGGGGGGGTGTGGGGGGGGGGGTTGTGGTGGTTCGATATATAGGCTTTTTCGGGCATAGAAGGAAGAAAAGGGAGAAAAATAGGTGTAAAATAGCTCAAAATGGGTATACAAGAGCATATGGTACTTAGCATTCGAAAAACAACCCGTGATTTATATTTTCGAAAATCACAATAAATATAAATAACCCGTGATTTATATATATTTATATTTTTTCCAAATTCTGAGTGATATATTTATATATATTTTTTAAATTTGAAAAAAAATCACTGAGAAAATCACTCATACTTGTTACATTGTGGTGCAATTATAGCGCTTTATGACTAAAACATGTAATCTGTACAAGAGAAATTTGCAAGTTATTTTCTGCAGAAAATCTCTCTGTTCATGTAGAGCCTTATTGGGTTAAAATTGTATTTGGAGCGGTACATTTATCTACTGATATACCAAATTTCAGCACTTTTCATTCAAAATTGACGTGTTGGGAGCAGATTGAAACTGTGCGTTTGACGTGTGCCACCCGGTATGTTCAGTTTTCACAAATGGCATGAATTTTGGTGGGTGGTGTTGGCAAATCACTAGTTTGATTACAACTCAAACTCAAATGATGACAAATGGTGACATCACCATCAATTAGTTTTCATTTTGTATGTGACAAAAATGTAAACTGTTTTAGTAACTTTTTATTTATGTCATTCTGCTATGAATTCTATGGTTATCTTTTAGGTATAAAGCATCTCACTATCCTATAACATACTTTTCTGAAATAAAACATGACTTTGAATCAAAAAATACCGATTTGATGTGATCAAAATTTATCTACAGTAATTGAAAGCTCAGTTTACCATTTTTGAAAACTGACAATGCTTGGTGACATGCACCTGTACCAATGTGAGCTGTTTTCAAATATGGGGAACAATTGTGGAAAACTGTCACTATGGTGTATCACCAGTGCCACTAGTGTCATCACAATGTTGCCAAAATGTAGCCATGTGTCCAAAAATGAGTTTTCACAGCACATCACCATTGAAAAAGTGCTGAGCATGAGCACCTATTTAGTCAAACATCCATTGCCACAACCAGGTGCTATAGGTTGAGTGCTAAATATTTGCAGTGCAAAATATTTTTGAAGTTTTCATTGAGGTTGAACTGAAGGTTGAATTTTTCTGTGATATTTGCTTGATGTTTTCACTTGTAAAATATTGGATAACTGAATACTGCTTGCAGAATGATAATAAATGGACTGTGGTATATTAGAGTACATTTTTTGTGCTTGCAAATTGTAAATAAAGCCCAGAATATTGCTTGAAATTGAAATAAAGTGCAAGTGATTTTTTGAGATTTTGTTTGAGCTTTGAGTTATTTTTTCAGTAATTTAATTATATTTTCTGGAGACCTAGAGTGATTTATATATATTTATATTTTTTCCAATATTGGAGTGATATATTTATATATATTTTCCAAAAAATCGGTGATTTTTTCAAATGCTAATGGTACTTAAAATAGCTGAAAATAGGCAGTTATACGCATGAACCAGTGATTTTGGAGGTGAAAATCTATATATAGGTATGAAAAATAGCGATTTTGAGCGAAAATAGTATAGTATAGGGGTATAGTTTCTGAAAAATCGCTCCAGATAGGTAGATAGCTGGGCGATTGGGGGGGGGGGGGGGTTTAGGGGGTAGTAGCCCAAAATTTTGCCTCCGGGATAGATGGATAGCTGGGCGGTTTGGGGTGCAACACCCCCCCCCCCCATTCGAGACCCCTGCACTTGACCAACCACAACATTAGCCTTCTTATCACTTTTCTTGCCACTTCTCCACTTACTAAAGTAACCCCACAATAGTTTCAAGTGCAACCCACCTTCAATCCAGAATGGATATACTTGACATCTTGGGACAAAAAACACGGCAGCATGTAGAAAGTTTCCTCGCTGAAACTCGGCGATTCACTTTCATCTTCCTTGCATTTCAGAGTGACTTTTAGCTTGCCACTCACAAATTGAGTAATTATATCACCCGAATTTTCAGTTGACAGTTTCAAATTGCTCTGTCGCAGATAATCCATTATGGTTGTCCAGCATTCCTGTGAATAATGTGAAAAGATTTTTCTGAAAAGATGTGAAATTATCTGAAATGTTTTCTTTCAGTTGTTTATTTGACGTGACACCCTGGACTAGGGTTGGCCGATGTTTTTTTTTAAACGTTTTTTTTTTTTTTAAACATGACGTCCGAAATGTTTTTTGTTTTTTTAAAACATTGGCCGAAATTTTTAGTACTAAGCACTAGGTATTTTGCAAAATTTTTGCGCGCAAGCGCGCAATTTCACACACAAATTGACATTGGTGGTTGTTTTCATTGGTTTTGTTGCATTTTTAGTATCAAAACATCCATTTCTATGTGCTACCATGGGTGAATAAGCCGACATATGTTGCTGTAATATATAATATAGAGGTAATGTGCTTCCATGTACCTCCACAGTGTGTAACTTCACTCCCAAAGTAACAACCTCCTTTTATAACCTTGTTTGATCACCATTCCGTGCCAAACTTTACCTGATGTCATGAACATTCGACTATAAGGCGATATACGAACGATATGTCGACGAAAAATGGATATTTTTGACACAAATCACCAATTATAATGCTATCCCATGGCTCCACAGCCATTATATGGTCATATTTAACATCACAGAGTATTGCCAGTGTCTGATATACCTATATATGTTGACACTAGGTCATATCTGGGAGCTTTTAAAAAAAAACGTTTTTAAAAAAAAAAACGTTTTTAAAAAAAAACAACGTTTTTTTATAAAAAAAAACATCGAGTTAAAAAAAACGTTTTTTTTCCAACCCTACCCTGGACAACGGCGTAATTTGTGTTTTTTTTCGTTGCACACTAAACTTCATTAATAAACTTATAAATCAGCCTTGAACGCATCTGAGTTTACTTAAATGAATTGTTTTACTCT
>OZ038453.1:1158080-1187791 GCA_964036195.1 Sphaerolaimus hirsutus
GAGTTAAAAAAAAACGTTTTTTTTCCAACCCTAGGTAGGGGTGTACAGAAATGTGTCCACGAACACTTCTGTTATAGTTCTCTTTGGTATTTTCTTGATTGAAAAATAAGTCAATCAAAAAATATTTCATAAAACGAGTGAATTTGAAAAAATTCATCGTTACAGAAATCTATCAATCCCAGGGTCAACAAACGATCGATCTATTTACGTCTATTGTGCTGACATCGACTGACAGTGCCACATGTGTAGGGTTCAATCGGGATTGACTTTTTGCGATTTCACATGGTGGCATGTGATACATGGTACTCTTATCAAGTATTCCATGCGTTTCTGAAGATATTTCCCCTCTTTTTCGAACACACAATTTTTTTACGCTGCGTTTACACTGCGACTTGTGCCGACAATTCGAAAAGTGAAGACGTTCCATTATTTTGGAATAAAGTTCCATATCTGCGAGAAAATGCAGTTAAGTATACTCACTAGTTAAGTGCACTCACATGCCAATTTGCAGATAAATCGTCCATGTCGTTCCAGAGTTATAAGCATTTCAAAAATATTTCGCTTGACGGTTCGCTTTTTTGGAAATATTTTTAAAATGCTTATAACATGGAACGACATGGACGATTTTTCTGTAAATTGGCATGTGTCTGCAGTTAACTAGTGAGTATACTTTACTGCATTTTCTCGCAGATATGGAACTTAATTCCAAAATAATGGAACTTCTTCACTTTTCGAATTGTCGGCACAAGTCGCAGTGTAAACGCAGCTTTACCAAAAACAACAAAAAACGAACCTGATTAGCCTTGAGCGCGTCACAGAGAGGCGGCACAGTTTTCAAACATTGCAAGGTGGCGTTCATGTAACAAGTGTTACCTAAATTGCGCAGGCCCAGGGGCAGGGAAAATGCCGCCGACAGCTGAAATTTTGAATTTTTTAAAAGGGTTTTTAAGAAAAAATTGTGAATTTATAGGAGTTTTTTTCTGGTTTAGCACGGTCTGGTCCCGATACTACATTTGGAGAAGTAAAAATCCAATGGTTGGAGTTAGGGTTCAAACGGGATCCCGATCGGGAAAAAGTGAAAAAATGACATTTTTGCATGCAATTCAATTTTGAGACCTTTATGAACAACTGTGGATGCCAGAACATTGGCCAAAATCTCTATCCCAAGACCCCAATCCCGATCCCGAAAAAATGCCAATCTCGATCCCGTGACCCCAATCCCGGCCAATCCCGATCCCGATCCCGAAAACTCAAAAAAACAATCCCGATCCCGAAATGTCAATCCCGTTTGAACCCTAGTTGGAGTGAGAAGTAAAAAATTGAAACAAAAATAATTTTTCACTGAAATTTATTTTATTAATCACATCTTTATTTAAAGAATTTGAGTATCATAGCAATAAAAAATACATTTTCGCAAGCCACCTCAATATCATAAAACAAAAATCAAAACATAATCGGCAAAAAATACCTGCGCCTCAGTCAAATCCTCAACAAAAACAGTTTTCTTTGAAGGTGCCGCTGGGACGGCTTCCGAAGAACCGATCATCATTATTTGGGTACCCGGTTTCAATCCGGCCGAAATGAATGGCGTCCAAGTGTCGTCTTTGAGTTGTTTGCCCTGAAATTGGATCAGTGCCAAGTGTTTTTGTGTAGCATAGAAAAGTGAATTTCAACTGTTTTATGGACTATTTGGGTAGTGAATCAAGTGATAGAACTTTTTTTGTAAAAATTCAGGAATGGGCGTTGTAAGAACGTTATGCACTCTAAAATAGCCAAAACATCATGACAATTTTGACAAGTGGCATGTGGGCAGTAAGGTAATGTGACACATAAAGTGACTCATACCAGTGTAGTGACCGTAAAAAGTTCCTCATACAGACATTTACTTGTCACTTTTGCCTGACATGCCTGTCTTGCCTGGCATTTACTTGACATATGAAATAGTGCACACGCAAAACTCCGCAGCGAAAAATATAACAACATGCTGTTAAATTTACATTTAACATTTACATACAAACAAATCCAGAAAAACTTCAAACCTTGAACATAATCTTCATTCTATCTGGCGGCACTCCAGTCAAAGCGAAAAGTTGAGCTTTAAATACAGCCGGAGATTCTTCTATATCCGCATCTACATCCAAACGTTGCTTGCCCCATTTTACAGAGACTGAAGTCATTTTCTTCCGTCTATTTTTATCCAAATTTGATTTTGACCCGAAATTTGGTGACGTTTTTTTATTTTTTTGTGTTTTTATTTTCGAATGGTGAAATCGTTTTTGGATACCGAGGTGAACATTTTGTCGATTTTTTGAGGTACGAAATTTACGGAAGGAAGCCCGAAGCATCTTCTTCATTTTAAAAATTTACTTTTGATAGTTATGATTGTTATTGATGCATGTATCTTTTTCACATATGAAATAAAGTCATCCTAATGAAAGGAATTCTGAATTCTGGCACAAAGCCAATTATAATTTGCGCCAAAAAGAAATTTACACAAAAACTAGCGTGCTAAACTTCAACAAAAATTACGGCACCAAAATCACAGTGAAATCACAGTTTTCGAAGGTTATCAGAATCATAAAGTGCTATTTCTTCCTGGGGGCAGTCCCAAGCCCTGTAAAGTGTAAAGTAAAGTGTCAAATGTAACATCAAATGCAAAGTAAAGTGTCAATCAAAACAAAAAAGAAATGATTTTATTACTGAACTTTGCATGACAATTGACAGTTTACTTTGCATTTGACTTTAGATTTGACACTTTACTTTACACTTTACAGGGCTTGGGACTGCCACCTGGACACACTTAGCAAAAAGTTCACCATTTGCACCATAACTTGCATCACCATTTGTCACCGCTTCGGAACACTCATCAAAATATTTTTCTTGTATTTTCTTTTGCTTATTGATGATGTCATTTCTTGTATTTCCATAGAGCAAATAGTTCTGATGGATTTTGTATAGGCCATGTCTCCTGTCTGGCAACCACAAAAATCTTGGTTTTCTCTGTAATTTTTCAATTTTAAAATTAAATTTAAATGTCATTTTTCCAAAAAAAATTGAATTACATTTTTACCTTTGCTGGATCATTTTCAATTTCTGGGCACAGAGCCAAATCACTCATTTTCATTTCCACAGCATTTTGAGGCAAAACAGCAGGCTTAAAAACTGATATTGATGGGTCTGGAGTCAATCCTACATCCTGTTTTGTGACCTGTCAAGTGATCATTCATATGAAAAAGTTGCAAATTGTGATAAATATTGCAGACATTTCCAAATTTTCTTGCAGTGACAAGGAAAATATGTTTTAAACCTGCATTAATTGATCACTTGACATAGCACTTTACAGGGTGTGGGACTGGTCCCTGGTGTGGCTGTGAAGAAATGCACTGGTGGAGTTTCACTGGCACTTAGAGGGATGACTGAAATCTGTAAAAATAACATTTTATTTTCAATTTTTCAATCAACTTCACACATATTTTAGGTATCAAGTTGTTCTCACTTGGCTTGCAACTGTAAGCATGGACATTTTGAAATCGTGTCCACAACAAATGCCAGATTCCTTGTTGCCAAGGATGTTTGCAAAATCAGAGACTTTGAGTTTCCCTGTAAGTTGTGCTATGGCAATGGAAAATATTGGGTCAAAAAATAAATGTAAAAAGTTTTTTTTTGCATTTGAAACAGAAACAAACTATTTTCCAAGCACTTTTCCATCAATGACTTTGCATTTTCAGCCCTTATGTCTGAGGTATCTCTGGATTTCAGTTTCATTCTAACCACTTCCATCCAATTAAATGGTTCAGTACCATCCCATAATTTATTATTTAAACATATCTGTTTTACCCTTGCACTGAGCAATGTGTAGTTTGTGGTGATTGAATGGTGATTTGACAAATTGAAAATAGGCTCTGTAAAATACGAGTAAGTGGATTATACTTGAAAGTTTACATGTGTATAAAATATGAACCTGTGCTTTTTGAGGACAGTCCTATCCTCTCAGGTATTTATCATACCAGTGATTTTGAAATATCATTTATAACATTGAAATAGATGTGTTGCTTTTTTGGTAAATATCCAAGCAATTTTAAACATTTTTTTAGAATAATTTATAACAACCTTTAACAAGTATAAGCTAAGCCAAGCTCTTTTGGGAAAGGACTCAAGTCATGAAACAAGTGGAAAAAAATGTGAAAAAACTTGTATTTTGAAATACAAAAGGTGTAAGAATCTTCAACACTACCATCAATCCTTCTAGCAGCCCAATGCCTGCCAGCAGTCTCAATCAGCCAACAATCCCCCAGCCTGTCAGCTGCCACAATGCCACAATCATATGAGCCAAAATGGAAGCTGAATTCTGACATTGCACCACCCTGGCCATGGATTTCTAGCAGCTCACCTATTGTTTCCACTGCCTCATGTGAGCTTTTGCACCTTTCTAGTGATAACCTGTGAGGTTTTCAGGGTGGTTACAGATAAATAAAAATAATATTTATGAAAAAGGCTATATGAAAAATACATGTATAATACAAACCTGACAAAATCAACATCTAATAAATACTCTTTTTCATCAGTGTAATCTCTCAAATTTGAGTAAAGTGCCACAGTCATCACAGTCAATCCAAACTGATTTGAACCCATTTCACAGCCCCACTGCCCTCCAGTCCTTGGGGCACTCCCAGACCCTGTAAAATAGCCTATAAAATGTAAAATGTGTCAACAGGTGTCATGGAAAATGCTTGGAAAATGATGAAAGTTTTCCATTGTACATGACTTTTGACACTTTACATGACATCTTACATTTTACAGTTCATTTTACAGGGTATGGGAGTGACACCTGGACATAACCAATGCATTGGTGTGTGCAACTTGAGGAATGCTTATGTAGGTGCACTGAAAAAGTGGCTTTCTGTATGAGGAAAAACAATTGAAATACCGTATTTCCTCGAAATACCCCCCTTGAATTAACCCCACCCCCCTCTAAATACCCCCAGGTGTTTTCGAGCTGAGGAAAAATCCCCCCCTCGAAATACCCCCAGGTGTTTTCAAGCTGTGGAAAAATGACCCCCCTCCCTCGAAATACACCCCGTCTGGAAAAAGGTACATCATGTATAGTGATGGAAAAAGCGCCAGGACTTTGGCGCCAAGCGCCAAAAGCGCCATGGCGCTTTTCCGAACCCCAGCGCCAAGCGCCAATGGCGCCAGAGCAAAATGGCGCCAAGCGCCAAAAGCGCCATGGCGCTTTTCTAGACCACGGCGCCAAGCGCCAATGGCGCCAGAGGATATTGGCGCCAAGCGCCAATAGCGCCAGCGCCAAAAAATTTTTGCTTCTCATATATGCAGCCATGCTGATGCACTGCTATTAATTTGTTTTTGGCGCAAGATAAAAGTCATAGTTAACTGCAGTCACTTTTGTTCTTTTTGTCTTGATATTTTGCAGCTGGGTGTTTGGGCTTAAGTATAGCACACCATCTGTAAAAAGTGCTAAGATTTTTTAGCTGTTTTTTAAAATTCCTTTTGAATTTAGTTGTTTTTTCCCAAAAATAATTTTCAAATGAAGTTTTCAATTTAAAAAAAAATACTTTTGATTTTTCTACAAGAGTATTGCAGTTTCGAGTTTTGCTAGTCACTTTTGAACATAGGATTTTGAAGTTTCAAATTTTGGATTGCTATTGTTGGAATGGCTTCAGAAAGTGATTCCACACCCTGTAAAATCAAGTGTCAAATGTCAATAAGTAAATGTGATGTAAAATGTTAATCAAAATAAAAAAATAAAATTTTGATTGAACTTTTGACATTTCGCATGATACCTAACAAAGTTGTATTTATGAAATATTGGATGATGTTTATTACTCAACTTCACACTTTTCAGGGTCCTTTGACCCGGCTCAAACAAAACTGCAAGGAACGAGCTCAGTATAGCGATTGAGCTAAAACCTATGTGAAGAGTGTTACGAGTCTGATGAATAGTCACATAAAGTCTTACATAATTCTGATTAGATGGGACAAATGTTGAATACCCATGCAATCACAAGGAAATTGTTTATAAAGTAATCAAGAATAGGGTATATTGATCCGGGAATACACTGACAGTAGCACATATACTTACGTAAATTATACTTAACAGGTCTTTCTGCATAAAATAATGATGAATTTTGAGTAAACTTCATGGCGCTTTTTTGGCGCTTTTTAAAACACTAGCGCCAAGCGCCAATGGCGCCACGGAGTCATAGCGCCAAGCGCCAAAGGCGCCATGGCGCTTTTCCAAACCCCAGCGCCAAGCGCCAATGGCGCCACAGCAAAAAGGCGCCAAGCGCCAAAAGCGCCATGGCGCTTTTTGCTTTGGCGCTAGCGCCAGGCGCCAGCGCCATGGCGCTTTTCCATCACTAATCATGTATATAAAGTACATGATGTATTCATTGATGTAAATTTGCATCGCAGCGACACATAGACTAGTGTATGTGTACCTATCTACGTTGATATGTATAGAAATATCTTGTGAGGTCACCTTTATCACTGTTTTGGGTACGTCAAAACCCATTCTTTACTACCACCCTTCACGAAAATTTCTGGCGAAATAATAAACCCCCCCCCCCCCTCGAAATACCCCCCTCAAAATTACCACTCTGAAAAAATAAACCCCCCTGGGGGTATTTCGAGGAATACGATATGTGGAAAAATTCCGCACACAGACAAATTCAGTGTAAAGTGACAAGTTTCATATTTTTACATGTTCACAGGGCAGCTGGAATTTTACTAGATCTCACATTTCTTAAACATTTTAAAAGCATCTTAACACATTAGATTTTTTGAATGACTTGACATCTTCTAATGCAACACTTAGCGGTGAATCTAAAACAAAGTTGCAGAAATTAGCACTTGACAAGATACTTAACCGTGACCAGAACAGGTGCCGGTTCCGCAAGTGGAAAAGTTAAGAGTTAAAAGTTAAGAGTTGAGTAAAATGAAAAATGATAAGTTAAGAGTAAAGTTAAAAGTTAAGAGTTGAGTAAAATCATTTGTCGTTTTACTCAACTCTTAACTCTTAACTTTACTCATAAAGTGTCATTTGTCATTTTACCCAACTCTTAAGTTTTAACTCTTAACTTTTCCACTTGCTGAACTGGCCCCTGGTAGGTCAAAAACTCACATCAAGCATGTCACCAATACCAAAATCTTTCTGTGGAATGTAAACTACCTCATTGACACTCCACAGAGGCAAATCTGCATTTTTTGCAATTAAAATGCAATTATTCTCTGTCACTGGGGGTTGTGCTAAAATTATGTCACACTTGTGAGTTTCTGGTAGGGACATGTCCTTTAATTTAGATTGTTAATAATACTTTTGTCCCTGAGTTTGTAATTTGTCAATGTTATCCAAAACATTGACAGTTGTTATCAAATGAGCTATTTATCAATCAGAATTCAGTAAACAAGTGTTAATAAAAGTACCCTGTTCTTATCAATAAGTTGTAGACACAATGAATGAAATTATTTGATAAATTGTGTAAAAAGTGTGTATTTCATTACACCATGGATATTGTAGCTCTGGATTCAGCTGCCACTGTGTTGACTTCATGACTTTTTCTTGAAAATATGATTTTTTCCTGCAAGCGCCATGTGTAAAAAAGTGTATCGTGCAATAATTTACCTGTTTCTGCGGTACTGGGGGTTTGTGCAAATAACAGTGAACTTTTAAAATGTTTTGAGCTGTCTTTACTCATAACTAATACATGCAGTTAAACAGTTAATGCAGTTAAATTTATAGTCATTTGAAAGCAATGTTCTATTAATAATTACTTTCAATGTAATTAATTCACCACAAAGATTATGTTCCCATAAAATGATGCTTCCGATGCAACCTGGACCAAAATCCGGAAGAATTTTTGTACAAGTGTTACTACCCGCCACAAAAAAGAAAAATGTGCGGTTTTTATGGATCAGGTTACATATGGGACTTGGCCCACATCCAAGTTACCAGTTGCGTGTTATACGAACCAGAGTGAAAGCATTCAAAGTGCCCAAAATCGCTAAAATTACATAAGTTCTGCCAATTTTCACCTTCATGGTCGCTACTTTGGTAATGTACTAGGTTATATCATTTTCTTAGCAAGTTTTATCCGGGTTTTTTATATATGTATAACGATTTCGAAATTTTGGCAGGCTGCCAAGTTCCTATACGGAGACTCTTCCGTTTTTATGTAAATGTTTACTGCGTGCATGTTTACTTATAAATTTTGTGATATGTTCTTTTCTATTTTTGAGTATATAGCGCTGTTTGATAACGCGACCGATTCATGTAATGCGTTCACAATTTTTAATGACGATAAATGCGTCAAAAATAGCATCCCGCTGTTTCGGTAATTTTTCGACATTTTTGGAGCTCAAAATTTAGTTATTTTTTTTGGGGGGGGGGGGCATTGAATACTCTATCAATTGCACCCTGTAAATTGACTCGTAAAATGACGCTAAAGACGATTTTACGGACGCTGCACATTTCACATGATATTTTACAAATTTGTGTAACATTTTACATTTTACTTGGGATTTCATTGGGTGATGGCCCCTTTTTGACTTTTTTATAATTTGAATTTTTGTAGAATACCCCCTGTGTGTTTTGTTTATATTCCGGGAACAATTTTCCGCCGATTTTATTGAGAAGCCACGCGCACCAGCTGTTTGTAGACAAAAACGGCTTTGCAAAAACATAACTGCATTTTTTTCGGTATCCGTCCATTGAATTAAAAAAACTGCATCGTGATACTCTACTGAATAGAAATGCACAGGGGTCTCGAATGGGGGGGGTTGGGGGGGGGTTACCCCCCCCCCCCCAAACCGCCCAGCTATCTATCTATACCGGAGGCCGCTCAGCTATCTATCTATCCCGGAGGCAAAATTTTGGGCTACTACCCCCTAAACCCCCCCCCCCCAAATCGCTCAGCTATCTACCTATCTGGAGCGATTTTGCAGAAACTATACCCCAATTTTCGCTCAAAATCGCTATTTTTCATACCTATATATAGATTTTCACCTCCAAAATCACTGGTTCTTGCGTCTAACTGCCTATTTTCAGCTATTTTAAGTACTATATGCTCTTGTATACCCATTTTGAGCTATTTTACACCTACTTTTAGCGATTTTCTCTCTTTTCTTCCTTCTATGCCCCGAAAAAGCCTATATATCAAACCACCACAACCCCCCCCCAAACCCCCCCCCCCCAACCCCCCCCCCAGAAAATTTTTCAGCTATCTATCCCTCCGGAGGAGCGATTTGCTATCTATCCAACCACTCGGAGGGTCAAAATTCAAGATACCCCTGGAAATGCACTGAAATGCTTCATCCTTCAGTTGTGGTTTTGCAGGACTTTTTGCATACGTAAATAAATTTACCTGAAAAATAGTATTTATTGACTTGGCAAAAATTTCCTGACGTTTGTTTGTTTTCTTTTGATCAATTATGTATCTGGTTTAATGCCTCGCATACTGGATTAAACCGGACATTATTTATTTTTATATTTTCTTGTTATTAGTTTTGTGTAAAAATAACTACTGACAAATTTCGGATATTTTTTATTGCTGTGTTTCACTAAAATCTGTTTTTCAGGCTAAATTTAGAAGTTTTTTATAAATGTGTCTGCACATAGTTTTCAACTGAAATTTCGAAAACTCATTTATAATCAATGAATGCACTTGAGTTGACGGGAATGAGTTATTTTGAACCTCTGTAAACTGTAGGTGACGGCAACTAGGGTTCAAACGGGATTGACTTTTCGGGATCGGGATCGGTATTCACTTTTTGAGATTTCGGGATCGGGATTGGCCGGGATTGGGGTCACGGGATCGGGATCGGGATTGGCATTTTTTCGGGATCGGGATTGGGGTCTTGGGATAGAGATTTTCGTCACTGTTCTGGCATTCACAGTTGTTCATAAAGGTCTCAAAACACTGTTGGATGCCAGAAAAGTGACATAAAATGGACGCTGGGGTTTTGCGTTCACATTTTTGCACGCAAAAATGTCATTTTTTCACTTTTTATAAGTTCCACTATTTTTTCCGGGATCGGGATCCCGGACTTGGGAGATTCTCGGGATCGGGATTTGAAAGTTTTCGGGATCGGGATCGGGATTGGTATTTTTGGATTTCGGGATCGGGATTGGGGTTTCGGGATCGGGATCGGGACTGCTAAATCCCGGAATTTCACGGGATCCGGGATCGGGATCGGGATCCCGTTTGAACCTTAACGGCAACTTAATTCCAAAACTCAAATTTTTGTTCAAAGCAGATTTTTTTATTTAACAAGATTACGGTTGAAAACGTGTGTGTAGCTTTCATAATAAACATTACGTGTCTTTTTCTATGTTTCTTTACTTGAACATTTGTCTGCATAATTTTTAGAGGGTTGAAAAATACACTATAAAAACCAAAGTTTTTGAATGCTTAATACAAGGAACTTTCTCAAAATAGCACAACATTTGCTTTTTTTGTTTACTTATGAATTCAATGTTATAAACACCTTCCCGATCAAGTCCGGCCCCCTATTTCTATTTTCATATCGCACACCATATCTCTGGTTGTGGAAGGGGTGGAAAGCTAATACTTGTGGGGTATATAGGTGCTACCCCCCACTACCCCTCATAAATAAATGGGGCAGCGGCAATTCCGTATAAAGGGGGTCGCAGTACATGTGAAAAAAATTTGCTGCGATTTCACTGTCCCGCACAGGTCCGGCCCCTAGTTTTTTTCTTACACTAAGGCTTGAAAAAGGGCGTCAGGCGCCACTAACACAACATGAAAATGGCGCTGCGCACTACAAACATTCTTAAATGGCGCCAGTGCAGTGGCGCCATTCCATCACTAATCACGACGCCTCAATATTTTTCTCTATCCCAAACCCTAAATTTTAAAAGGCACTTTTTGCTTTTATTTTGTGACAAACTTGACGCGTTGGTTTAGGGTGTTTTATAGAGGACAGTTTTAGGTTCCAAGTTGCATAAAGAACTATACCCCAAAAATGCCTCCATTAGAAAATTTGCTTGGGGTTAATTTAAAATTGAAAATTTTGATAATTGTTGTTCCTGTGGTAGTGTAATTTTGACATCATAAAGTTCACCCCAAGTAAATTTTCTAATGGTGGTGTTTTAGAGGTAAAGTTTTTTACACAACTTTGAAGCTTACACCCCCCTCTTAAATAAAAGCGAAAAGTGCATTTTAAAGTTTAGGGTTTGGGATAGGGAATAAATATTGAGGCGTCAGGATTAGTGATGGAATGGCGCCATGGCACTGGCGCCAGTTAAGAAGGTTATTAGCACTTAGCGCCATTTTCATGTGGCGTTACTGGTGGCTGACACCCTTTTTTCAAGCCATAGCGTAAGAAATAAACTGGGGGCCGGACCTGTGTGGGACAGTGAAAAGGCCGCAAATTTTTTTCCACATAAAAGGCGACCCCCTATACAGTGAGTCGCCGCTGCCCCATTTATTCATGAGGGGTAATAGGGGGTTGCACCTATATACCCCCCAAGTATTAGCCTTCCACCCCTCCCACAACCGGAGATAGGCCATGCGAAGTGAAGAAAAAAAATAGGGGGCCGGACTTGATCGGGAAGGTGTTCAGGTAAAAATAATAAGTTTGAAAGCCAAAAAAATACGTGTGAAAGATTGTTTTGTTATTAAAGACATTGACAGTATTTTCTCGCTGGGAAAAAAGTAATATTTGTGATCTAAGTTCTCAAATTTGCTGAATTTTTATAATTCCGATGCTTAAAAAAAGTTTGATGGATATCTTTTCAGGGTCCAGTAGAAAATATTCAAGAGTCACGCAGCAAATTAAAAAAATTACAATTTACCCATCTACGATTGAAGCCTGGCTTTATTGAGAGTAAGTGATTGTGTTTGTTTTTTTGGTTACAGGATTTTAAAAACGGAAATGAGAGCTTTAAAAACTGATAAATAATGGATTTTTGTTTTTTATTTTGCTTAAAAACTATTCTTAAAAAGCGCAGACGGTTGGCGGGTATCACACCCTATAAAGTGTTAAATGTCATGCAAAAATAAGTGATAACTTGATAAGTCACGTGATTTAAAAAAAGTATCTTTTCAGAAGCACATACAGTTGTGAGTCTCGTAGCCTGTAAAGTGTAAAGTAAAGTGTCAGATGTCTTACTTTTTTAAAATTTGTAATTTTTTTACTTTTTTATCAATTTAATAGACATTTTATATGGCGTTTGACACTACACTCAACACTTTACAGGGTGCGGGATTACCCCCCCCCATCAATACAATAAAAATAATAACAAAAGTTAACCCCCTTTTTCAGTCACCCCGAAATATCCTGAATAACAAGGCGGGGCCAAATTGTATCATCCCCCTATCAATGAACAATGTGACGCGTCAGCGAAGATTTCCCGCCGCTGCAAGCAGAAAACTGGGAGCATTATCTCTGACAGCGCCCGGCCCAATTTCAAGGCTCTCTACCAGGTGCCAATTTTGCAAGTGGAGAAGTGACATGAAAAGTTGTAAGTGTTAAGTAAAGTGACCAGGTATTATGGAAAGCTTTTAGATAAAATCGTTTTAATTTGTTGTGTTTTTTCCTAAAATGCTGTTGAATTGCGAATATTAAAAAAAAAAAGTTTTCTATTTTTCCTACTGTATCCTGAATTTTCCAATTTTTTGGACATTTTGAATTTATCAATTTTTTTTGGAATGGCATTTCGAATTTTTTTTTCGTAATTTCGTTTGCTATATCTTAATAGGAGCATGTTCGTAAGTGTTTAAGTTTGTATCCATTCACTAAAAGTTGTAAACAGCATGCTTATCACTAGGGTTGGGGAACCGAACCGACCCGAACCGAACCGAGAACCGAGCACTATTTTGGAACCGAGAACCGGAACCGAGCTTGAAAACCGAACCGAATAAAGAACAAACATAAAAAATTTCATCATATTTATCAAATTGCTTTGATAAATATGTTGAAATTTTTCATGTATGTTCGTTTATTCAGATGGGATATGGTAGATTTCATTGTAAGGTGTAATGTCGCTGCAGTATACACATTATCACTGGTAGTAGTTTTCATTGGTTATATGGCAGTTTTAACCGTAGTTGGCAAAAGTTATTTATGTTTGTACTCAAAATAATACACGTACTCACTCGCGTACTACATAAATACATTTTCGTATCCTCCTGAAAAAAATGCCAGTACTCATTTACTCGTGTACTTTTTGAAAGTACGCAAGTACAGAAAACGTTTGCTTTCACACTTTTTTTAATACCAGTATTATTATAACAACTCTGATTTCTGCATTCTACCATGAAATAATAAGCTGTGAACTGTACCAACCAATGTACTTACAAATGTAAACTTGGGTATATTGTCTTTCTGTTGTTCAGCCGATTATTACCCGATACCCGGTTATTTTATTACCCGGAACCGAAATTTTGATCATTTTAGAACCGAAAGAACCGAACCGGAACCGAGTTTAAGAACCGAACCGAGAACCGGAACCGAAAATTTTCAGGAACCGAAAACCGATACCCGAACCGAAATCTTTTGGAACCGAGAACCGAGAACCGGAACCGAAAATTCCCAACCCTACTTATCACTTCATTGTACGACACACTTGACACACTTCATTGTACGACACACTTCATTCTTGTCACTTGTCCACTTGTAGAATTGGCTCCAGCCCGCAGAGACCGAAAAACCAGTTAAATGAAAAATTGGCCTGCACTAAATTATTTGCCGAAAATGTTGCAAAAAGTCCTATTATTGAACCTATAATCAAGCCCCGCCCACTTTTTGATTTGAACCCAAAAATTGCCGAAAATGGCACCGATTTTGAACTAATTAATCACATTTTTGCTATCATGTATGGCCAAAGGAGGCCGGCTACATTTTTGGGGTTGACGGGTCTGTGTTTGGCAACTGCGAGACCATATTGCACATTGATTTATAGGATTATCAGGTGATGTTTTTTTTGGCCCAGCGCCAGCACATACTAGTTGACGATGAAACAAAATGTCAACTGGTCCCCAACCCAATTCGAAGCGTGCTGGCGAGTAGCACTACGCATTATTGTATAAATACACATATGAAGGGTGTGCTTCTAAAAGTACCGATCTACACACGTTTTTCAAAATTGTACTTCTAAATGTACCGATCTGCACTTTTTTTTGTGCTTCTAAAAGTACCGATGTCAGCTCGGCATCATCAGCAGCAAAAACTCAATTTGTGCTTTTTTACTATGGTAAAAGTACCGATCTACAGCTGTCTGATTTTGTGCTTTTTTACTATGGGTAAAAGTACCGATCTACATCTATCTGATTTTGTCCTTTCAAAGGTACCGATCTACATGCTATTACCAATTTGTTCCTTTAAAATGTACTGTATTACAAAAAATATGATTCACTAAATGTTATATAGCTAGTGTTATGTGTATAAACAATATTTTATACCCATGCATGTGGATTATAGGGTTCAAACGGGATTGACTTTTCGGGATCGGGATCGGGATCGGGATTCACTTTTTGAGATTTCGGGATCGGGATCGGGATCGGGATTGGGGTTTCGGGATCGGGATCGGGATCGGGATTGGTTTTTTGAGATTTCGGGATCGGGATCGGGATCGGGATTGGCCGGGATTGGGGTCACGGGATCGGGATCGGGATTGGGATGGCATTTTTCCGGGATCGGGATTGGGTTCAAGGGATAGATATTTTGGCCATTTTTCTGGCATTCACAGTTGTTCATAAAGGTCTCAAAACACTGTTGGATGCCAGTAAAGTGGCATAAAATTGACGCTGGGGGTTTGCATCCAGTTTTTTGCATGCAAAAACGTCATTATTTCACTTTTGATAATTTCCACCAATTTTTCCGGGATCGGGATCCCGGACTTGGGAGTTTCTCGGGATCGGGATCGGGATTTGAAAACTTTCGGGATCGGGATCGGGATCGGGATTGGTATTTTTGAGATTTCGGGATTGGGATCGGGACTGGTAAATCCCGGAATTTCACGGGATCCGGGATCGGGATCCCGTTTGAACCCTATGTGGATACCCAACAATAGGGTTGGGAATTTCAAAATTTTCGGTTCCGGTTCTCGGTTCTCGGTTCTAAAAAAATTCGGTTCGGTTTTCGGTTCTCGGTTCCTCAAAATTTTCGGTTCCGGTTCTCGGTTCGGTTCTTAAGTTCGGTTCCGGTTCGGTTCTTTCGGTTCCAAATTGTCAAAAATTTCGGTTCCGGGTAATGAAAAAGTCGGGTATCGGGTAATGAAAAAATCGGGAATAAGAAAATAATATGCGGAACAAAGGAAAAACAACATAAAACAACCTCCCCCTACAATTTTGCCCCTGTAGTGGCGGAATGGTGTCATGGCACTCGCGCCATTCATAGGCACCACGCCATGGCGCAATTGGCGTTGGCGTAGGTGCCCCAGACGGCCAAAACTTGGTGTGCATGTAAACCCAGTGTGCATGTAGACCCCTTGCTTCGGGGGCCAGGTACATATCCAGGATTTATGAGCATGGTGTATGTTTGTTTACTGAGCCTGCTGTATGGGAGGGGGATTCAGCCACCCGCCCTAAAAGTTTACTTACATGGTGATGAAATGGCATCATGGTGCTGGCTCCATTGGCATTGGTGCCAAAAATCTCTGATATGTATGTTTATACATGTACATAAAGAGAGACTGGCACCCCAGTTGCTGTATTTTTTGAGAGAATTACCAGTACGCTTACCAATGTACTTCTAAAATATCAGTGTGATGGAAAAATGTGGGAAAATGGGCCTACATGCGCACCAGGTTTACATGCGCACTGGCACAGACCCCCACAGACTGCTGTATATGTATTTGACATACATATACACATTTTAGGTGGGATCGTGAACACATGAGGCTGCGCGACCGGTGAGATGAAATCACCGGTCGCCTGAAGCAAGAATTGCGCGCTTGCGCGCAAAATTTTTTGACAAATGACCCTAAAATTGATGCCGGAAGTTACATTTCAATGCATATCCCTACTCTCACCCAGGAAGGGGGGAGGCGGCCGATTTTTTTATAAGTTCAGTTCGGTTCTTTAGTTCGGTTCCGGGTCTAAGTGCCGGTTCTCGGTTCCGGTTCGGGTATTTTTTTCGGTTCCGGTTCTCGGTTCTCGGTTCCAAAATTGTGCTCGGTTCTCGGTTCGGTTCGGTTCGGTTCGGTTCGGTTCCCCAACCCTACCCAACAATATGGCCGAAATACCCACACCCGAAATTCCAATAGCCAATACCCATCTATGGGTATTGCATACTCCAAACTTTCAATTGCGATTATCTCAAAATCGATTTTTTGTAGATCGGTACTTTTAGAAGCACACCCTTCAAATACACATATGCTTCGTGCCGACCTTGCACATACCACAATATTTTTTCAACACTACAGCTTCATTTGCAACATTATTCAGCACTTTTACATTTGCACGTCGTAGGTGGATTCGTGAGCAAACTTTGAATTGGGACGGGAACCAGTTGACATTTCGTGTCCTTGGTAACTAGTCTGTGTTGGGCCATTTTCGTGAGCTTTTGCGCATCTAAGTTCCCAAAATTATGCCTCGGGGGTAGAAAAATAGATATCTGGGGCGTTTGGGGGAGGGGTAATCCCTCAATCCCAATACTGAAACCATGTTGGATACATTACCCCTCAATTTTTTTTAAAAACAATACCCCCCTTACTTAAACGTTCACGTTTGATTTTTTGCAGAACCTACGTTTTACGCTATGAAACGATAGTTACGATTTTGGTCCTATGGATGCTGTATCTTTACATTCGGTGGTACAGCGAAGCGGCCAGGTGAGACATTTTATTAGTATACTCGGCGGACCGCAAAGTATGCGTCCAAAATTATTTGTCTTGGTCGATAACGCGTGAGCTGGATACTTATGTACGCACTTTCACAAAAAGAAAAATATTTAAAAAAAGAAAAAGGCGGAGTCGCGTACAAACAAGGAATGTTTTTTCTTTTTTTTTGCTGCAATTATTTTTATTTTATTAATGATGACGTCATGATGGAGTGTTTCCTCCGGAAAAATGTACGGCGTAATGTCATCCGAGTATATATATACTGTAACGCTGTATGAAGAGGGTTACCGTATTTTGGTGAATAAAGTCACGTGGAAAATTGTGCAACTAATTTACCCGTAGTGTCCGCAGTGAAATGCGATGGGTTTTGTTGTTAAAATTGGGTTTTAACTGGTTTTGTTGTTAAAATCTGGTTTTGTTGTTAAAATTGCAAATGGTAGATTTCGTTGCCTTTCATTTCATGTGAGTGCAATAAAGTGCGGCTTTCTCTTGTTAGACAGTCTGAAAAAGCGAGCCAAAAAGCGTGCAAATTGTGAATCTGGTGCCAGTTCCGCAAATTGAGAAGTGAGAAGTAAAATGGCAAAAGTGAAGTGAAATGGCAAGTAAATTGGCAAAAGTGAAGTGAAATGGCAAAAGTGAAGTGAAATGGCAAGTAAATTGGCAAAAGTGAAGTGAAATGGCAAAAGTGAAGTGAAATGGCAAAAGTGAAGTGAAATGGCAAGTAAATTGGCAAAAGTGAAGTGAAATGGCAAGTAAATTGGCAAAAGTGACGTGAAATGGCAAGTAAATTGGCAAAAGTGAAGTGAAATGGCAAGTAAATTGGCAGAGGTGAAGTAAAAAGTAAAGATAAAAACATTTCTCTTCGCATTTGCTATTTTACTTCTCACTTCTCCATTTGCGGAACTGGCCCCTGGAAAGTGCGCAATCTTAGTATTGAGTGTAAGAGTGAGTTCTGGTGCCAATTTCGTATTTATCTGGATAAGTAATTAAAACTATCTTGAAGTGAGCAATAAAAAGTGAAACAGGGGTCTCCAAGATTTTGGCCCTCGCGGGGGTTGGATAGATAGCAAATCGCTCCTCCGGAGGGATAGATAGCTGAACATTTTTCTGGGGGGGGGGCTGGGGGGGCACAATATTAAGGCTTTTTCAAGGTTAAGAAGGCAGAAAGGGGAAAAATCGCTAATAATCAGTTAGAAGTAGCCAAAAGTAGCTTTAAAATGGTACAAAATAGGTATATCACCATGTATATAGCCGGAAAGCACGATTTTGAAGGTGAAAAACTATAAAAAGGTGCGAAAATTAGTGATTTTGAGCGAAAATTGGGGCGAAATTTCTCAAAAACCACTCCAGATAGATAGATAGCTGAGCGATTTGGGGGGGGGGTCTTTTGGGGTAGTAGCCAAAAATTTTGCATCGGGATAGATAGATAGCTGGCCGATTTGGGGGGGGGCAGCCCCCCCCCCCCCCCTAGGAGACCCCTGAAGTGAAAATAAAAGTCAATTTATAAGTCAATTTATTTGAAGTTGAAGATTAAGTACTCCATTTACTTTACCTCTATGCTAATGCGCCCATTTCCGACATTTCAAATTTGCACATTTATTTTGCAAACCCATTTAAATAGTTCTAAAATTCTTGATTTTTTTGCACAGAAATCCCGACAGCCTGAAACGGGATGGCAATTCTCCGTCAAAATCTTGGGTCAATTTTCCCGGTTTCACGACAGTTTTTGCATCGACATTTTCTCACCTTTTCGGCAGCTCCGAACACGTTCAAGCTTTTGAAGATTTGAAATCGAAATTGAGTGAATTTTTCGACGATTTGACACAGGGAAAGGAGTTTCAGAGGGAGGCTTTTTCGCATGTGACAAAACAAGGTAAGTACTTTAAATTTCTTTTTTTGATAATTGTGCCGTCCGCTTCTAAAAGTCGATAACTTCAAAATTTCAAAAATTGTATTGTGCACGGAGTTTTCAGAACTCCAACGCAAATTTTCCGAATTTTTTCAGCGCCACTTGCCCCTTGTTTAAAGTGTCACATTTTGACACTTTTCGGACACTCCTTAATAATTTTCAAAACTCCACTTTTTGTGGAAACACACACCAAGAAATGTGTTAAGTCAATGTGGAAAGAAAAGTCATATCGTTCCAAATTTAGACAGATTTCACAAGAAAATACAAAACAAAGAAAAACGGTATTTCTCCAAAATCACTTTTACCGTATTTCTTCTAATATAACGGCATACCTCCAATAGAACGGCACCTCCAATAGAACGGCAGGTTTTGGCACTTTTTTACACCCACGAAAAGAATAGAACGGCAGCCTCCAATTGAACGGCATCTCCAATAGAATGGCAAGTAAAAAAGTTGACGAAAAAAAATAGAACGGCGCCGTTATATTAGAAGAAATACGGTAAAATAACCGAAACAATTTGTCACAGCGCCGTCACAAAGCTGGGAGGCGTCCGGCCATAATTGGGCGGTTTATGCGAGAACTGGCGCCAGATTGTCTATGGAAGACCGGTTTGAAATATTGCACAGCGACCAGTTTCAATTTTTCGGCGTTTATGATGGACATGGTGGGGAGGTTGGTTTTTATATATTTATGTTGATTTTTTTGGGTGTATTTTTTATAACATGGGGCGGTGACGCACTCTGTAAAGTATAAATTAGACTTGTAAAATGTCTATTACAAATACCGTATATCCTCGAATAAGACCCCCCCACTCGAATAACTCCTCCCCCTTGAATAACTCCCCCTCAAAAACACTGACGAAAAAATAACTCCCCTGGGCTCTTATTCGAGGATATACAGTATAAAAGGATATTGTTACAGAACTTTTGACATTTTGCGTTTGACAAATTTGTATGACATGCGGGGGGTTCAGACAGATTTTGAACGTTAAAATGGGGGAAAAATTCCTAAAAAATCGCTCGTGATCACTAGATAGCTGTGCTATTCAGGGGGTAGTCGAAAATCTAACCTCGTTTTATTTACAACTTTTTCAAACGTTATTTAACCATAAAAGTCCATTATTCGCAGCAAGTATCGACATTCCTCGAGCAGTATTTCGGTAAAACGTCACTTTTTAACTACCGTAAAACATTGGAAAAGAGATCCAATTTTGACAGTAAACAGTGGAATTCGATTGTCAGTGAAAGTATAGAGAATTTGGACAAAATGTGTATGGCTACGGCTCAGAGAGCCGCGTATTATGCTGGTTGGTTTTTTTAGAGGGAGTTTTTTATTTTTTAAGAAAAAAAAACAATTTCAATAGAAAGAAAGAAAATGTGATGAATTTTGCTGGCATTTATCTGTGCGAATTGTGTGTAGAGTCCGTTCGTATTTTTGTGTCCTATTTTTTTACGGTGGCAGAATTGACAGCACGGCAAATAGCATTGAAAAATATTTTTAAATATCAAAAAAATACCTCAAAATATAGAATCTATATTGATTTATATTTTTACAAGGATAGATATCTTTTTGTCAAGAGATTTTCTGAGATTATATTTGTTCAAAATCCCCATTTTTCAATACAAAATCACCCAAAATGAAATTTTTTCCATTTACCGACAAGCCTTTTCATTAATTGTTTGTGATTCCGATAAAGTTCTATGTTCTATGCCAAAGGTTTGTTATTCTACAAAGTTATTTTAACTAGTTATGCAAATGAAAATGTTTAACAAGCTTTCAGAGTGTGTTTACAGTCATTTTTAAACTCAAAACATTTAAACTTCTGCAGGCTCCACATTGCTGGCGGCTACGATTTTGGAAGATCGCTATTTGACAGTGTTTAATGTCGGAGATTCCCGAGCTATTTTGTGCGATAAAAATGGAAATTCCACAAGTGTTACTACTGACCACAAGCCGAATTTGGTATGTTTTAATTGGGCCACAGGCCTATTTCGCACATAAACCCTTTTCGCACATACGCCCGTTTCGCACATGGATGAAACGCGGACCGCACATACGCCCGTTTCGCACGTAACTGTTGCTATGTGCGAAGCGGGCCTACGTGCTTGTGTTGTGACCGGGCACTCCAACATTACCCCCTTTTTTCAAGTGAAAATGTGGAAAGTAAAGTGACTTGTCTTTTGAATTTTCACTTTTTTCACTGGAAAAAAGTGATAAATATGTTGAAAACTCATTTGAACCTTGAGAACTCGTTGTGCTGCGGGTGGGTGGGGGTGCCCGGTCACAAGCACGACACGCACATAGGCAGGGACGTATCCAGGATTTTTGAGCGGGGGGGGGGCTGCTTGTTTACGGAGGCCGGCGAGGGGGGGGGCTCAGCCCCCCCCCCCTAAAATTTTAGGTACATAGTGGCGGAATGGCGCCATGGCGCTGGCGCCATTAGTAGGCGCCACGCCATGGCGCCATTGGCGTTGGCGTCGGCGCCATGAAACGCTGTATATGTATGTAAATATACATACAAAACAACAAAAAGCACACCATTGAGTGCATTTATAACGATCTGCTGCCACATGGAGCAAATCTGATGATAATACCTTATGTCTGGTGAAGAATGCGCGCTTGCGCACAAAATTTTTTACGCTGACGTTGAAAAAGTCGCATTTTCCGGTAACTTTCTGGTCTCGCCCCGGGAGGGGGGGGGCTGCAGCCCCCCCCGCCCCCCCCTGGATACGGCCCTGCACATAGGTCCGTTTCGCACATAGCATCAGTTATGTGCGAAACGGGCGTATGTGCTGTCCGGGTTTCATCCATGTGCGAAACGGGTTTATGTGCGGAACAGTGCACCCCGTTTTAATTGTCATATCGATATCGAAATTTTTTGCAAAAGTCTATTTTCTCATATGAATGTTGGATATCGACCATATTTTTCTCTAAAATATTGAATATCGATATCGAATATCGCGTTTCATAAGAAAACATATTGAATGTCAAATATCGATATCGAAAAGTCATATCGTCCCTAGGGTTGGCCGATGTTTTTTTTTAAACGTTTTTTTTATTAAAAAAACGTTTTTTTTTTAAAAAAAAACATGACGTCCGAAATGTTTTTTTTTTAAAAAAACATCGGCCAAAATTTTTAGTACTAAGCACTAGGTATTTTGCAAAATTTTTGCGCGCAAGCGCGCAATTTCACACACAAATTGACATTGGTGGTTGTTTTCATTGGTTTTGTTGCATTTTTAGTATCAAAACATCCATTTCTATGTGCTACCATGGGTGAATAAGCCGACATATGTTGCTGTAATATATAATATTGAGGTAATGTGCTTCCATGTACCTCCACAGTGTGTAACTTCACTCCCAAAGTAACAACCTCCTTTTATAACCTTGTTTGATCACCATTCCGTGCCAAACTTTACCTGAAGTCACAAACATTCGACTATAAGGCGATATACGAACGATATGTTGACGAAAAATGGATATTTTTGACACAAATCACCACTTATAATGCTATCCCATGGCTCCACAGCCATTATATGGTCATATAAAACATCACAGAGTATTGCCAGTGTCTGATATACCTATATATGTTGACACTAGGTCATATCTGGGAGCTTTTAAAAAAAAACGTTTTTAAAACAAACAAACATCGAGTTAAAAAAAAAACGTTTTTTTTCCAACCCTAATCGTCCCAAACCCTACTTTTCAACCGGTCATTTTCCAGCCCCTGTAACGAGCGCGCATCGAACAATCTGGTGGATTCGTCGCTTTCAACGGCGTCTGGAGAGTTTTGGGCATTTTAGCCACCAGCAGAGCTGTGGGCGACGCGTTTTTGAAAAATACGGGACAAAATGTACTCAGTGCCACGCCCGATTGCCACGTTTTCGATTTGGTTTGTTATTTTTCCTCTCTTTTTTTGGGGGGGGGGGGGGGGTGTGTTTGCTTTTTAGGCGTAAAAGGGGTGTCGGCTCGGCAGATTTGGACCCCTTTGGGGGTTCAGATGGATTGTAAATCGCTTTACCTCAGAGATAAATACATGGTAATTTTAGATAGCAATTTTGAGTATAATTTCTGAGAAATCGCTCAAAATTTTCTTTACATAGATAACTGGTCGATTTGGGAGGGGGTAAACCCGCACCCCATTGGAGACCCCTCGGGAGCCCCCTCCCTGAAAATGCCAACAAATTGTGGACTGGGCGATTTGGGGGTTAGGGGTCCACTGCACAGGCTCATTAACGAATGTCGTGTATTTACGTTATTCAAAATTTAATTCTACCGTGAGTTAATTGTTTTTCAGAAATCTGACACCAAACACAAGTATCTCGTTTTGGCTACCGATGGCCTATGGGATGTGTTCACGAATCAGCAAGTTGCCGAAATTCTAAACAGGTTTATTTTTCTCTTTTTTTCTTTTTTCAACGTTCGGAAAGTTTTTGGGCTTGTCTTTTTCGAATGACAGTTCCTTTTACTAGTTTATGATTTACGCTTTATCAATTAATTTTTTGAGTGTTATGAAAAACCGTCTGCAAAATTTTCTGGGGGTTGGGGGGAGATAGTTCGGGGGTTGCAATATATAGGCTTTTTCAGGGAGTAGAAGGCAAAAAAGCTGGAAACATAAACAGTGGGTTTAAAAGCCAGAGATTTATGTGATAAAAGTGGTTAAAAATACGCAAAAAGTACATATGTAGCTAAAAAGCGATTTTGAAAGTGAAAAAGTGTAAAGATGTCTATTTTTAGGGGGAGGGGGGCTGGAGTCAGTGGGTAGTAGCCAAAATTTTCCCTCGGGATTGTCGCATTTTTTATTCCCTTTAAATTGCACAGACAAATGTCAAGCGCTCCCGCCAGCTTACACATGTCAAGTCATGGTGATCGATTGCTGAAAAATGGACACAATTCAAGTAATAATTTGGCGTTGCAAAATGCCGCAAAGACACTGGTCGATGCGGCGATTCAAAGGGGTTCCATGGATAACGTTTCTGTTTTAATTGTAGATTTGGAGAAATTGTGAATTTTCTAGGGTTTTTTTTTGTTTTCATGGTTAATTTTTTAAATGAAAATAAATACACCGCATTTACTAGAAATACCCCCAGGGGGTTTATTTTTTTGAGTGAGAATTTTGAGGGGGGGTTAAAAGAGAGGGGGGTATTTCGAGGGCCAAAACTCGGTGCGCATGTAAACCCGGTGATCTGGGTGCCAAAGGCGTATTAGGGTTCAAACGGGATCCCGATCCCGATCCCGGATCCCGTGAAATTCCGGGATTTACCAGTCCCGATCCCGATCCCGATCCCGAAACCCCAATCCCGATCCCGAACCCGATCCCGAAATCTCAAAAATACCAATCCCGATCCCGATCCCGAAAGTTTTCAAATCCCGATCCCGATCCCGAGAAACTCCCAAGTCCGGGATCCCGATCCCGGAAAAATTAGTGGAAATTATAATAAGTGAAATAATGACGTTTTTGCATGCAAAAAGTGGATGCAATCCCCCAGCGTCAATTTTATGCCACTTTTCTGGCATCCAACAGTGTTTTGAGACCTTTATGAACAACTGTGAATGGCAGAAAAATGGCCAAAATCTCTATCCCTAGAACCCAATCCCGATCCCGGAAAAATGCCTATCCCAATCCCGATCCCGATCCCGTGACCCCAATCCCGGCCAATCCCGATCCCGATCCCGAAATCTCACCAATCCCGATCCTGATCCCGATCCCGAAACCCCAATCCCGATCCCGATCCTGAAATCTCAAGAAGTGAATCCCGATCCCGATCCCGATCCCGAAAAGTCAATCCCGTTTGAACCCTAGGGCGTATCCAGGATTTTTTCGCGGGGGGCTGTTTGTTTACTGAGTCCGGATAAGGGGGGGGGGGGTGGCTCAGCCCCCCCCCTAAAATTTTTCGTACATGATGATGCAATGACCTCATAGCGCTGGCGCCATTGGCGGGCATACATATTTATATTGGCATACATATTTATAGATGGACGGGGACGCCATTGGTATATTTTGTAGAGGATTGACAGTACGAGGACTGATTTACCTACTTAAAAATAAAAAATTGACTTATAACATATCAGTAGGATGGAAAAATGCGGGAAATTTGGCCTACATGTGCACCGGGTTTCCATGCGCACCGGCACATACCCATTTCGAGGGGGGGGGGGGTTATTATTTCCCCAGAAATAATGTGGGTATAAGTTAATAGTGTCCATTTTGAGGGGGGTATTTCGAAGGGAGATGGTTTTTACGTTCATTGTTTCCATTATGAGGGGGGTATTTCGAGCAAATATGGTAGGTATTATTTTGTGCTTAACTTCGCTTTAATTTTTATTGTAAATATTCGTGTTATCGAGTGTCTGTTGTCATCAAATGCAAATACGGGAAATGCAGCGTTCCAAGCATTTCAAGTGCTTGGAACAGATTTTCTTTGTTTTTGTTTAACAGGAGCTTGTATACCACCCTGTAAATTACAAAGTAACATGTAAAATGTAATGTTAAATACTATGTAAAATAAAAATGAATATATTTTGACTTTACGTTTGACACTTTCTTGACATTTGACAAATTTGTATAACATTTGTTATGGCATTTGACACTTAAACAGGGCGCGGGACTGCCACCTGTATTGACAGTACAGTATCAATATCCGTTTTTTTACAGAATCTGTGTCATGTGCCTGAATATTATTATGTGTATTTTTATATTTAATTTGGCAACTGGGGCCAGTTTCTCATGCTGTGTGAAGTGACAAATATTAGACAAACATTAAAATTTGCAGGAGAATGATTAAATTATTCAATTATGTATTGCGAGTTTTATTATTGGGAGTTTATATTTTTGGGAGTTTTGGAGTTATTTTTAAAATGGCAATTTCTGGCTGCTGTAAAACAATTTCTCCCAGCGTGGATGATTTATTCGTATCCATGTGTTATCTATGATATTCAATTCATGTTGTGATTGTCCCAACAAATGTGTTATTTCTTACGCTGAAAGTCTCATTTTAACACGAGCTGATTACTTACAAATCTTATATTGTTACTAAAAAGTAAATGATACAATTTTTTTTGTATGACGCTGAAATACATGAATAGTGTACTATTAATACATTCTAATGTTGAGTTATCTCGTCATGAATAAAGCATTTTGACGTGTGGAATTTGTGATCTGACATTGTGTCTACCGTATTTGCTCGAAGTAAACCCCCATGGGGGTTTACCATTTCGCCAGCGAATTCTGAGGGCGTTTATTCAGTGGGGGGTTTGTGGAAGAGGTTATTATTTCACCGGAATTTTTATGAAATACCATTATTTGTACTCAAGTACTCAAATCCAATATTGACCTATAATCCTATTGTGTCTGTAGACTGTATGACACTGTGCCACTTGGCACGTAAACCCACTTGGCATGTAGACCCGGCGTGCATGTATTTCTACCCACTTAGGACCCGTGCTCATCTTTACTCGGTGCTCATCTACTGCTTATTTACGGCAATTTCCCGGTGCTCTTTGTGGAGGGGGCACAATGATCACTGCGCAGTTGTTAACTAAGGGGGGGGGGGTAACCCCCCAAACTGCCAAGCTTTGCATCTATCCCGGAGGCTGCTCAACTTTCTATCTATCCCAAATGGAAATTTTGTGCATTTTATCCCTTGAACCTACCAAATCGCCTTACAGATCGCTTTTTTCAGCTATCAATCCATTCCTAGGAGTGATTTGCTATCTATCCAGCCCCCCATAGGGTCAACATCTAGGATACACCTGGTACTGAGTAAATGTGAGTACCGGGTAGCGCAAGATGAGCACTGAGTAAAGATGAGCACCGGCACAGGGCCTTTCTACCCACCAGGCACGTAGACCCGGTAAGCACGTAGCAGGGCGTACGTGCCAAGCGAGCAGGCTACATGCCAACCGGTTCTGCATGCCTACTGACGCGCCCCTTCTAACTGCGGTGCAATAATATTTTTATTGGTTATGATAACCGTGAACTGCGGCGAACTAATCTTTTAATTTCCCTCGCGCGCGTTGAGTACTGCATTAATTGTTAGTTGCTCATGTGACCCGCGAACTGCATTCATATTTCATTTCTATTTCGCTGCTAGTTGACAAACGAAATTTCCCTAACCCAAATCTGTTTTAAACACATTTGAGTTTATCAGACTGTATAATTTCCCTGACTTTCAAGTGTAGTTGACAGACTCTTCATCCCTGTAAACTCTAAACGCCCTGCTACGTGCATGCCGAGTCTACATGCCAAGCGGGTTTACATGCCAAGCGAGCCTACGTCGACTGTATAAGCCCTGTCCCAATGCAAGCCAGTCATTGTTTTTAAGGTGTATTCTGCTTTACGCGGATTGGTTCTGTTTATTGTTGGTTGTTTCCTGTGGTGACTGCAGGCTCGCAAAGTGCAGTTTATTTCATTGAAAAATCACTAAAATTTGTTCACTTAAACGGATCCCCATCAACAAACTCCTCATTTCAGTTAACTCTAATGTGTTTTAAAATGAATTATTATCGTTGTAATTTTATTTTAAGTAAAAAGTGTAAATATATGTGAATAAATGCTAAACCAAAGAGAACATTCTTGTAAGTAACCTCCCATATATCTGACACCATTCCTGCGCCCTGTACGATGTCATGTAAAATGTCAAATGTCAAGTAAATTTAACAAAAAGAAATTTCACATTTACATGACAAATGGCTGCTGCGTGTGCCTCTGCCTTCAAAAAAGCCCTCAATCCGAATGTTTACAGACCATTAGCATTTAGTTGCCATTTCATTCTACCGTTTCTGTTTGCCTTGCTATGCAAATCAAATACATAAATACATGTATCAGAGTCAGATCAATTTGGGTGGGGGGGGGGGGGGGTAATTTGCACTTTGCGAAAGCATTTTGCACATTTTCTGTAAGAATATATGTAAACACCATCTACGCCAAGTTCGCCACCCATTTTTTATGCTTGACATTAAATATATCTCCAGCTCTGGGAGGCGGGTGGATTCGAAATTAGAGGGGGTGTACCCTACAATGGGCGGACCCAGTCACATTGAAGAATGCTTAGGAATTGCACCGAGCACCCATAATTATTTCAACAGAACAACTTAACAGCTTAAAGCTCTTAATTCAATATTTTTCAAAAAAATTCAAAAAGTAAAATTAAAAATATTTGAAAATTACCCCAAAAAATTCGAAAATTGCCCAGAAAGATTCAAAAATTTGAAAATAATATTCGAAATTCGGAAATTTTATTTGAGGAAAAATTCGAAAATTTGAAAATTCATTTAGGAAAAAACACTTAAAAATTCAAATACTTTCTTTCGGAGGGTTTGCCATCGTTGCCCACTGCACACTGCAAAGTGCACGGGTGGTTCGGACGTTTTTTTGCATGGTCGGAATTCAAAGGTGAAATTAAAAAGAGGGGTGGAATTAAAAATCATCTGAACCGACCCAAATTTCAGTAGTTTTTTAGATTTGTCATAAATAAAATCGTCCGAACCGACTTAACAATTCCGCCCGGCCGGAAATTAAAAACGTTCGAACCGCACGTGCCACTTTGCAGTGTGCGGTGGGTAGTGATGGAAAAGTGTCAGGAAAAAATGGCACCAGGCGCCAATGGCGCCATGGCGCCATTCAAAAAATTGGCGCCGGGCGCCAGCGAAAATGGCGCCAGACCGCCAATGGCGCCATGGCGCCATCTGGAAATATGGCGCCGGGCGCCACAGGGCGCCAGAAACAATGACGCCAACAAAAAAAATTCTCTATTTTCTGCCTGTAAATCATCTCGGGGGCGTTTACCGACGAGCAACATGCTACACCATTTTTCTGACGGTGACTGAAAGCCGCAAACTCATCTTATCATTAGTATTATACACCGCATTTCCTGGAAATACCCCCAGGGGGTTTATTATATTGTCAGAAAATTTAGAGAGGTTACTTCAAAGTGGCTTATTCGAGAGGGTCTATTATTTCGTGAAATTATATTAGGTATCATTCGTTGCTTGTAACATACTTAGACGGTCAGATGCAGTCAACGATGGGTAAGGTCTCCAAAAAAAAAACACTTTCTGTGTTTTGAGTTTTTCAAAAATGAATACCTGTGTTTTGAGTTTTTTTATCGAAAAAAACTTGAGTAACTCTGTTTTTATTTCTGTGTTTTTTGTTAAAACTCAAGTTTTTTGAGTTTTTTCTAAAAAACTCGAGTTTTTGTCCAAAAAACTCGAGTTTTCCCCCCAAAAATTCTGATTTACAGCATTTTGATGTGGAAACAGTGGTTTTCTTATAAAATATTGGTTTTGCACATGTTTTAACCCCACATAACATGTGTATTCATTCAAGTGTCGAGAAAGTCCATAAAAATGTCCTCAATGAGGACATCCACCCACATCACAACACCAGCATCAACAAAATGCTCACAAACGACAATTTACGCAGTACTCCAAAATTCTTCAATGGCTGTGCACTGTATGGAAGACTACAGAATTGATTTGAACTACAACTATATTTAAACATGTCCACCAGGAGATGTGCAAGCCATCTTTAATTTATTTTTTGTTCCATCATAAAATATGAATACTAATGTACATATTTACATGCTATGCATGCATATCTTATCTTGTTTAGTTGAACTGAATTCATGTGCGTTCTGAAAATGTGTTCAACCACTTCGCTGAAAAATCTCAAAAACTCAAAAAACTTTTCTGTGTTTCCGTGTTTCTGTGTTTCTGTGTTCTCCAAAAAAAACTCATTTGAGTTTTGAGTTTTTCAAAATTTGTGAGTTTCCCGTGTTTCTGTGTAAAACAAAAACACAGAAACTCAATGAGTTTCTGTGTTCAATTTCTGTGTTTTTTCCATCGTTGATGCAGTTAAATTCAACCATAAGAGAGATGCTTGAGCATCTATAGACATACTGTATCTACTTGAGTAATTACTCCCCTTGCATTGTTCCCTCTCAAAAAAGTCTGACGAAAAGAATCATTTCCATGGGTCT
>OZ038453.1:1187991-1245540 GCA_964036195.1 Sphaerolaimus hirsutus
TCCCCCGTTCCAGGCCGGACCAAAAAATGTACCAGAAATGGCACTTCAGAAGGCGATTTTGTCAACAGTTTGAAAAATTTTTGCGCATTTTCCCTAAACAACATATATTTTCAGCTGACCGGTCCCCGCGGCCTGAACACCACTAAAAATGCACCCAATTCCTGTCCATGTCGCTCTATATGGCTGTAAAATACAGCGTATACTGCTGTTTTGGCGCCAGTGCCAACGCCAGTGGCACCATGGCGTGGCGCCTACGAATGGCGCCAGCGCCATGGCGCCATTCCCCTACTACAGGGGTAAAATTTGAGGGGGGGGGGGCGCCGCCCCCCCCCGTTCGCCGGGCTCCGTATACAATCCCCCCCCCCCCCCCCCCCCCCGCTCAACAATCCTGGCTACGTCCCTGCATAAAACCCATTTCAAAATACCCCCATATCTGAGCGAGCTGATGAAAAAATAATCCCCGAGGGTATTTCTGAGAAATATGGTGTGTTGTGAATAGGTAATGAATGATGTAAGGGGTTGAAAAAATATTTTTATTGACATTGTTCCAATTATGGGTCTTTGAATATTTTCAGTTTACCTGGTATAAATCAATCATCATGAACCCAAACTTGCAATGTTAGCAAAAAAATTACAAAGGTGAATGTGCTAGATATCACCTAAATGATATCATTAAGCAGAAAAGGCAGTTAAATATGGAAAATTATAACTGGTTATCACTGCTTCTTGGCGCCATTTCCGGCGCCATCCAAAACAATGGCGCCGGGCGCCAAATTGGCGCCAGCGAAAATGGCGCCAAGCGCCAAGGGCGCCATGGCGCCATTCGAAATAATGGCGCCGGGCGCCAGATGGCGCCACAGAAAAGGGCGCCAAGCGCCAATGGCGCCATGGCGCTGGCAGCCCTTTGGCGCCATTAAAGGGCGCCAGCGCCATGGCGCCATTCCATCACTAGCGGTGGGCCATTGCCTCAACTAATATCTATGAGCATGTATCCTGTTTTCGCATTTCTGTCTTTTGTGTGCAATATTTACTCTTCTTTTTAATCATATCAGATTACCACAAATTTCCATGTGACATTCTGTTTGTGCAAATGCACTGGGTAGTCAATTGAAAGTGAAGTTAACGACCCACTATCATCTGAGTAATTCGTCAACTCAATCTACTAATCAAGTGAGTAAGAAAAGTTGCTGGCTGAGCAAACAGTTGACTGAGTAAGCTTGTGGTCAACTCAGTCAGCCAAGGTATCAAGTGAGTAAGTGTTCTTTTTAGTCAGAGAGAGATTAAGTTTCAAGTGCATCAAGTGAGTAAGACGTGAGTCCCATACAAAGTATTATATGTATTGAAATGTTTTGTTATGATACCTGTTTTGTATTTTCTCCTGCATTTATGGTGTGACGTGCAAGTAGCATTGAAAAAATTATCAATTTTTGGAAAATATAATCAAATAAAATCTCAGGAAATCTCTCAAGAAAAAATTATAATTCAATATCTCCCAAAAAAAACTGGAAAATATAAATATCAGAATATCAACAAAATACACCCATCACAGCAAAAAATGTGCTGGTGATCTGCCGTGATCTGCGGTGAAGTGCCTTCACAAAGATGCTCGCAGGCACTTCAACGCACTTCACGAATTACAGATTTTTTATTTCTGTAAACAATTGAGTAAACAAATCCGTGAAGTGTCGGTGAAGTGCATTCCAAGGGTGATCAGGCGTGATCAGGCTCTGAAGTGTGATCACGAGCGGTGAAGTGCCTGGTGATCAGGCGTGATCAGGGTCTGAAGTGTGATCACAAGAGGCACTTCAGACCACTTCAGTGCACTTCACGAGCACATTATTTGCTGTGCATGATGCAACGTGAAGCATCGCTCTTTTTATGTATTTAGAAAGGTCGGAAATCGTGATTAAAGTCATTATCCATGTTCCATGTGACAGTGACAACGAATACTTTGCACCATTTAAGAAATATCATATCCTATTATGCATGTAAATCTTTTCTTTGAATTCCACAAACTGTGTCCGGATTAACACATACGCAGTGTTCACTCAATTGGACTATCAACTGAGTCAGTGCACCAGTAGCATACTTTGCATTGGGATCAGTTGGTACCCTGTTTGTAGATGAGTTGACCCGCTGGCTGACTAAAGTGTCCACTTTTCTGCGGAGTTTATTACCTGACTCACTTGACCACCAAAGTTGCGGACCTGATTCCCTGACTCAGTTGACCACATTACTCAGTTGGTATTTCCCCAAGTTAACAACATGCACAATAATGGTGCAGTTATTTTGAGTGGCTTCTGTTTATAGGTTAAAATGTACAATGTTAAATTACTTATTTTTACAAAATGTTTTTTTCTAGGTCAAAAATGATGATGTCCCCCCTGGCATCTTTCCAAGTGATGCTGTCCCCATCTGTGACAGCTCTGGGCATTTTTGGCTTGCAGCCAGACCCCACTCCTTGGACTATGACATCAAAAAGATTGCTCTCTGGGCTGTGTTTGCTGCTAGTGTGCTTGGGTTAGTTTTTATGACTACAACTGCTAAATTTGTGATTAATTTCATCTGATGCATTTGTTTTTATGGAAGGGAATTTTCAATAGAACAGCAACCTTTTGTGGTCTTGCAAAACTTGAGTTTGTTTATTTTTTATGGCTGGGTGGATTTGAAGGCGCTAACTCACTCCCTTATTTGAAAGATCTTTGAAAAACTGGCCGGCCACAATGATGTCTGTCTCATATTCATTAGTTTGAATTGTACTTCGTAAAATTCTCTTAATCCCTTCCAGGCAGTGGTTTATACACATTTCTGTTTGCTGCTACAGCCATTGACAATATTGCAAAACCAGGTGTGAAATAAAATTGTCTTGACATGTTTTCCCATACTGCCCAGTTTTAGGAAGTTTCAACTAAAAATTTAGTTTTTAAGCATTTTCAGGGAATCTCAAAAGTTTCCACAAAAACTTGAAAAAGTACACATCATAACAAAGCTTTGCCATTGTTAGAAATCCATGTGGTATTCCTTCAAAACAGGTCAGGCCAATTATATTTCATCCCTGGACTCATTACATGGAAGCTTCAGTACTTGTTGTACATACTAACCATGCTAAAATACTACATTTGCATTCTCATTTTAATCTCAATCAGGAAATTAATACCGGCAGAGGACATGTTCTTCAAATTAACATCACTTGTTTCAAATTGCAAATATTTTACTTTTAATGCAAGATTATTTTGTTTTGGGCAAATTTTTCCATCAATTCTGGCACTTCTGATATCAATATCAATGTTTATTCTTGAGTGGTGGTTAACAGGTGATATTACAGTTGTCTCAGAAGGCTTTCATGGAAACAATACAGAAAATGTTATTTTTGCTGAAAACAACAACTATGTAGCTACACACTTTTGGAATAGCAACCATGTATACTTGGCATTATACAGCATTTTTTGTATGAATATCTTTATAGTTCTGATGCACATGTGTATGATTTTTGGCATTCTGTTGTGCACTATCACTGCTGTGAGGAAATTCAACAAAATAGTGCATTCACTGACAACTGTGGACAGTGGCAGAAATGAATTCGACAAGATATTTCAGTTATTTTGCACTGATCACATGAATTTATGCATGATTACTGATATTGCTAATCAATTTACTGGTCTATCATTCTTGTACATTTTGTGTTTTAGTCTGCCTACTGTAATTCTGGCACTCTACATGATCATTCTTGTGGGTGGACCCCTTTCTGCAAAACTTTTTTACATAACCATTATTGGCATTTTTCTGGTGGCTGAGGTGCCTCTTGTTATTGGAGCAGCATTGCTAAATGAAGAGGTAAGTTTTTCAGCTCCAAACTTCAGTGGCATTGGCCCACACATTCTAGTTGACATTAGTTGACATAGACCCCAGATGACAACTGGTTCCCAGCCCAATTCCAATGTCGTTTGTCAGTTTGTCAGCAAGCTTTGTATTGGGATGGGAACCAGTTGACATTTGGTTTAGATGTTTACAAGTGTGTGTGGGGCCATTCACAGCAGTAGTTTAATTCAAGGAAATGTCTTCCCTCCATACAGCTGTCATTTTTTTTGTTCCACATGGCAAAAGTACTACCAGCAAGTGGATCAAATGCTAAATTTGATGCAATATTCAATGGGCACTTTAACAAATTTTCACTGGGCTGTTGGCAAGTGACTTGCTACAACTTCTTTACAATCACTAGGTCTCTCATTTTTACTGTGAGTGACATAGTGTTTTTGCTTTTGGTTGTTCACTCAGAAATGTGGTATTTAAGACACTTTTTGGCAGTGTAATTTATAAAAGCCCTGGTGAAGACTGTCCTAGTACTAGTGAAAGTATAAGCACATGAACTAGTCATTTTGAAAGTGAAGATAAGCAAAAAAGGGTGTGAAAGTCAGTGATTCTGAGCACAAATAGGGGAAAATTTCAAAAAATTACTGGTTGACTGGTGGGGGAGGGAGGGTTCAGCCTTCTGGGGATAGTAGCCAAAACTTTTGGCTTAGGATCAGTGTTGGTTGTGTTAAAACTCATTTTAATAATTTTTTCTATTGTATTCATGATTCATTTTCTTTTATTGTCAGATTTTCCACTTTTATTTCATTTTGTGTTTATTTTTTCAAATGAGATTTTGCCTCCCCCCTGACAAAACCCCTTCTGTGTTGTTTTACTTTTTCTTCAACAGTTTTTTTTAAATTATAGCTGTTCTCGGTGATATTCACATATCTAGCACTGTTGTTGCAATTCAATCTCTGAGATGTCCAGTGGGATAGAATTGTGATTTTTGTGATATGGTAAATCATTAGTGTGAATAAAATCAGTGTTCCTGCAAAAATGAGGTTATCATTAGTGATTAAACATCATTAAAATCATTGGAAATGATGTTAATCATTAGTGTCACTTAGAGGATATTGTAGGATATATATGTAACTTTTGCAATGATAAATTATCATTTTTAAAGTTTTGTGAACATTTGTGTAGTTACCAAAATATATTTACTTCAACTCAAAATTTCCCAAAAAGCACTTGCAGACAGTTATATGCCATTTGTTTCTGAAGTACCAAACCAAGACCAACTAACCAACAGAAGCAGAAGGTATGTGAAACAATTTTTCCAAGGTGGTAAAAGCCACCATCAATTTTTTCTATGCTGCTGGGGCTGGCTTTGTGAACGTGTGTTTGAAAATATTCAGTTAATTCAGTCGACGTAGGCTTATCCCACATCTAAACCCATCCCACATCTAAATCTAGTTTGTCTCACAAAAAGGCTGTATTTAATTGAGGGAATTTCAAAATAGTCATGATGACACAAAGTAATCATGTTAGAGTGTTTGAAGGCAATGTGACACCACATGTGTAAAAACATGACAGTTGACAACTATTGAGTGCAGTCAGTGTTATTGAGTACAACTTGTCAGTGTTGTTGAGCTACCGAAAGTGGCTCTTAATGTAGCACTTTTTCATCATCAACATTTTTTGCATCATTATCCACCATAAATGCAAGGAATACACATCAAATATGACAGGCATCCAATTTCTGGGCCAGGATGTGGGATGGGTTTAGATGTGAGATGGCACAAACCCATTCAGTCCATGTTTTTCTAAGCATATACCACTTTTGATATGACTTTTTGACAAATGGTGATATTTTATTTGTTCTCTGTGAAAGACTCTTGTTTTTATGTAATGACAATTTACATTTTTTTATACCATATTACCTCGAAATACCCCCATGGGGGTTTATTATTTCGCCAGCAAAATTTGAGGGGGGTTAATTCGAGGGGGGTTTTATTCAAGGGGGGATAATTCGAGGTAATACGGTATGTCTGGTTGGTGGTTGGTTCAGGTAGTATTGATCAGCATAATTTAGTTGGATTTAATCGAGGCCGATTTCGCAAATTTCGCTTGTTGGGATTATCGCGGCTAATCCATCGCCACACTCGTATAAACCTGCATAGATTCTTCATTTTTGTCAAAAAAGTCTGTGACGACAGGAATTTTCTGTCGTCACAAAAATCGTGTAAACAGGCCGTATAATAGTTGAACAGTGGAATAGTTTGAATTTCCATTTTTGTGCTTTTGCACAAAGTTATATTCTAGTATTAAATAGTGCCATAGGTTTCTATTTTTGGAGCCAACACCTAAAAACTTTATTACCCAAACCAGGCATTTTTAAAATTGTAGGCACAAAAATTCAACCTGATACCCACCCAAAATGTTTAGATTAGATGTATTTTTCTGATGACTCCAACAACACTTGAAAAAGTTCCATAAGTCAACTGAAAAGTTCCATATTCATGAGTGAATGTTGTAAAGTATATATACCACCAAGGTGTATGTGCATGTCAAATTTCAGATGAATCGTTTGTGTTGCTCAAGAGTTATACATGTTTATAAAATTTTTTGCCACTGTCAGAGCCGGACAGGTGTGCCGACAATTTAAAAAAAAGTGGGCGTCACATTGCGTGAGTGTGATGACAAGTAGAATATTTGATCTAGTCATCACAATGAGCATGGTTAAAAAAGGGTTGCTACTTGTCGCCAATAATGAGGCTGACCAGTCGTCACACTCATGAAAATCTGCTAAAAAATAGATTTGTCATCACAAAATGGTCTGTGACCAGTAAGATCTATTGTCGTCACACAAGTGCAGTGTAAAAGGGGTTTTATGAAACAAATAGCCAATAAAACATTAGATATTTCCTAGATTTTCTGGACCTGGAGCTTTGTGTAACATTATCATAAAATGTAAAACTTCTAATATTTAAGTTGACGTTCTTATGTTCGCTTTTATATTTAGTTAATTCAATTTATCAATATTCCTTTTCAGTTCACATTCCACTTTTTAACATCACCACATTCACCATTTAATATCTCAAGCGATCATGTTTACAATGTGCGCTTTACGTTGCTCACATATTTAGATCTTAGTCATTGCTCACATTCCGCCACATTTCCTTGACAAGCAGGAATACGCCGACATGTTTATGTTAAGCGGCGGGCTCGCCCCAAGCGGGGGGCCGGGCCCGCGCGCCATTTCAAATGCTGTCTGGCTTGTCTCACATTTTCACTATCTTGCCAGTTTAGCTCGCTTTTCATCGGAAGAGCGAGCGGGCAAGAGTTGGACTTTCACAATTGGAAATGTTGGGTAAAAATCGGAGATTAGAGCCGACCGATTGGCGCCAAGCTAGTCGCCATCGGTCTGGCCCTTAAAAGCTGATCTCACAGCTAAAATCGGCAGTGTTTGCAACCTCGTCAACTTCACACAAATCTCTTCCTAGGATCTAAATAAGCGCCGTTGTCACCTTTATTAAGTCGCTTATTTTTAGGTGCTAAGTTTTAACCCTTGGTGCTTTAAATCACCTTAGTGCTTTATTCATACCCGCGCTATTTAAGGTGCTTTGTTCACAACCGCGCCACTTAATTATCGCCTTGTTGCCGTAATTAAGTGCCTTCTTTAAATTGCCTTATTTCTTCGGTAATTTGCGTTTAATTTACGTTTCATTTTAAGTAATTAATTTAGCTGTAAATTAATTCCTTTATTTAAGTATATTTTATTCGCATTTAATTCTTTGTATTTAATTGTCTAAATAAAAAGGTTCGTCAAACCCTTTTGGAAACAATCTAAATATTGAATCACACTAACTCATGTCAATTCACTTCAACTCAACTAATCACATTGATAAAATAGCGGAACGTCAACTAAGAGACGACGCTTCACGTCACAATTCATTCGTTCACATTCGTCCTCTTCCTCGGTTAGGAATAGTAGCTCGTTCACAAGTCAACTCAACTAGTTCCGTACTATTTTACATGGCGCAGCGAGCAGGGTGACTAATTAACTAATTGGTCACTCTAATTAAGTTGTCTCACGCAAAAATTTCATTGGAAATTGTTTGTCACATCACGAGGTTACGGTAATACAGTTTTGGACGCGAAATCGTTAGTAACACGTGTATTTACTTACGATTTTTAAGTACAATTCACAAGAAACAAAATATTTATTTTTATTATTTTATTTCGTTCACAACTAGCTACCACTTTTGCTAATAAGCAATCAGTTGATCGAAAATTGCTATGGACGAACGCTTACGCACTCAACGCAACGTACCGGCTGCTTCAGCCATGCCTACGAGCAACGTAGATGAGGCTGACACAACCCATCCGTTGACTCAGCACAGCCGGGCGTTGACTGGAGTTCGCAATGGCGTATTGCGATTCACACAGAAACCGATTCCTAAAGTCGTCAAGGACGAGTCACAACCCACATTTGCGCGCGGTGGAGGAAGTATTGGAAATGCTTCAGGCCTACGTTTACAAGCCGAGATGAAACGCTCGGACCTGTCCATAGCTATGGAACGATTCACATCCATTGTTCAAAACTACATCACAAGCTTGGACAGAGACGACGACGGTGCGGCCGAAGAAGCAAAGAGCGCCATGGCAAAAGTGGACCGCGCGCTCTATTTGGGCTCGAACAACGCGACGATGCTCATGGACGAGCTGGAATCGAAGATGGCGTCCGCCAAAGCGCAAATCAAATCTGCGGAAAGGTTGATACTTTCCCTGAAAGGTCAGTCCACTGTTGATTTAACTACTCTACCCCCTTCACAACCACCCCTTAATGTCACAACGGGAAGTAGTTCTCAACCTTCACAACCGGAAACTTTGTTAAAGTTACCTAAAATCGAGCTTGCCAAGTATAACGGCGATCCGTTAGAATGGGCAGCTTGGTGGGAAATTTTTCGAGCTCAAATTCACGACAGAGCTACTTTGTCAAACGGTATGAAATATACGTACCTCAAGCTCAGCCTCACCGGTCCAGCAGCAGAACTGCTGGCCGGATTAAAAGGTGATGGTCGTGACTACATCACAGCGGTCACCATGTTAAAGTCAAACTTTGGTGAAACGCATAGGGTACAATCAGCCCTGTGGGACAAATTGTATTCACTCAAAAAGCCTTCATCGAGAGGAGATTCCCTCACAAATTTCACAAGAACCCTTTTGTCAACTCTCAATCAACTAAAAGAAAGGGGCAAAAGTGTCGATTCTGGTGCTGTTTTAAGAATAATTCGAGGTTATCTCCCCGATAATATTGTTCTTGCCGTCACAGAAGAACACCGGAATTTGATGCGCACTGCGGCAACCGACGACACAGAACTCACAGTCGTCAGGTTTGTTGATGCATTATCTACCATTGCTCGTGCTCGGTTAGATGCGATGAAAACTGAACAGCAAGGTTCACAACCTTCAAATGTTGTTCAGAAATCACAAAATTCATCGTCAAAAAAGCCACAAAGTGGAGGTGGTTGGCAACAGCAAAAGAAAAAGGGAAATAAATCACAAAATACCTTTTCTAAGCAAAAACCTATTCACAACACGGTTGCTTTTGCTGGCACAAATGCTAACGTTGGTAAACAACAAGGAAAAAATAAAAATTCCACACAACCTCCCAGAACTCCCGCGAGCGGAGCGGCTAATCAAAAGCAGTTCTCACAACCTGCTGCTGATTATCGCAAGCCAAAATTCAAATGCTTGTTCTGTGGCAATAAAGAGCACTACAGCGTCGATTGCCCTCAATACGTCACACCGAAAGAGCGCATCGAACGGCTACAAGCTTTGGGCGAAGTGTGCACGCGGTGCACACGCAGAGGTCATCCGACAGCGCAGTGCACTCAACGATTGAGTTGCTACTACTGTCGCCAAATCAATCAGCATCACGGGGCGTTCTGTCCTAACAGACCAACACCCGCACGGCGTCAGGTAAACAATTCACAAAATAAAGCCTTTGTCACAGCAACGAGCGCTAATTTTGTCAATGCTCAGGTAATCACAACGGGCGCGGCTTCGTCACAAGCGCCACCATCGTATCCGCCTTCACACACGGAACCGATGAGCACACGTGTCATCCCCCCGGACGACAACGATTATCGGTGGGAGCAGCGGACGCTGTACCAGATGGACATGGACGGCCCGCTGGACATGGGCAAATGGCCGAAGCCCGCCAATGAGCTTCAGGCGAGAGCTCAGGAGGAAGCGCGCAAGTATCACAGCGAAAACAAGCTGTGGACGATGCTTCGCGCCGGCCTCATCAAGGACGGCATGGACATGGAGACCGTTGAAGCCAAGATCCGCGGCTTCCAACAGAAACGGTACGAGGTGTACCCAGACCTCAACCCGAACCAGATGTCATCATCGGTGCCAACTCAACCAAGTCACAGGCCCACAGTGGAGGTGCTGAGCGCACAGGCGGGTTACGGTAACCCCAACGCCGCTACCAGGCAGCAGGCCAAACAAGAGTGTGAGTTCAATTTTGCGCCTATTGTTTGTTTGCAAGTGGTCCAGGCTTCATTAGTGAATAAAGACGCTGAATTAAATCGAGTCACAGACCCTTTGTTAATCTTCTTTGACACTGGATGCGAATATTCATACATCAAAGCATCCGTGGCAAATGAGTATAACTTTGAAAACAAAGGAGATGTTGTTCTTCAAATGAATGTGTTTGTGACAAAAATGCCAGTCACAGTCAATACGTTTTTGATCGAGGCCCTCATGCCTATTTACAAACACGTCGACAATCAGGGCAATATGTTACAAATTCCGCTCACATTGCGTGCGGTCGATAATTTGGCAACATATGCATGCCCACCTCCTTTGTCACAAGAAGACAAAACAGTCATTTACGTTGTATACGGTAAGTATGCACAAGAACAATTTGCGGAACCGCTTGAATTGACAGAAATGACTGATGAGTTTTGTCACAAACTATGTCAACCAGATGTGGTCATTGGTCAAGTCAAGACTATTATTGGAAGTTCGATATTCGACCAACAGAAGTCGAACTCCCATCTGGATTGATAGTAGTTGAGTCAATACTTGGATTGATGCTTGGTGGAAATGCGTCATCACAGTCATTTGTCACAACACCTGACACTATGCCACATCAATTCATGGTATCATGCTGTTCACACACATCATCAGCTGTTGCTGTTGGTCAAGAGACATTATTTCAATTTCACAGTCTCGAGTCAATAGGCATCACAGACGATCCATTGTCACACGATGACAACATAGCAGAACAGTTAATTCTGGAATCAATTACATTCGATCCAGAAACTGGACGCTATAGCGTAGATTGGCCATTCAAATCAACAATTCACGAATTGCCAACCAACAATGCAGAAGCATTTCGCCACTTTCTGTCGTTGTTGAAACGTTTTCGAAAAGATCCCGATTTATTCGAAACATACGCTAAAGTCATTTCTGATCAACTTCACAAGGGCGTCATAGAACCCGTCTATGGTTCACAAGACGGTCTGCAAGAACACATCTTACCACATCAACCTGTCATCACACCTGGCAGATCGACAACATGTCGTATAGTGTATGATGGTTCTGCAGGCAAACCAAGTCTCAACAATTGCTTATTTCGAGGCCCAGTTCTCACACCACTGGCACTCGAATTAATGCTTCGTTTCAGAGCCGGAAAAGTTGTGTTATTGGCAGATATTGAGAAAGCATTTTTACAAATTGCTCTTCACCCAAAATCACGCGCTTTCACAAAATTTTATTGGCTGCGTGACAACACCATTCCGACTCACAAAGATAACATTCAAATGATGCAATTCACAAGGGTGCTATTTGGTCTCACATGCAGTCCATCTATTTTGTCGACTGTTATCAAATATCACCTGGAAGCGGAACTAGCTTCCATGCATCCCGCTGATTCACACGAACGAGCGAAATTGGAGTTGTTGCTCAACAGCATTTACGTTGATAATTTAGTTATCAGCGTAGATGATGAAAAATACGCAATCCAGCTCTATCGCTTAATTAAAGCTGTTTTTGCAAGAGCAAATTTCAACATGCGCGAATGGATGACAAATTCGGGTGTTGTTTCTGAGAAAATCAAACCTGATGATCTCAACCCGAAACAGTCACAATATATCAAAGTCATGGGTCTTGTTTACGATCACATCGAAGACACCATCGCGTTGCCAACTCCAAAGAAAGACTTTACGCTCATTGTCACAGCCACACGCTGCAATCTGAACAAATTGCTGGCTTCAACATATGACCCTATTGGCATCACAGCGCCCGCGTTATTTCAGTTGAAATTTTGCGTGTCACAAATAATTCAAAGGTGCAATATCACAGCCTGGGACGAACTCATCGAAGACCCAGAGGCGGATGACTTACTGGACGATTTGAAACGACATCTCTCGTCCATTAGTCAAATCAAATTTCCGCGCTCATTTCACTCTTTTGGCATTGACGTCAAAGACAAAACACGTCCCTTAGAGTTGCATGTTTTTTGTGATGCCTCAAAAGACAGATATGCCGTTTGCGCTTATTTGCGTCAACAAGCGAGTTCACTTGATGAATACGGCTATGATGATTTCCGACATTTTAGTGGTTTTCTCACAGCTCGCACGAAATTAGCCCCACTTCCGTCAAAACAAGGTCAACCCCTCACAATCACACGCTTGGAATTGCTCGGTGTCACAATTGGTGCACAGCTCATCGATTACTTACATCATGAACTCGTTGAGCTAGGTGGATGGAAAATTCACAGCAATTTCCTATGGACCGATAGTACAGTTGTCATCGGCTGGCTATATACTTCAAAGCCGCTGGCTACTTTTGTCAATAATCGGGTCACAAAAATCCATTCATTTATGTCAAAACACTGCATTCAAATTTGCAAAGTTGCTACAAAAGACAACCCGGCTGACATCGCGTCGCATGGATGTACTTTTGCTCAACTAATGATCGAAACAATGTGGTTCACAGGACCATCATTTTTCGCTGAACCCTTCACAGCAGACATTGTTGACATTTCGCAATATCAAGCTCAACCTGTCACCGAAGAGCTTGTGAAAGGCGACACTTATATAAGTCGACCTTTATACGCTGGTGCAGCTACTTCACAGCCTGCTTCACAGCCTGCTAATGCTCTTTCACAACAATTGCCTGTCAATTTGGACCCCAATTTGTCACAAAATGTCACCCCTCAAAATCCATTTGTTGAAAGTCGGCAACGTCACATCCCATCAAATCCGTTCAAAATAGATATTCGACGATTTTCAACACTATCATCATTGTTGCGCACTGTCGTTTATTTGCTTCGTGTCAAAACATATTGGCTCAATCGCTCTATGCATAAAGCTGCAAAACGCGACAGCGAATATTTGTCTAAGGCTATCACACAAGCCGATCTGAATGAAGCATTTCGACATGTGTTGCGCATTGCACAAGCTGAGGAATGCGCCAGTTGCATTTCACAAGCGCAACTGGGCAAGCACCACATGCTCAAATGGGACGCGTGGAATAATTTATTATATTGTGTCACGCGCGTGTCTCACAAAGAACACCGAAACCCTTCGTTGTTTTACTACCTACCAAAAACAGGGTGGTTAACAACACTTGTGGTTACGCATTTTCATGAGCTTGCTGGTCACAGTGGCATGCTTCACACCTTAGCGGATTTACACGAACACTGCTGGTTGTCAAGTGCCAAGCAAGTAGTGGCGAAAATTTTGCGCAAATGCGTCACATGCCGCAAAGCGGAAGGAGGTCCATTCACATTACCCGATTTTCACACGTTACCTGTCACCAGAACTCAATCACAAATCAAGCCATTTCAGCATGTTGGCATTGTTTATATGGGACCGCTAGTTTATTCACAGAACGGCGCCCGTCACAGTCAACACATTTTGTTGCTAACATGCTTCAGTACACGCGCTATTCATTTAGAGTCAGCTAACAGTGTCTCGACAGCCGACACAATTATGGCTCTAAATCGCTTCATTTCGCGTCGCGGCATGCCGGACACAATTTGGTCCGACAATGCCCCCGCGTTCAAAAATTGCGTCAAATTGCTGCCGGATGTAAAATGGCATTTTATCACAGCCAACAGTCCTTGGCAAGGCGGCGTGTACGAACGCATGGTCGGCTTAGTCAAACGCTTGCTTAAAAAAGCATGCGGCCGACGTTGTCTCACATGGCATGAATTTCTCACAGTCATGCTTGACGTTGAATTCTCCGTCAACACGCGACCATTGTCATATCTGTCAAACACAGACATTGGTGCAGCGATACTCCGCCCAATACATTTTCTTTGGAGCACCCCACCACCATGTTACATGGATGAAAAACGTGAGTTGGAACTCGATTCCACCACGATTCAGCCCATGCGAAAAATTCCAAAAGAAGAATGGGATGGGCCAACTGATGGATCTTTCAATCAGTCACCTTCACAAATTGAAAAATCCTACACATTCACACCACCACGTGTCAATGACGTCAATTGCATTGACGAAATTGCACTGAACTCTGTGCCTGAAAAGGACAGAGATGACATCATATTACTTTGGGATCAAATTCGTCACAACCATGAAGTGCTCTGGTATGAGTGGTTGCGTCAATATATTGACCTACTCAAAGATCGAGCTAAAAATCAACGCTTGAAAAAAGGCACTATCAACGAGGCTCCCAAACGTGGCCAAGTGGTGTTAATCATTGATGATAAACAACCACGCGGTATGTGGCAAATGGGCCGCATTCACGAAATACACGTGTCGAGCGATGGCAAAATACGTGCAGTCACAGTTAGGGTGTCAACAAAAACTTGTTGGCGGAAAACGGAAACGGAAACGGAAAATTTTTTGAACTTGCCGGAAAATGGAAACGGAAACGGAAAAAAATTTGCACTTGCCGGAAAACGGAAAACGGAAAAATGAAAGGCCGGAAAACGGAAACGGAAACGGAAAAATTTGCTGCAATTATGCCGGAAATGGAAAAAAACTTGCTGAAATTTTGCCGGAAATGGAAAAAAATTTGCAGACATTTATCCGTAAATGAAAAAAATTGCTGAAATATTGCTAGAAATATAAAAAATTCACATAATTATGAAACTTCATGCATGTTTACCAGTTCAGCAACAGAAAATTGAGCTGGAAAATGAAAAAAGTTGGAAAAACAGACAATTGAGCCGGAAAACGGAAAAAAGACGGAAAAACTGAAAATTTAGCCGGAAAACGGAAAATGGGCCGGAAAAACGGATACAGAAACGGAAAAAAAAATTAGCAGCCGGAAAACGGAAACGGAAACGGAAAAAAATTTGCTTGCGGAAAGCGGAAACGGAAAACGGAAAACGGAAAGTTGACACCCTAGTCACAGTATTGTCAAGCAACGGCCGTCGCACACGTAGATCGCCATCTAACCTCGTTCCTCTTGAAATCGACACAGAGGATGGTGTTGAATACAAAATCGACACCAAGGTCAAAGATGAGGATAAATCACAACCACCACCCGACAATGGTGATGATTCACAAAATGATCAATCACATCAACAATCACAATCTTCGCAATCACAACAAGATGCAAGACAAGCAAACCCACGTCGAACATGTCACTACACTGGCACATATTTGTTCTGGGGAAATGTGTCACAGTTAATGGCACTCACATTGCTAATACAGTCAAAATTAGCCAACGCTCTCACATGGACAGATCAATATCACAAAACTTTTAATCTGTGCCATAAAACACACACCGATCACGCGATTCAACTTCCGGAAAAAGTAACATGTCACTTTCCTCAAGTTAACGCCATAGAGGATATTGTGATATCCATATGGACGTTGCGTGTTCAGCCGCAAACGACACCCATTTATAGATGCTTTCAACAAGAGCATACTATAATCACATATATGAGTCTGGTGGGCGGAAAATCTATGCTGCCACCAGAGATCATTAAAAATCACAGAGTCATAACCTACGATTGCATGATCGCCTACCAAAATAAAACTTGGAAAGGCGAACCCTTAATAAAAATCGGTCATGCATTGTGGAGTACCAACAAATCACTTCACATCAATTATTGTTACTTTTGTCACAATATGAGTGACAAGGTGATGAACTTTCACATAGAGGAAGGCGTAGTTGCAAGTCTTGACGGAAAGAAAATTGTTTCTGAATTTCAAGATTTGTCACATTGCAACCCACAAGCCGGCTATTGTTATGACAGCGACAATGGCGTCTCTTTATGGAACGCTACTGCTTTCAACAAACAGTGTGCATTCCAAGAGATTGGTCAATTTAACGCGCAATATTCACAAAACCATTATGTAGTGGAAACATTACAAGCTGCATTTTCAGTCACATGGAGATCACAACAATTTCTAAATAATGCAGAATGCGTACCGAAAGACGCGAAATACATTGACCAAGGCTCAGCATTCATTCAATTTCTTAGATACCAACAAAAGAAGTTGAAAAAGCCGGAAGCCGAAAAGGCTCCTCTTCATTTTAAGCTCGCACCAGACCTCGATGTTGGTGTATTTCACTTACTCACAGCCCGTCAACAATATGAAGTCGACAAAATTGCACGTCTTGAACGTAAACAATTTGGATCCATCTGGCAACAATTGTGTCACATCCGTCAAACCCAGCTGGATAGAATTCATGCAATTATCACATTCAATCCCACGCTTGGTTTGCGAGCATTGCTAGGACGTCAAAATCTCTATGCTGAATGGCATGGAGATATATTGATGTTCTGGGATTGTAAACCTGTCATAGCAGAAATTATTTACTTTCAACATCAATATAACAATACTTGTTATAAAGTTCTGCCGGTCAAAGTCACAGACCACCCGCATATTATGTTCGTTGCTCCTGGTACCAATGATCTAATCACACATTCACCAATAGATCATTGTCTCATGAAAGATCACAAATATTATCAATTAAATGATCAATCATGGGCCAACGAAAATGGACCAACAAACTTGCATGTCACAAAACTCCCAATCGAATTAATTTGGGCTGGCTCGTGGAAACCATTCACACTAAATGTTTCCGGGTCACCAGGTGTAAGCATGACTGACATTGCATTCAGTATCATGGCTGCACATCACCACTTTCAAAATCTGCAGCGACTCGAACAACAAGTCACACGTTCAGTCGATTACATTTCAACAAAATCCAACGATCCTAAAGCCGTGCAGGCGTATATTGCTGGCATCGGCCAAGGGGTTGGTGCATATTTTGAAGGTGTAGGTAAAGAATTGGGTCACATCATTCACGGTAGCGTCACAGGTGGTGTGTCTGCATTAGATACGTTACTTTCTGGGCCACTTCAAACCGCTGTGAACATTATACTCATTATTATCACAATCGCTTGTATTGGGTATGTCGGTTATGTTTACATGCAGTGGCGGCTCATAACTGGCAGGGGTATGCTGCCAGACGTCAAGGGATTTTTCCGAAGAAAGGGCAGAAAGGACAAAGACCCAAACAACAGGGGCCACCGTCCGTTCCACAAGGAAAAATCAGTAAGCGACGGCGACGTAACCGCCAGAAGAAACAGAAAAGCGGTTTCAACAAACCCACTTTGTCAAGTGAACCCGTCACACAAACATCAAGTTTGTCACAGTTACAGTCAAAGTTTGTCACACCCCTCAAACGAGTTTCTCCATTCAAACGACTTTCCTTTAAAGGACGCTCGGTACAGTCTAGATCGGATCCCCCGGTCAGCTATAGTGCCCAGCGCGCCGAGGAAATCGAGATGGAGACGGGTGCGCGCCGGGTCACAAGACCTGCACCCTCCTGCAAGTCACAAACGCAGGGCTCATTCACAGTCACAGAGCCCGTCACAACAGAGGTCACCATGGAAGACACGATCCCTGACCGCGAGCCCTTGCAAAAGCGACTCAAGAGATTCGCTGGAGTCGCAGGGCTCCCAGGTGAGCAGCAATCGTCAAACCAGACATTTCCCTCTATACCCCAATCTTTTCACAAATTCAATAACGTCAATCAAAAACTGGTCAAATCAAAAATTAAACGATCTAAAAAGATCCGTGACTTTCCTCAGACAAACACCTTCACAGTCCGACATAGAGCTTGGAGAGATGGAAGAAAATCACGTTCTAGATCTAGATCCCCCTCCGTACCATTTGACCAACTCAACACAGTCACTTCACAATGTTCGACCACATTCACAACCTCCCACTTCCCCTTGCTACCAAGCAAACCGCTTGCAGCAACGGAACAATGGCAGCCAACCGAGCCATCAAGGACAAGCATCGACGAGACCGAGACGCTCCGACAAGCCCTCGAGCAACTCGTCGAGGAATCTGAGAAGCTCACCAAATGGCCAGGTCGACCGGGAGGGGCCACAGAAGACCAGGCGCCCGGGCACGGGGAAGGCCGCCAGCCTGAGGAGGATGCCGTCGAACCCATGGATGAGCATCATGAGGAGGGCCGGGAAAATGCCGGCGTTGAGGACGCCGACGATTTGCTACCACAGGAGTGATGAAAGTGTCACAGGCATTTGATTTTGATTTTCACATCAATAATCTTTTCATATCAAGTGCCGTGATTGGCTGCGATAAAATTAAATTAGATTTAATTTTTAATTCTCGTTTCGGGAGTGTGTAACATTATCGTAAAATGTAAAACTTCTAATATTTAAGTTGACGTTCTTATGTTCGCTTTTATATTTAGTTAATTCAATTTATCAATATTCCTTTTCAGTTCACATTCCACTTTTTAACATCTTCACATTCACCATTTAATATCTCAAGCGATCATGTTTACAACGTGCGCTTTACGTTGCTCACATATTTAGATCTTAGTCATTGCTCACATTCCGCCACATTTCCTTGACAAGCAGCACGCAAATACGCCGACATGTTTATGTTAAGCGGCAGGCTCGCCCCAAGTGGGGGGCTGGGCCCACGCGCCATTTCAAATGCTGTCTGGCTTGTCTCACATTTTCACTATCTTGCCAGTTTAGCTCACTTTTCATCGGAAGAGCGAGCGGGCAAGAGTTGGACTTTCACAATTGGAAATGTTGGGTAAAAATCGGAGATTAGAGCCGACCGATTGGCGCCAAGCTAGTCGCCATCGGTCTGGCCCTTAAAAGCCGATCTCACAGCTAAAATCGGCAGTGTTTGCAACCTCGTCAACTTCACACAAATCTCTTCCTAGGATCTAAATAAGCGCCGTTGTCACCTTTATTAAGTCGCTTATTTTTAGGTGCTAAGTTTTAACCCTTGGTGCTTTAAATCACCTTAGTGCTTTATTCATACCCGCGCTATTTAAGGTGCTTTGTTCACAACCGCGCCACTTAATTATCGCCTTGTTGCCGTAATTAAGTGCCTTCTTTAAATTGCCTTATTTCTTCAGTAATTTGCGTTTAATTTACGTTTCATTTTAAGTAATTAATTTAGCTGTAAATTAATTCCTTTATTTAAGTATATTTTATTCGCATTTAATTCTTTGTATTTAATTGTCTAAATAAAAAGGTTCGTCAAACCCTTTTGGAAACAATCTAAATATTGAATCACACTAACTCACGTCAATTCACTTCAACTCAACTAATCACATTGATAAAATAGCGGAACGTCAACTAAGAGACGACGCTTCACGTCACAATTCATTCGTTCACATTCGTCCTCTTCCTCGGTTAGGAATAGTAGCTCGTTCACAAGTCAACTCAACTAGTTCCGTACTATTTTACAAGCTTACTGAACTGTAAAATTTGCAATTCCCAGATCAGTGACCTTTTCACTGAGAGATTTTCAGAGTGATTTGATTATATTTTCCAAAATCCCTGGCTATATTTATTTTCTTTAGTTTCTTTAGTTTCTTAGTTAGTTTCTTTTTGAGAGATATTCTGACATTACATTTAATATTATTTTCTCATAATCACCCCTTTTTGGAATTGTGTTCCCATTTTTGAACTTGTTCAGCACACTTATTTGCTTTTGCTCTGCACTTATTTACCCTTTCATTTTAATCATATCAGGTTACCAAAAAATTTTGTTTGACCTGTGAAGACAGTTTCGTATGTCATCGGTTTCCATGTATTCCATTGAATTGAAAATTTTTGCCAGAAGGTATTTTTCAAAGGATTCAAAATTTTAATGATTGAAAATAATGGAATCTTTCCAAGTGATGCTGTCCCCATCAGTGACATGTCTGGGCATTTTTGGCTTGCAGCCAGACCCCACTCCTTGGGCGGCCACATCAAAGAGAGTGCTCTCTGGCCTGTGTTTGCTGCTCGTGTGCTCGGGTTAGTTTTAGGTGTATATATCCATAGATACTGAATCTGTTTAAACTGATATTTTTTTATTTTTGGGATGCCATGGTTTCAGTTGAAGGTATGACTCAATTTCAATCAATACTTAAGACCCTATGTACAGGAAAAATTAGTGAGATAAAAAAATTAAATGGAGCCATGGATAGTGATGTTTATTAGTGATGATTTCTGTTAAAAATATTTATATTTATGTTGATATTTCATGTCACGTATATTGCTCATGTCAATGTAAATGGGTAATAGCACTCCTGTTTCGGAACTGCCATAATATTGGAACAGTGATTAAGCACATGGGGAGTATTTTACTGGGTTGGATACATCTCATGCCACAGTGGACAAATAAGGCGTCTACTTCTAAAAGTCGACAAGTCCAAAATGTGAAAATTTTGTGTTAGGCCCGGAAACGTCATCTAGGGCTACTCCCGCACATTTTTCATTATTTTCCAAAAAATTTTTGACCTCACATGCCGATATGGCATAGTGCCAATTTTGACATTTTTTGTGAAAACTGAAAAAATTTCAGCAAGAAGTCGACAAGTCCACTTAGTTTAGTTAAGACCAAGAAGTCGACAAGTCCATCCTCTTCATCCTTTTTTATGGGAAAAATAGCAAGAAATGTGATATGTCCATCATGGACAGCTATTTCTAAAAGTCGACAAGTCCATAAATTGCCCATAAGGGAGAATCATCCAGGCCAGGAACAAAAATGTTTGTTAGTGCAAGAAGTCGACAAGTCCATTTCCCTCCCCAAAACAGTTTTGTTCTGTCCAAATGTAATTTTAGGACACCCCATTTTTCACGTATACGTTGAGAGAAGGGGCTGAAAATTTGATACTTTATTGTCAACATTTGGAACTTAATGGTAGGCGCGAGAGAGCCAAATTGGACACGCAGGATGAACCTGGAATTGGATTGGAAACTTGAAATGCGATTTACTCAAAATCACATTTTGTGGACTTGTCGACTTTTAGAAGTAGAGGCCTCAAATACAATGTAGACAGTCAAACTAGTGCCCCATGCACAGTTTAGGTGATTAGTTGCAAACAATCTAACAAAACATTAATAATAGTGCTGGTTGTATGTATAGCCATCCTTGGCCATGCCAGTCGCTAACATCATTCTCAATGATGGCATTTTGAGTAGTTAAGTGTCCTTAAATGTCAGTGAAACCTTTACAGGCAGTGGTGTATTCACATATCTATTTGGTCATGCGGCAATTGCAAATATAGTTCAACCTGGTGTGAAATTTGATTGTCTGACACATTTTTTTGCAATGCAGCTAGGGTGTTGACCTTTCATTTTCTGTTTTCCATTTCAATTTTATGACAAACAATTTTTCACCTTTTCACTTTCTGTTTCCCTACATTCCTTGTTTCACCAAATGACATTTTTTACCTTTCCATTTTTTATTTTGTGGTATAAACAATTTTTTACCTTGCTGTTTTTCATTTTCTGTCAAATGAGAATGTTTTACCTTTATCTTCAAATAAAATTTCAGAATATGCAAAAACTTTCCTTCAAAAATTCAGAAATTGAGGTTGACATGAAAAACAAAATATTAGGTAAAAGGATAGAACACAAATATGAATCAAGTTCAACATTAGTTTGGTGAATTTGCTATCATTAGAAGTCATATTGATTTAATTAGCAGCGACTTCCACTGATAAAAGTGATCCTAGGCATACAGCTTAGAATTAACAAAAAGGTCATCTGGGGCCAGTCCTGCAAGTTGACAACTTAAGAATCAAAAGTCAAGAGTTAAGTAAAATGACAAAATATAAGTTAAGAGTAAAGTAAAATGACAGGTGACAAGGTAAAAGTCCAGAGTCAAGTGACAAGTTTAAGTCAAGAGGCAAGTTAAATTACAAATGACAAGTGAAGATTTAAGAGTCAAGTTAACTGACAAGTGACACGTTAAAAGTCAAGAGTCTAGTAAAATGACAAGTTACAAGTGAATAGTCAAGAGTCAAGTTAAATGACATGTGATAAGTGAAAAGTCAAGAGTCAATTAAAATGCCACTTAAGAGTTAGGCAAGTGGAAAATAATATAAAATTTGATTAAAAAGAGAAAAATGAATTCAGATCTAAAGAGCATAGTTTTCAACTGCTATCCTAGGAATTTCAGTGGAACACCAATTTTTCAGCTGGGTCATTATTTTGGAACCTAAAATGTGAGCTGTTCAAAAAAGATTCCATCTAAATCCAACGCACCTGCTCCTCTTCTTTCCATTCCAATACATTGCTCTTCCAACATGTATGGCTTTTTTCAAAACCATCCAGCAATTTTTTTGTTGAGAAATTCCTTTTGGATAGATCAGTTCAAAATACACACATCAATATAATTTCACATTTTTATTTTTTTATCATTTCCCGTTTCTCTTAACTCTTAACTTGACTCTTGACTTTCAACTTATCACTTGTCATTTTAGTTGACTTTTGACTTGACTCTTGGCTTTTCACCTGTCACTTGTCATTCAACTTGACTCTTCACTTGACTCTCGACTTCTCACTTGTCACTTGTCATTTAACTTGACTCTTGACTTTTAACTTGTCACTTTACTATATTCTTAACTTATCTTTCATCATTTTACTTGACTCTTCACTTGTTAACTTGTGGGACTGGCCCCTGGTGATTAGGGTGTCAAAAAATTTTTTTACGGAAGACGGAAAACGGAAAGGTAAAATTTTTTCACTTTACGGAAAGCGGAAAAAACAAAAAAATTCTGCCGGAAAACGGAAAACAGAAAGGTAAAAAAATTTCACTCAGCGGAAAACGGAAAACGGAAAGGTAAAAAAAATTGTTGGCCAAAAAACGGAACAATGAAATGCCAGAAAACGGAAAAGGAAAGCGAAATTTTCTCGGAAACAGAAAAAATAAAGTAAAATTTGCACAGTAATAGACAAATTTGCAGAAGGAAAACCTGCATGCAAGTTTGCCTGTTTGGCTTTGATTGTGGTAGCTGTACATTCTGCAACTATGGATCATGCCAGTAACTTCACTTGTAGTTCAAGCTTTTAACTGAACCAACAAAAAATCATCAAAAGGTAGCAAAAATACACTACAACAACAATAAGGATTTAACAAAAGTGAAATTGGATGTAACTGAACATTAAAAAGTATACTCATCAGACTGCAAAGTATGTGTCCAAAATTACTTTGTGTTTTTTACAGATTTGGATACAGATAGAAATTATGAATGACAGAAGAACCTGGTAGTTGAAAACACCATAGTGGAAAAAGATAAATACAGATTGGAAAAACAATGGAAAAATGCCAGAAAACTGAAAATCGAGCCAGAAAATGGAAAAATGGCCTGGAAAAATAGAAACACAATGGTAAAAATTTTTCAGCCGGAAAACGGAAAGGTAAATTTTTTTTGACTGCTGGAAAACAGGAAAACGGAAAGGTAATAAGTTTTGGTCTGCTGGAAAACGGAAAGGTAAAAAAATTTCCTGCGGTAAGGCGGAAACGGAAAACGGAAACGGAAATTTGACACCCTACTGGTGATATATGTGTGATCCTCCTTTCCATTTCATTGTTTAAGTATTTGCAGCTGAGCCCCATAAGGCCAGCCAGTACCCAAACAGCCAATGAACCAGCAACCAAAAACCAGTTTTGCAACTACATTGTCAAATTATTGGCTGCCTTAAAAATGTGCTGGACCAATTAAATTTTGTTCCTGGAGGTTTTACAGAATGGAAGCTTCAGTATATATTGTACATGGTCAACCTTTTTAAGTACACTATTTATATTCTCATTTTAATCTTCATCAGTAAAATAATAGTGCCAAAGGACTTTTTCAAATTAACATCAATAATTACAAAGTGCAAGTATTTCACCTTTAATGCAGTAGTATTTTGGTTTGGGCAAATTTTTCCATCAATCCTGGCACTTTTTATATCAATCTCAATGTTTATTACTGAGTGGATTTTTATAGGTGATGTCAGGAGTGTTTCTGAAGTGAATCTCACAGGAAATGACACAGAAATTGTTATTTTTGCTGATAACAACAATTATGTAGAGACACACTTTTGGAATAGCACTGATCTATACTTTGGTATACTCACATTTTATTATATAAATGTCATTGTTGTCCTCATGCACCTGTGTATGCTTTTTGGCATTCTTTTGTGCACTTTGAGTGCTGTGAAAAAATTCAACAAGCAAGTGAGTTCATTGACAACTGTGGATTGTGGCAGCTATGGATTTGACAAAGTATTTCAGTCATTTTGCACTGATCACATAAATTTGTGTATAATTACTGAATTGGTTAATTACATCACTGGTCTATCATTCTTGTACATTTTGTGTTTTGATTTGCCTATGGTGATTCTAGCAATTTACATGTTTATAAATGTGGGTGGAACTACATCTGCAAAAATTTATTATGCTACGGTTGTTGGCACTTTTCTGGTAGCAGAAGTTCCTCTTGTCATCAGTGCAGCATTGCTAAATGAAGAGGTAATTTTTGTGAAAATTGTTAACTACCTACAAGCTACCCATTTTTGTTATTTGTAAAGTTAAACAACATCAAAACTGACCACCTGCACCTAGAACTTAAGCCAAACATAACAATTCATGGTTGCATTCTAAAAAATATGTGTTCTTCAGAAAATACAATAAATTGATTATAATCAGAGAAAATTTATCAAGAAAGTATAATTAAATTTCTCTGAAAAATGCTGAGAAAATATTAAAAATATATAAATTAGATTTTTTTATGTTCTGCAAATAAAATAAATATACCGTATTATCCCCAATAACCCCCCCCCCTTGAATTAACCCCCCCCTGGAATTAACCCCCTCAAAATGGGCTGGTGAAAGAATAACCACCCCGCCCCCGTGGGTAATTAGGTGTCTCCACAAAAACCCGGACAAAATATAAATATCCAAATATTTTTGAAATGCTATTCATTTTTGATTTGGCACACTTTTCTGTGGAAACATTGAAATGAAACTTGGCATTGAATAAATTGACCATCGTGGTCGGTGAAAAATTCCATTCTATTGTGCTGGTATACTCGGATGACATTACACCGTACATTTTTCCGGAGGAAACACTCCTCCATCATCACGTCATCACTTTAGTCAATTCTGGTGATTAACGTTTCTTTTCTTTTTTCTTTTTCTTTTTGCGAAATGTTGATTCATAAGTTTTCAGTTGGCCGCCTGCCAGCCGAAGACATAAATCATATCTGTTTGTAGAGTATCATGTCCGCTGAGTATAAATGTGTCTTATTTGTGTAACAAGTTTCATAGTAGCAATCGTGAAGAAGTTGCAATACAAATCAGTAATTTAACCAAATTAAATTTCCTTCATCCATACAGCTGTCATTTTTCCTGATCCATATGGCAAAAGTGCTACCAGTGAGTGGAACAAATACTAAAGTTGGTGCGATATTCAATGAACACTTTAATAAATTTTCACTGGGCTGTTGGCAGGTGACATGTTGCAACTTCTTCACAATCAACAGATCACTTATTTTTACTGTGAGTGAAAATACTTGAAAGGGATTCAACAACAGAATGGAGAGTAACTTGTTAAGAGTTGTTAAGAGTACTGAAGTTTTTTGAAAGTATACATAAACATAAAGTTGTTCTGAACTCACCCCTGAATACCAAAAAAGTAATTTTTTACTTTTACTCATTGGTAAACATTAGTAAAATACTTTTTTCCACTGGAAAACATAGAAGTGAGTAGGTACTTAAGAAAAGTTCTGCCCAAACCTTCACCGTTTTCATCCTTAAATTCCAAAAAACCTGAGTTTTTACCAAAAAACTCAAGTGTCTACAAAAAACACAGAAATAAAACATGGAAGTTCAAGTTTTTTCATGAAAGAACTCAAAAAACAGATATTCATTTTTGAAAAATCAAAATATGGAAATTGCTTTTTTCTGAACTTACCCATTATTGGTCCCACACCCTGTAGAAGACCCTGTAAAATGTCATTTGTCATGTAAAAGACACTAAAGTGTGATGTGTATACAGATCTCAAGATTTGTATACTAAACAATAAGATTTGGATACACACACATTTTTCAGGGCCTTTTAAATTTTACAGGGTCTTCTACAGGGCCTGGGACTGCACCCATGTGCTTACTGTTTGTTTGTTTTTCCAGCAATTTTTGGTTATTTATAGTTTCTTATATTAATTTATACCCCCTTTTGACTTCTTTACCCTATTTTTAGCTTCTTCTCACTTTTTTCCTTTTTCTTTGACCTGAAAAAGCCTATCTGAAATATGTTTTTTGTACTCTGGTACTTATAGTTAAGAATAAAGAATATGTAAAGTTTTTAGAGGAAATGTAAACATTTATTCAGTACTCAAGTATAAGTATAAGTATAAGTATGAGTAAACATAAATACGTTTTAACAACTATTTATGCCGGTCCCACACATCCTGAAATGCCACCATCAATTATTTATATGCTTCTTGTGCTGTGGTTTCTAATGTTAGCAACGTTGCAAAAACATATTTTCGCTTACCTTAAGTACACTTTGCATTGCTGCATTAAAGCACTGCCACTACAGCCAGCCTGCTTCCTAATTGATGGTAATTTTTCATTTGTGCTTTTAAAAATGCTTTTTTACAGCTGTTCTCAATGATCCTCACATATCTGGCACTGCTGTTGCAATTCAACATTTGAGATATCTGATGTGATGGAATTATGAGTTGTTTGATCATATAAATACATAAGTGAAAACAATCATTTCTATTTGTATATTATTTGTGTTGTATCATTTTAGTGTGGGGACTTTTTCTTTTCATAAAAACAACTTTTTAAACTTTATTGAACTTTTTACTTTGTGTTAGATAATTCTGTAAACTTTCTGGCCATTAAACAGGTAAATCTAATTCATAGATTGTCTTTTATTTTGTATTGAAGACAATGCAGTGATGTGTAACATTATCGTAAAATGTAAAACCTTTAATATTTAAGTTGACGTTCTTATGTTCGCTTTTATATTTAATTAATTCAATTTATCAAGATTCCATTTTAATTGACATTCCATTTTTAACATCCTCACATTCGTCATTTAATATCTCAAGCGACGTTGTTTACAACGTACGCTTTACATCGCTCACATATTTAGATCTTAGTCATTGCTCACATTCCGCCACATTTCCTTGACAAGCAGCACGCAAATACGCCGTCATGTTTATGTTAAGCGGCGGGCTCGCCCCAAGCGGGGGGTCGGGCCCGCGCGCCATTTCAAATGCTGTCTGGCTTGTCTCACATTTTCACTATCTTGTCAGTTTAGCTCGCTTTTCATCGGAGAAGCAAGCGGGCAAGGATTGAACTTTCACAATTGGAAATGTTGGGTAAAAATCGGAGATTAGAACCGACCGATTGGCGCCAAGTCAATCGCCATCGGTCTGGCCCTTAAAAGCCGATTTCACAGCTAGAATCGGCAGTGTTTGCAACCTCGTCAACTTCACAAGAATCTCTTCCTAGGATCTAAATAAGCGCCGTTGTCACTTCATTAAGTCGCTTGTTTTTGGTGCTAAGTTTAACTCTTGGTGCTTTAAGTCACCTCAGTGCTTTATTCACACCTGCGCTGTTTGAGGTGCTTTTCTCACAACCGCGCCACTTAATTATCGCCTTTTGTCGTAATTAAGTGCCTTCTTTAAATTGCCTTATTTCTTCGGTAATAAGAGCTTCTTTTACGTTTTATTTAAGTAATTAATTTAGTTGTAAATTAATTCCTTTGTTTACGTATATTTTATATATATTTTATTTACACTTATTTCTTTGTATTTAATTGTCTAAATAAAAACGTTCGTCAAAACCTTTTGTAAACAATCTAAATTTGCTTCACACTAACTCACGTCAATTCACTTCAACTCAACTAATCACATTTGATAAAATAATGGAACGTCAACTAAGAGACGACGCTTCACGTCAACTTTCATACGTTCACATTTGTCCTCTTCCTCAGTTAGGAATAGGAGCTGGTTCACAAGTCACTTCAACAAGTTCCGTATTATTTTACATGGCACAGCGAGCAGAGTGACTAATTAACTAATTGGTCACTCTAATTAAGTCGTCTTGTGTGAAATTTCATTGGAAATTGTGTTTCACAGCCTGAGTCACACGCACGAGGTTACGGTAACACGGTTTTGGACGCAAAATCGTTAGTAGCGCGTGCATATTTACTTACGATTTTACAAGTACAAGTCACAAGTAACGAAATATTTATTTTTATTATTTTATTTTGTTCACAGCTAGCTACCACTTTGCTAATAAGCAAACCATCAATCGAAATTTGCCATGGACGAACGCGTACGCGCTCAAAGAGGCGCCCCAGCCGCCACAGCTATGCCTTTGAGCAACGTAGATGAGTCCGACACAACTCATCCGTTGACTCAACATAGCCGGGCGTTGACTGGAGTGCGCAACGGTGTGCTACGATTCACAACCAAACCGATTCCTAAAATCGTCAAAGACGAGTCACAACCCGCCGCCGTAAACTTACGCTCGGCGGAGGAAGTATTAGAATTACTTCAAGCCTACATCTACCAAGCCGAGCTGAAACGCTCGGACCTGTCCACAGCTATGAACAGATTCACATCTATTGTCCAAGATCACATCACAAGCTTGGACAGAGACCAAGACGGTACGGCCGAAGAAGCGAAGAGCGCCAACGCAAAATTGGAGCGCGCGCTCTACTCGGGCTCGAACAACGCGATGATGCTCATGGATGAGCTGGAATCGAGGATGGCGACCGCCCAAGCGCAAATCAAATCCGCGGAAAGGTTGATACTTTCCTTGAAAGGTCAGTCAACTGTTGATTTAACTACTCAACCCCCTTCACAACCACCCTATAACAATGTCAACATGGGAAGTAGTTCTCAACCTTCACAACCGGAAACTTTGTTAAAGTTACCTAAAATCGAGCTTGCTAAATATAACGGCGATCCGTTAGAATGGGCAGCTTGGTGGGAAATTTTTCGAGCTCAAATTCACGACCGAGCTACTCTGTCAAATGGTATGAAATATACATACCTCAAGCTCAGCCTTATCGGTCCAGCAGCAGAACTGCTGGCCGGATTAAAGGGTGATGGTCAAGATTACATCACAGCGGTCACCATGTTACAATCAAACTTTGGTGAAACGCATCGGGTACAAGCAGCCCTTTGGGATAAATTGTATTCACTCGAAAAGCCTTCGTCAAGAGGAGACTCCCTCACAAACTTCACACGAACCCTTTTGTCAACTCTCAATCAACTAAAAGAAAGGGGTGAAAGTGTCGATTCTGGTGCAGTGTTAAGAATAATTCGTGGTTATCTCCCCGATAATATTGTTCTTGCCGTCACAGAAGAACACCGGAATTCGATGCGCACTGCTGTAACCGGCGACACAGAACTCACAGTCGTCAGGTTTGTTGATGCATTAACTACCATTGCTCGTGCTCGGTTAGATGCGATGAAAACTGAACAACAAAGTTCACAATCCTCAAATGTTGTTCAGAAATCACAAAGTTCATCGTTAAAAAAGCCACAAAATGGAGGTGGTTGGCAACAGCAAAAGAAAAAGGGAAATAAATCACAAAATACCTTTTCAAAACAAAAACCTATTCACAACACGGTTGCTTTTGCTGGTACCAATGCTAATGTTGGTAAACCACAAGGAAAAAATAAAAATTCCACTCAACCTCCCAGAACTCCCGCGAGCAGAGCGATTAGTCAAAAGCAGTTTTCACAACCTGCTGCTGATTATCGCAAGCCGAAATTTGAGTGCTTGTTCTGTGGCATCAAAGGGCACTACACCACCGATTGCCCTCAATACATCACACCGAGAGAGCGCATCGAACGGTTGCAAGCTTTGGGCGATGTGTGCACACAATGCACACGCAGAGGCCATCAAGCGGAACAGTGCACTCAAAGACTGAGTTGCTACTATTGTCGCCAGATCGGTCAGCATCACGGGGCATTCTGTCCTACTAGACAGGCACCCGCAAGGCGTCAGGTAAACAATTCACAAAATAAAGCCTTTGTCAAAGCAACGAGCGCTAATTTTGTCAACGCTCAGGTAATCACAACGGGCGCGGCTTCGTCACATGCACCGCCATCGTATCCGCCTTCACACACGGAACCGATGAGCGTGTGTGTCATCCCCCCGGACGACAACGATTTTCGGTGGAGACAGCAGACGCTGTATCAAATGGATATGGACGGTCCGCTGGACATGGGCGAATGGCCGAAGCCCACTAACAAGCTCCAGGCGAGAGCTCAAGAGGAAGCCCGCAAGTATCACAGCGAAAACGAGCTGTGGACGACACTCCGTGCCAACCTCATCAAGGACGGCACAGACATGGAGACCGTCGAAGCTAAAATCCGCGGCTTCCAGCAGAAACGGTACGAGGTGTACCCACACCTCAACCCGAACCAAATGTCATCGTCGGTGCCACTTCAACCCAGTCACAGGCCCACGGTGGAGGTGCTGAGCGCACAAGCGGGTTACGGTAACCCCAACACCGCTACAAGGCAGCAGGCCGAACAAGAATGTGAGTTCGATTTTGCGCCTATTGTTCGTTTGCAAGTGGCCCAGGCTTCATTAATTAATAAAGACGCTGAATTAAATCGAGTCACAGACCCTTTGTTAATATTCTTTGACACTGGATGCGAATATTCATACATTAAAGCATCCGTAGCGAATGAGTATAACTTTGAAAACAAAGGAGATGTTGTTCTTCAAATGAACGTGTTTGTGACAAAAACGCCTGTCACAGTCAATACGTTTTTGATCGAGGCCGTCATGCCTATTTACAAACACGTCGACAATAAGGGCAATATGTTACAAATTCCACTCACCTTACGTGCAGTCGATAATTTGGCAACATATGCATGCCCACCTCCTTTGTCACAAGATGACAAAACAGTCATTTATATTGTGTACGGTGAACATGCACAAGAACAATTCGCGGAACCGCTTGAATTGACAGAAATGACTGATGAGTTTTGTCACAAACTATGTCAACCAGATGTGGTCATTGGTCAAGACTATTATTGGAAGTTCGATATTCGACCAACAGAAATCGAACTCCCATCTGGATTGATCATAGTCGAATCAATACTTGGATTGATGCTTGGCGGAAATGCGTCATCACAGTCATTTGTCACAACACCCGACATTTCGCCACATCAATTCATGGTTTCATGCAGTTCACATGCATCATCAGCTGTTGCTGTTGGCCAAGAGACATTATTTCAATTTCACAGTCTCGAGTCAATAGGTATCACAGATGATCCATTATCACATGATGACGACATAGCTGAACAATTAATTCTGGAATCAATTACTCTTGATCCAGAAACTGGACGCTATAGCGTGGATTGGCCATTCAAATCAACAATTCACGAATTGCCAACCAACAATGCAGAAGCATTTCGCCGCTTTCTGTCACTGTTAAAACGGTTTCGAAAAGATCCCGATTTATTCGCCACATACGCTAAAGTCATCTCAGATCAACTTCACAAGGGTGTCATAGAACCCGTCTATGGTTCACAAGATGGTTTGCAAGAACACATCTTACCTCACCAACCCGTCATCACACCTGGCAGATCGACAACATGTCGAATAGTGTATGATGGTTCTGCAGGCAAGCCAAGTCTCAACAATTGCTTATTTTGAGGCCCAGTTCTCACACCACTGGCGCTCGGATAAATGCTTCGTTTCAGAGCCAAAAAAGTGGTGTTATTAGCAGATATTGAGAAAGCATTTTTACAAATTGCTCTTCACCCAAAATCACGCGCTTTCACAAAATTTTATTGGCTGCGCGATGACATTATTCCGACTCACGAAGACAATATTCATATGATGCAATTCACAAGAGTGCTATTTGGTCTCACATGCAGTCCATCCATTTTGTCGACTGTTATTAAATATCACCTGGAAGCGGAATTAGCTCACATGCATCCCGCTGATTCACACAAACGAGCGAAATTGGAACTGTTGCTCAACAGCATTTACGTTGATAATTTAGTTATCAGCGTAGATGATGAAAAATATGCAATACAGCTCTATCGCTTAATTAAAGCTGTTTTTGCAAGAGCAAATTTCAACATGCGCGAATGGATGACAAATTCGCGTATTGTTTCTGAGAAAATCAAACCTGATGATCTCAACCCGAAACAGTCACAATACATCAAAGTAATGGGTCTTGTTTACGATCACATTGAAGACACCATTGCGGTGCCAGCTCCCAAGAAAGATTTCACGCTCATTGTCACAGCAACACGCTGCAATTTGAACAAATTGCTGGCTTCAACATACGATCCTATTGGCATCACAGCACCCGCGTTATTTCGGTTGAAATTTCACGTGTCACAAATAATTCAAAGGTGCAATATCACAACCTGGGATGAACTCATCGAAGACCCAGAGGCGGATGACTTACTGGACGATTTGAAACGACATCTCTCGTCCATAAGTCAAATCAAATTCCCGCGCTCATTTAACTCTTTTGGCATTGATGTCAAAGCCGAAACACGTCCATTAGAGCTACATGTGTTTTGTGATGCCTCTAAAGATGGATACGCCGTTTGCGCTTATTTGCGTCAACAAGCGATTTCACCTGATGAATACGGCTATGAGGATGACCGATATTTTAGTGGTTTTCTCACTTCCCCACTTCCGTCAAAACAAGGTCAACCCCTTCACAATCACACGCTTGGAATTGCTCGGTGTCACAATTGGTGCACAGCTCATCGATTATTTACATCATGAACTCGTTGAGCTGGGTGGATGGAAAATTCACAGTAATTTCCTATGGACCTATAGTACAGTTGTCATTGGCTGGCTATATACTTCAAAGCCGCTGGCTACTTTTGTCAACAATCGGGTCACAAAAATCCATTCATTTATGTCAAAGCACTGCATTCAAATTTGCAAAGTTGCTACAAAAGACAATCCAGCTGACATTGCGTCACGGGGATGTACTTTTGATCAACTAATGATCGAAACAATGTGGTTCACAGGACCAACATTTTTCGCTGAACCCTTCACGTCAGCCATGGTTGACATTTCGCAATATCAAGCGCAACCTGTCACCGAAGAGCTTGCGAAAGGCGACACTCACATCAGTCGACCTTTATATGCTGGAGCAGTAACTTCACAGCCTGCTTCACAGCCAGCTAATGCTCTTGCACAACAAGTGCCTGTCAATTTGGACCCCAATTTGTCACAAAATGTCACTCCTCAAAATCCGTTTGTCGAAAGTCGACAACTTCACATCCCTTCAAATCCGTTTGAAATCGACATTCGACAATTTTCAACATTGTCAAAATTGTTGCGCACTGTCGTTTATCTACTTCGTGTCAAAACATATTGGCTAAATCGCTCTATGCATAAAGCTGCAAAGCACGAAAGCGAATATTTGTCAAAACCTATCACACAAGCTGATTTAAACGAAGCATTTAGACATGTATTGCGCATTTCACAAGCAGAGGAATGCGCCAGTTGCATTTCACAAGCGCAACTTGGCAAGCACCACATGCTCAAATGGGACGCGTGGAATAATTTATTATATTGTGTCACGCATGTGTCTCACAAAGAACACAGAAACCCTTCGTTGTTTTACTACCTGCCAAAGACCGGGTGGTTAACAACGCTGGTGGTTACTCATTTTCATGAGCTTGCTGGTCACAGTGGCATGCTTCACACTTTAGCAGATTTACGCGAACACTGCTGGTTGTCAAGTGCCAAGCAGGTAGTTGCAAAAATTTTGCACAAATGCGTCACATGCCGCAAAGCGGAAGGAGGTCCATTCACATTACCTGATTTTCACACACTACCTGTCACTCGAACTCAATCACAAATCAAGCCATTTCAACACATTGGCATTGATTATATGGGACCGTTAGTTTATTCACAGAACGGTACCCGTCACAGTCAACACATTTTGTTGCTAACATGCTTCAGTACACGCGCCATTCATTTAGAGTCAACTAATAGTGTCTCAACAGCCGACACAATTATGGCTCTAAATCGTTTTATTTCGCGTCGTGGCATGCCGGACACAATTTGGTCCGACAATGCTCCCGCGTTCAAAAATTGTGTCAAATTGCTGCCGGACGTAAAATGGCATTTTATCACAGCCAATAGTCCTTGGCAAGGCGGCGTGTACAAACGCATGGTCGGATTAGTCAAACGCTTGCTCAAAAAAGCATGCGGCCGACGTTGTCTCACATGGCATGAATTTCTCACAGTCATGCTTGACGTCGAATTCTCCGTCAACACGCGACCATTATCATATTTGTCAAACACAGACATTGGTGCAGCGATACTGCGCCCAATACATTTTCTTTGGGGCACCCCACCACCATGTTACATGGATGAAAAACGTGAGATGGAACTCGATTCCACCACGATTGAACCCATGCGAAAAATTCCAAAAGAGGAATGGGATAGGCTAACGGATGGATCTTTCAACCTCACACCCTCACAAATCGAAAAATCCTATATACTCACACCCCCACGAGTCAATGATGTCAATTGCATTGACGAAATTGCACTCAACTCTGTGCCTGAAAAGGACAGAGATGACATCACATTACTTTGGGACCAAATTCGTCACAATCGTGAAGTGCTTTGGTATGAGTGGTCACGTCAATACATCAACCTACTCAAAGATCGAGCTAAAAATCAACGCTTGAAAAAAGGCACTATCAACGAAGCTCCCAAACGTGGCCAAGTGGTGTTAATTACTGATGATAAACAGCCACGCGGCATGTGGCAAATGGGCCGCGTTCACGAGATACACGTGTCAAGCAATGGCAAAATACGTGCAGTCACAGTATTGTCAAGCAACGGCCGTCGCACACGTAGATCCCCATCTAACCTCGTGCCTCTTGAAATCGACACAGAGGACGGTGTTGAGTATAAAATCGACACTGAGGTAAAAGATGATGATAAATTACAACCTCCACCTGATAAAGGTGATGGTTCACAAATAAACCAATCACATCAACAATCACAATCTTCACAACAAGATGCAAGACGCGCAAACCCACGTCGAACATGTCGCTACACTGGCACATATTCGTTCTGGGGAAATGTGTCACATTTAATGGCACTCACGTTGCTAATACAATCAAAATTAGCCAATGCGCTCACATGGACAGATCAATATCACAAAACTTTTAATCTGTGCCATAAAACACGCACTGGTCACGCAATTCAACTTCCGGAAAAAGTAACATGTCATTTTCCTCAAGTTACAGCCATAGATGATATTGTGATATCCATATGGACGTTGCGTGTTCAACCGCAAACGACACCAATTTATAGATGCTTTCAACAAGAGCATACTATAGTCACATATATGAGTCTGGTGGGTGGAAAATCTATGTTGCCACCAGAAATCATTAAAAATCACAGAGTCACAACATACGATTGCATGATCGCCTACCAAAATAAAACTTGGAAAGGCGAACCCTTAATAAAAATTGGTCATGCATTGTGGTGCACCAACAAATCACTTCACATTGATTGTTGTTACTTTTGTCACAATCTGAGTAACACAGTGATGAACTTTCACATAGAAGAAGGTGTGGTCGCAAGTCTTGACGGAAAGAAAATTGTTTCCGAAATTCAAGATCTGTCACATTGCAACCCACAAGCTGGCTATTGTTATGACAGCGACAATGGCGTCTCTTTATGGAATACTACTGCTTTTAACAAACAGTGTGCATTCCAAGAGATTGGTCAATTTGATGCGCAATATTCACAAAATCATTACATAGTGGAAAAATTGCAAGCTGCATTTTCGGTCACATGGAGATCACAACAATTTCCAAATAATGCAGAATGCAGGCTCGGCATTCATTCAATTTCTTCGATATCAACTTAAGAAATTGAAAAAACCTGAAACCGAAAAAGCTCCTCTTCATTTCAAACTCGCACCAAATCTTGATGTTGGTGTATTTCACTTGCTCACAGCCCGTCAACAATATGAAGTTGACAAAATTGCACATCTAGAACAAAAACAATTTGGATCCATCTGGCAACAATTATGTCACATCCGTCAGACCCAGCTAGATATAATTCATGCAATTGTCACATTCAATCCTACGCTTGGCTTGCGAGCATTGCTAGGACCTCAAAATCTCTATGCTGAATGGCATGGAGATATATTGATGTTCTGGGATTGTAAACCTGTCACGGACGAAATTATTTATTTTCAACATGATTATAACAATACCTGTTATCTATTTCTGCCGGTCAAAGTCACAGATCACCCACATATAATGTTCGTTGCTCCTGGTACCAATGATCTAATCACACATTCACCAATAGATCATTGTCTCATGAAAGATCACAAATATTATCAATTAAATGATAACTCATGGGCTAACGAAAACGGACCAACGAATTTACACGTCACAAAACTCCCAATCGAATAAATTTGGGCTGGCTCGTGGAAACCATTCACACTAAACGTTTCCGGGTCACCAGGTGTAAGCATGACTGATATTGCATTCAGTATCATGGCCGCACATCATCACTTTCAAAATTTGCAACGACTCGAACAACAAGTCACACGTTCAGTCGATTATATTGCAACAAAATCTAACGATCCTAAAGCTGTGCAAGCATATATTGCTGGCATCGGCCAAGGGGTTGGTGCATATTTTGAAGGTGTAGGAAAAGAATTGGGTCACATTATTCACGGTAGTGTCACAAGTGGTGCGTCTGCATTAGACACGTTACTTACTGGGCCACTTCAAACAGCTGTGAACATCATACTCATTATTATCACAATTGTTTGTATTGGGTATATTGGTTATGTTTACATGCAGTGGCGGCTCGTAACCGGCAGGGGTATGCTGCCAGACATCAAGGGCTTTTCCCGAAGAAAGAGCAAAAGGGACAGAAGCCCAAACAACAAGGGCCCCCGTCCGTTCAGCAAGGAAAAATCGGTAAGCGACGGCGACGTAACCGCCAGAAGAAACCGAAAAGCGGCTTCAACAAACCCGCTTTGTCAAGTCAAACCGTCACACAATCGTCAAGTTCGTCACAGTTACATTCAAAGTTTGTCACACCCCTCAAGCAAGTTTCTCCATTCAAACGGCTTTCAGGACGCTCGGTACAGCCTAGATCGGATCCCCCGGTCGGTTATAGTACCGAGCGCACCGAAGAAATTGAAATGGAGACGGGTGCGCGCCGGGTCACAAAACCTGCACCCCCCTGCGAGTCACAAGCGCAGAGCTCGTCACCAAACGCCAGACTCACAGTCACCGAGCCTGTCACAATGGAGGTCACAATGGAAGACGCGATCCCTGACCACGAGCCCTTGCAAAAGCGACTCAAGAGATTCGCTGGAGTCGCAGGGCTCCCAGGTGAGCAGCAATCGTCACACCAGACAATTTCATTTATACCCCAAACTTTTCACAAATTCAATAACATCAATAAAAAACTGGTCAAATCAAAAGTTAAACGATCTAAAAAGATCCGTGACCTTCCTCAGACAAACACCTTCACAGTCCGACATAGAACTCGGAGAGATGGAAGAAAATCACGTTCAAGATCTAGATCCCCCTCCGTACCATTTGACCAATTCAACTCAATCACTTCACAATGTACGACCTCATTCAGAACCTCCCCTGTCCCCTTGCTACCAAGCCAACCGCTTGCAGCAACGGAACAATGGCAGCCCACCGAGCCGTCGAAGACGAGCGTCGACGAGACCGACACGCTACGACAAGCCCTCGAGCAGCTCGTCGAGGAATCTGAGAAGCTCCCCAACTGGCCAGGTCGACCAGCCGGGGCCCCAGAAGACCAGACGCCCGGGCACGGGGAAGGCAGCCAGCCTGAGGAGGATGCCGTCGAACCCATGGACGAGCATCATGAGGAGGGCCGGGAAAATGCCGGCGTCGAAGACGCCGACGATCTGCTACCACAGGAGTGATGAGAGTATCACAGGCATTTGATTTTGATTTTGTTTCACATCAATTTGCCGAGATTGGCTGAGATAAAATTAAATTAGATTTAATTTTTATTCTAGTTTCGGGAGTGTGTAACATTATTGTAAAATGTAAAACCTTTAATATTTAAGTTGACGTTCTTATGTTCGCTTTTATATTTAATTAATTCAATTTATCAAGATTCCATTTTAATTGACATTCCATTTTTAACATCCTCACATTCGTCATTTAATATCTCAAGCGACGTTGTTTACAACGTACGCTTTACATCGCTCACATATTTAGATCTTAGTCATTGCTCACATTCCGCCACATTTCCTTGACAAGCAGCACGCAAATACGCCGTCATGTTTATGTTAAGCGGCGGGCTCGCCCCAAGCGGGGGGTCGGGCCCGCGTGCCATTTCAAATGCTGTCTGGCTTGTCTCACATTTTCACTATCTTGTCAGTTTAGCTCGCTTTTCATCGGAGAAGCGAGCGGGCAAGGATTGAACTTTCACAATTGGAAATGTTGGGTAAAAATTGGAGATTAGAACCGACCGATTGGCGCCAAGTCAATCGCCATCGGTCTGGCCCTTAAAAGCCGATTTCACAGCTAGAATCGGCAGTGTTTGCAACCTCGTCAACTTCACAAGAATCTCTTCCTAGGATCTGAATAAGCGCCGTTGTCACTTCATTAAGTCGCTTGTTTTTGGTGCTAAGTTTAACTCTTGGTGCTTTAAGTCACCTCAGTGCTTTATTCACACCTGCGCTGTTTGAGGTGCTTTTCTCACAACCGCGCCACTTAATTATTGCCTTTTGTCGTAATTAAGTGCCTTCTTTAAATTGCCTTATTTCTTCGGTAATTAGAGCTTCTTTTACGTTTTATTTAAGTAATTAATTTAGTTGTAAATTAATTCCTTTGTTTACGTATATTTTATATATATTTTATTTACACTTATTTCTTTGTATTTAATTGTCTAAATAAAAACGTTCGTCAAAACCTTTTGTAAACAATCTAAATTTGCTTCACACTAACTCACGTCAATTCACTTCAACTCAACTAATCACATTTGATAAAATAACGGAACGTCAACTAAGAGACAACGCTTCACGTCAACTTTTATACGTTCACATTTGTCCTCTTCCTCGGTTAGGAATAGGAGCTGGTTCACAAGTCACTTCAACAAGTTCTGTATTATTTTACAAGTGACAAGTAACTTTTTTAGTTAAGTGACAAATAGGCTATTACTATATATTTTGGACTGTTAGTTGCAAAACAAATTATTGTCTAAAATTTCATTTCCATTGTTTCCATAAATGTCATAATCTGTTTACTTTTTACTTTGCTGTTAGACAATTCTCTAAATTTTCTTGCATTGTAAATAGGTAAATCTATTAAATTGATTGTCTTTTGTTTTGCATTGAAGACAATGCAGTGACAAGTTACTTATTTATTACTCAAGTGACAAACAGGCTATTGCTATATATTTTGGACTGTCAGATACAATACAAATTATTATGTCAAAAATTTCATTTTCATTGTTTCCATAAATTTAGTAATTTTAAATATCTTAAAAACTTTGGTTTATTGACCAACATATGCTGCTTTTAAAATTTCACAGTGCCGTTATGAATGGGTTGTAACGCGGATGATTGAGTTTCCCAGTGATAATTATGCATGAATAGTATTGCAACATATTTACATAAATATAACTATAGATAAGCTACCATTTACTGAATACTTGCTGGACTAGACACCATTGACTCATATTAGTTCAGCCATCTCCCTCATTGCTACTTATGACACATAAAACTCCCACTAATTTCAAAATATGTGAGCACAGAGGTTGTTGGTTGAAAAGATTCACTATATGTCATATTCATAAGTGGCTGTTATAGTTTTCACTACTTCAGTCCTATTTATGTGATCTATATTTCTACTTAATATTGTCTGTATTTGACACACCCCAGGTGAACATATTTGTAACAATTTGCCAGGCTGACTTGAGTTGACAGTGGTGGTTGACAAGTAATGAATGAGTTGAAAGAAAACCATGCTTACTTTCTACCTCTTACATGTGAAAAGCCTAAAATGCAACCTAAAAAGTAGAGGTGTAATTGTGCCACAGTAGTGGTGCCAGAAAATGTTGCAACATGCACAATCTCTGGCCATGTGGTCACTTGCTGGAAATGAACATATTTATGAAGGGTGCGCTTCTAAAAGTACAGATCTACATAAAATCGATTTTGAGATAATCGCAATTGGAAGTTTGGAGTATGCAATACCCATACATGGGTATTGGGCAGAGTTGTTAAAATACCGGTATTTTTGGAAAGTGTAAGTGTAAGTGAAATACACTTTCCAAATTTTGAGTATGGATACCAAAAGTGTAAGGTATTTTAAAAATACCTAGGAAAGTGTAAAAAAAGTGTAAGTGTAAATTTTTTTTCAGAAATAGCTCTCACTGTTCAGCATTAGAAAACACCACTGTTTTCATCTTTAGATCAATTTATTTGTCATTTTAATGCATTATTTCACATTTTACTGCCTTTTATGAAACATTTCAGACTGTAGCAAATACTGTAGTGGTATGAAGTTCTATAATAATGGCTATTTTTCAGTGTTGATATTTTACTGATTAAGCAATGCGATACACACTGTTTAAATGCAAGAATAGACATGCAGCAAATGTCAATGCAAGAGCCAGTTGACTTTGTGTCCAGCTGGTAAATTTCAATTGATCGTGTCCTTTTTACAAAAATATGATGAACAGTTATTGAACAGTTAAAGTGCAGTTATTTTTTGTACATGACCCTATTTTATGCATTCTCAAGAGCATAAAACAGGGCCATCTGAAAGAAAAAAATTTGCTTAGGAAAGTGTAAAAAAAGTGTATGGGTATTTTATGAAAGTGTAAGTGTAAATATAAATACCCATTTACCCGGGTATTTCGGGTAAGTGTAAATACACTTTCGCAACTCTGGTATTGGGTATGGGAATTTTGGGTATGGGTATTACAGCCATATTGTTGTGTATCCACATGCATGGGTATAATCATTGTTTATGCACATAACACTAGCTATATAAAATTTAATGAAATGTATTTTTTGTAGTACAGTACATTTCAAAGGAGCTAATTGGTAATAGCATGTCAATCGGTACCTTTAAAAGCACAAAATCAGATAGATGTAGATCGGTACTTTTACCCATAGTAAAAAAGCACAAATTGAGTTTTTGCTGCTCATGATGCCGATCTGACATCGGTACTTTTAGAAGCACAAAAAATAAAGTGCAGATGGGTACATTTAGCAGGACAATTTTTAAAAATGTGTGTAGATCGGTACTTTCTAAAGTACAACAGCTGAAAAAGGTTGTAGATCTGTACTTTTAAAATTTTAAAAGCCCTATTTTGCGTTTTTTTTTGCTTTTTTCGACCCCCCATATCTCAAAATTCAATTTAGAATAATTTAGAATTCAATACCTTTAGAAGTACAATTTTGAAAAATGTGTGTAGATTGGTACAAAGATACAAAAGCTGAAAAAGCTTGCAGATCGGTACTTTTAAAATTTCAGAAACTATTTTTTTTGCATTTTTCGACCCCCCATATCTCAAAATTAAATTTCACACCCCCCACATATTAGATATTTTTTTGAAGCGCATTTTTATGGGGACCCCAAAAATGGTCCTAACTCAAATTTGAAAAATTTGTAGATCGGTACTTTTAGAAGCACACCCTTCATATGATGACTGAGAATATGATAAGAGTGTGTTGAGGTCCTTTTCCCATCTTACATCTTCACCAATTGTTATGATTCCACTCCTGATTCAAATGCCAAATTCATTTCATTTAGTGAAATAGGTTCAAATAGAACAGCCTAGGAATGAATTAGTATATTTAGCTACTTAGTGAGCTACATAATGAACCTAACTGCATGGTAAAATAATACTCCAAGAACAGTCTGCACAAAGTGAGATGCACACCAATGCATGTGCCAAAGTTTGAATTGTGTGAAGGATATGTGAGAAAAATAATGTGTTAGGTAGGCCTGAAACATGTGTCCACAAAAAGAGGGTGGCATAGGGTGTCATGTCATGGTGCCATTGGCTTGTGGCACCTTCCTATGGTGCTTTTGGCACCTAGTTATTTATAAGTCTAGTTTCATATAAATATAGAGATATTCATATTTTTTCACATTTTTGACCTGTCCCTTGAGAGATGTTCTGGATGATTTAATGATATTTTCCCAAATCCCCAAAGATATTAATTTTTTTATTTTGAGAGATTATCTGAGATTATATTTTTAGAACGTTTTTCCCATTTTTGTATTTGTTCAGTGCACTTATTTACTTTTCATTTTAATCATATCAGATGACCAAAAACAAAAACTATTTGACTTGTGCAGATAGTTAGCATGCCATCCATTTTTGTATTGCATTGCACTCAAACAGAATTGAAATGGGATTGAATGTTTCACCAAATGTTCATTTTCAAATGATTCAAAGTTTTCAACATCAAAAATGATGTTCTTCCCATTTTTGTATTTGTTCAGTGCACTTATTTACTTTTCATTTTAATCATATCAGATGACCAAAAACAAAAACTATTTGACTTGTGCAGATAGTTAGCATTCCATCCATTTTTGTATTGCATTGCACTTAAACAGAATTGAAATGGAATTGAATGTTTCACCAAATGTTCATTTTCAAATGATTCAAGTTTCCAACATCAAAAATGAAGTTGTCCCCACTGGCATCGTTCCAACTGATACTCTCCCCATCTGTGACATGCCTGGGCATCTTCGGCCTGCAGCCAGACCCCACTCCCTGGGCGGTCACACCAAAAAGATTGCTCTCTGGCCTGTGCTTGCTGCTCGTGTGCGCGGGTCAGTTTTTAAGGTTGTAACTAGGGATGGCAAGGGTCCCAGCGCGTTTTTTTAAAAAAAGCGCTGGCAAAAATTTTAGTACTCATGCACTAGGTATATTGCAAATTTTTTTGCGCTCAAGTGCATAATGTCACATGCAAATTGCCAAATTGGTGGTTGTTTTCATTGGTTTTGTAGCATTTTAGTGGCATTGCTCCTATTCCTGCATGGCATAGGTGGCGCAAGGTCCGAATTTGTGCTTGTGACATTCACAATCACATTGGCCAAAATTTGACCTTGTGGCACATTATACTAGGTAAACATAGGTATTTCTGCTTGTGACACCAACAATTCTGCTTGTGACATTCACAAGCGCACAAGCACTTACGCCGCCTATGCTGCATGGTATTATGTAATAATAAGTTGAGGAGATATGTCAGTGTAGTAAATAATATCCAGCCAATGTGCTTCCACTTTTCTACAGTGTGAAACATCACTGTCATGTATTAGCCATCTTTTATAGCCAAATTTAAGCACTATTCCATGCCTAACTTCACTTGCAGTCAAGAAACATTCAAAAACGGCGATATACATAATTATTCGACATAAAATTGGATTTTTTTTGGCAGAAATCAGCACTTATAATGCTATCAGATGATTACATAGCCATTGTATGGTTATATATCATCACAAGTACTGTCACTTGTCTGATATACCTGTATATATTGACTCAGGACCATATTTGGGAGCTTTTTAGGTAACGTCTTGACAATTTTTGAAAAAAAGTGAAAAAAGCACGTTTTTTTTAAAAAAGCGCTTTTTTAAAACAAAAGCGGGGCCGTTAAAAAAAAGCACTTTTTTCCATCCCTAGTTGTAACCATAAAATTTGTGATTCATCTGATACTGTCAAATAAGTGTTTTATGATGATGTCCTGATTCATAATGAAATTGAGTTCAAATTGAATGCAACATCCATGATAATAGCAGCTTTTTGGAGTCAGGAAAAAATATTTTTAGAAAAAAAACATTTTCTGGTAAAAGTTTAGATGGCAAGGGTGCAGCTGAAGGTATGAACTCAGTCCTTTAGATTTAGATCCTTTAGATCAAATCACACCAGCAGCATATTTTGACAAGGGCCTGCAACTGGTCCCACAATCTGTAAACTGTTACACATTTGTTAAAATATGAAATGAAAAGCTGGCAAGGCAATATGGTCAAACAGGCCCATACATTGGAATGCAAATCTCTTCCCTGCAAGCAGAAGCAGCTTGCTGTGGCTGCCAAAAATAGTCAAATTATTCAGAAAAAAGTGATCATCTGACATGATTTAAAATTGCTGGTTTGGCATGATGTGGTGCTCATACTTGTATTAACATGACAGTGGCTGGTGGCATTAGTTTGTGGACCAAAAACATGCCAACCACAAATGACATTCAAAAGCAGTTGATCAAGCACTGCAAATTTTCAGACCAGTCAACACTGGTGATCTTTTTTAACATCGGCCAATGCCATTCGCAGCCATTTTTGCCATTTTCCAGCCAATGTCATTTGCAAATGCATGCTCCCAAGTCCCAATGTGTTTCAGCACAAAAGCATGCAAGTGCCCAGGAAACACACCAGGGGAACACTTGCAAAATGAAAAAGTCTGAAGAATTCTGCTAGTTTTATTGTCATCCTTGTCCTTCCCAGTCACTTCCAGTATTCGCAATCAAGACCTTTTGTAAAAGTTTAGTGCTGAGCTGGGTCTTAAATGTCACTTAAACCTTTACAGGCAGTGGTATATTCACATTTCTATTTGCTGATGCAGCAATTGCAAATATAAACCAACCTGGTGTGAAATTCAATTGTCTGTAACATTTTTTTTGCAATGCAGCTCAGTTCATTCGTGTTTTAGTGTGAATCAAATGTAACTCTGCCAAAAAATTCCCAATACTTTCACAACCAAATCAGTAAAACAAAATTGTAGGTAATGTGAAAACACACAATTGAATACAATTCTATGATATTTCTGTCATTTTGCCATCATTATCAGCCATTCAAAATGCACTTTTATCTCAGGCTGCCCAAAAAAAACTTGTGTTGACAATTTAATTTTTTCCCTGGGGGATTCACACAATGGAAGCTCCAGTATGTTCTGTACATAGTCAACTTCCTAAAGTACTACATTTTCATACTCATGTTAATCTCAGTCAGGAAGTTAATAGCACAGAAGGATATTTTTTTCAAATTAACATCAATGATTCCAAAGTGCAAGTATTTCACATTTAATGTGGTGGTATATTGGCTTGGCCAAATTTTTCCAGCAATCATGGCTATTTTAATACCAATATCTATGTTTACTGTTGAGTGGTGGTTTGCAGATGTTGTCAAGACTGTTTCTGAGATGGATCTCACAGAAAATGATACAGAAAAAGTTATTTTTGTTGACAACAACAACTATGTAGAGACACACTTTTGGAATAGCATTCATCTATACATGGGATTACTCAGCTTTTATTGTGTAAATATCTATGTTGTCCTCATGCACCTGAGTTTGATCTTTGGCATTCTTTTGTGCACTCTGAATGCAGTGAAAAACTTCAACAAAAAAGTGAGTTCACTGACAACTGTGGATTGTGGCAGCCGTGGATTTGACAAAGTGTTTCAGTCATTTTGCACTGATCACATAAATCTGTGTGTCATCGCCGAAACTGTTAATCACATCACTGGTCTATCATTCTTGTACATTTTATGTTTTGATCTACCGATAACAATTCTAGCACTTTATATGATAATAATTGTTGGTGGACCTACCCCTGCACAACTTTATTACACTGAAGTTGTTGGCATTTTTCTGGTAGCAGAAGTTCCTCTTGTCATCAGTGCAGCATTGCTAAATGAAGAGGTAAATTTTTCTAAAGACTTATAGATGCTACCTCATCTAAAAGCAATTATGATGTCATTTTACAACAACATCATAATTGTAGAATGCAAATTGTGATGGCACATGCACCTGAACTAAAGACAGACTAGACAACTTTCATGGTGATTTTAATACAATTCTCTGTGGTAACATGGTGAACAGTCAATTGGTACCAACTGCCATAAAAAATTTGACCATTGGTAGACTTTTATAATAATCACATTCTGCTGTGACACTCAATGTGTATGCCATTAAACTTATATCACAATTTGCATAGCATCAACAATTAATTTCAGCATTTCAGTAGTGCATCAGTAGTTCAGTTCAACTCAAGGAAATTTTCTCCGTCCATACAGCTGTCGTTTTTCCTGTTCCACATGGCACAAGTGCTGCCAGTGAGTGAATCAAATGATAAAATTGATGCAATTTTCAATGGTCACTTTAACAAATTTTCACTGGGCTGTTGGCAAGTGACATGCTGCAACTTCTTCACAATCACCAGATCTCTCATTTTCACAGTGAGTGACTGGATGTATTTACCGTAAATCCTCGAAAAAGTCCTCCCCCTGGAAAAACTCCCCCCTCGAATAACCCCCCCCCTGTTAGCAGACTGAGGAAAAAATAACTCCCCCCTCGATTAATTCCCCCTTCTCTTTGAGTGGGAAAGTCGTGTATGTATAAAACTGCTGTAAATATGTATGTGTACATAAAAAGTATGTATTCTTTTGCAAATGATGTTTACTAGCATTGATTTCATTGCATTAAATACAGATACATGCATGAATTTAAACCAATTTGTACAGTATATTGATCATGCATTTTAATAAATATTCTGACGAAAAAATAACTCCTCCCCTCGAATAACTCCCCCCTCAAATACGTCCCCCTCAAAAAATTCTGACAAAAAAATAACTCCCCGGGGACTTATTAAAGGATTTACAGTAATTTTGGTTTTTAACTAAAGTGCTGCCATCAATTTTTCAATGCTTGTTGTTGTGCTAATGTTCCATTGCTAGTTTTATGCTGGTTTTGTGAATGTGGATATGAAAATATCCTTTGTATTCAGTTGAGGTGCAAAACTGGAAACTAAATTAAAAATACATTTTAATCTGCAATTATAAAATATGATACAAAAAATATAATAGTTTTATTTTATAGCTGTTCTCAATGATCTTCACATATCTCACACTGCTGTTGCAATTCAACATTTGAGATGTCCAGTGGGATGGAATTATGAGCTCCCTGATCATGTACATAAATACATAGGTGGAACTGATCATTTTGTGTGAGTGTAAATTTTAATGAATGAGAATCTGGATTTTCCTTTTAAAACCCAAAGTAATTTTTATTAACTTTACTGATGTTTTCATTTTTGTACTTCTAAATGATCTTCACATATCCAATTTCTCATTTTAAATGTCCAATGGGATGTAATTATTAGCTCTTTGATCATGTATAAATAAATATATATATATATATATACAGAAGTGAAAATAATTATTTAGATTACTTTATATTACAGATCATGTTGTGTCAATTTTATTGTGGGGCATCTGGACTATTGATAAAGCTTCATAAAGTACTTTTTATCAACTATACTGAAGGTTTTACGTTATTTTTACACAATTATCAATGTTTTAGGTCATAGTCGATCAATAAATCCGTTGAAAAATTTCTCATTTGATTTTTTTTGCAGTGAAGTTCATGCAGTGACAAGTTAAACGTTTGGACATCGATGGGCATCATGCCAAATAATGACACAAATTATTTCAAAACAATTTGGTTTTATTTTGTTTGTTAAGATATTGGGGGAAGGGTACCGATGGCAAAAAAAAGTTCGAAAATTAAAAAAACATTTTCGAATTTTCAAATTTTTTTCATAATTTTCGAATTTTTATTTGACCCGTGAAAGAAACAGTTAAAAATCGATTTTTATTTCAAAAAATTCGAAAATTCAAAAATAATTTTCAAATTTTTCAGGGAATTCAAGGTCACAAAACGTGTTCTTCAGTTAAATGTTATAAATCAATCCGCGATTGATATTTAGTGCGTCTGAATAAGTGTGAAGTAATGGAAAAAAACGTCAAAAACGTTGAAATGGCATTCCTGGTGAACAACAACACATCCATTTCGGAATGCACCAAGCAACTGGATCTATTGCAAGTACGATGCTCTACTACTGCGACTATTGAACTACTGAACCCCTGGTTGAGCCTGGTGCTAGCTCCAAAGCAAAAAGCGCCATAACGCAAGCAAAAAGAGGAAAAAATAGTCAAAAACAGCTGAAAATAGACAAATAACACATGAACTAGTGAATTTGAATGTTAAAATGATCAAAAAGGTATGAAAATAAGAGATTGTTAGTGAAAGTGTGGGCAAAATTTCTAAAAAGTACTCCCTTTTACGTTTTCTGGGGGAAAAGTATTTTACTCATGTCTACTCATGAGTAAAAGTATAAAAAATTTACTTTACATTTGCTGTACTCAGGGGGTGAGTAAAAAACAAATATTTTACATTTACGTATACTTTGAAAAACGTTTGGTACTTTTACCAACTCTGTATGCCCCCATCCCTCAAAGGACCCAACCCAAAGTGGCATCTTAACTCAAACTGATTTTTTTTTATCCAAAAAACACTTGAGTCCCAGTTACCCAGCATTGAGCTCTCGCAGCAGCTAGTTACAAAAAATGAAAATGCTGTCATCAGTTTCAGTTAGGATGCCACTTGGGGTTGGGTTCTTTGAGGGGTGGTTAGTAACGATGGCAAACAAAAGATTCGAAAATTCGAATTTTTTCATAATTTTCGAATTTTTATTTCACCCCTGGAAAAAACACTGAAAAATTCAAAAATTCTTAAATTTGAAAATTCAAAAATAGTTTTCGAATTTTTCAGGTAATTCAAGGCAACAAAATGCAGTCTTAAGTTCAGCGTGCTAAATAAAGCGACAATTGATATGTGGTGGGTCTGAAAAAGTCTCATGTAATGAAGAAAAAAACATTAAAAAACATTGAAATGGCATCCGTGGCGCAGCGGTGGACCCCATCAAATCCGTTTAGGAGTGCAGGGAGCCGCCCGAAGAATTAGAACCGCGACGCTCTACTTCCGTGGATACAGACGCCGGTTCATCAAAAAATTGCTCGTGGGTCTTCCGAGGGCAATCACACAAACGTTTTTTGGAAGGCATTCAGCCCCAGCGAAAATGGTGCAAACTGATCCACATACCATATTTCCTAGAAATACCCTCCTCTCGAAATACCCCCACTCAAAATGGGCACTATTAATTTATTAACCCCCCCTCGAAATACCCCCCTCGTTTAACACCCCTCAAATATTCCACTATGAAAAAATAAACTCCCCGGGGGGTAATTTGAGGAAATACTGTAAGTGTTTCTACCATTTGTCATGTTAAAGTTAAGTGAAACTGTCATGTCATGCTTCATTTACAGTGAAATTAAGGTTAAAAGGGGCTCCAAACATGAAAACAGTCCAAATACTGTGTTTTAAGCTTCAAATTCAATATTTTTCGAGAAAAAAATTGAAAATTGCCAAAAAAGATTTGAAAATTCGAAAATTTGAAAATTAAATTTGAAATTCGAAAATTAATTTGGGAAAAAATTCGAAAATTCGAAAATTCACTTTAGAAAAAACACTGAAAAATTTAAATACTTTTTTTCTGGGAGGTTTGCCATCGTTAGTGGTTAGGTAGGGTTCGGAATTTCAAAATTTGCAGTTCTGGTTCTTGGTTCCAGAATATTTCTGTACAGATATCGGTTCTCGGTTCCTAAAAATTTCTCAGTTCCGGTTCTCAGTTCAGTTTTCAAGTTGGCCTCCGGTTCGGTTCTTTGGTTCTAAAAATGTAAAAAATTTTGGTTCTGGGCAAAAAAAAAACGGGGTTTTAAGTGGTAATTTCCATACAAACGATACATTTTTATGTCAACTCAACATGTATATCGCCATTTGTTTGATGTTTTTGACTTAAAGTGAAGTTGGGCATGGAGTACTTAGATAATGATATAAAAGGATGTTGATACTTTGGGAGTGATGTTCCATTGGGTGAATGTATGTGGGAAGCACATTACCTGGATATTTCATACAGCAGTAACATATCACAGCTTTTTGTTTTATGGTAGCATGCAGAAATAGAAGCTTTGGCATTAAAACCGCCACAAAACCAAGTAAAACTACCACTGGTATCAATGTGTGTGTGAAATTGTGCACTTGCGCAACAAAATTTTGCAAAACACAGTGAACAAGTACTAAGATCATTAGCTGCTGTTTAAAAAACCTGTTTTGATGCTGGCATAAAAAAAACAGTTTTAAAAAAACTGGGCATTAAACAAAGTTTTTGGTTCTTTTTGGGTACTTAGTTCGGTTGCGGGTATAAGTGCCAGTTCTCGGTTCCAGTTCAGTTCTCAGTTCTCGGTTCCAAGGTTCTCAGTTTGGTTCAGGTTGGTTCAGTTCAGTTTCCCAACCCTAGTGGAGGGTCATGAAAATTTGGGGGTGTATATGTACTGTGTATCCAAATATTATGGTTTTGTATCCAAATCATTTTTTGTACTAACTTCTGATGTTCATTGCTTGACAATTGACCATTGAATTTATATTTGTCATGACAATTGGCACTTACATTTGTGGTGACAAAATTGACACTTTGCTTGACATTTTACATGAAATTTGAGACTTTGCAGGGCTTGGGACTGGCCACAGTTCCGCAAATAGGAACCCAAGCAACAAAATAAAAAAATTACATAAAAATGAATTTTTATACAATTTTACAAAAATATTAATTTCAATTTTTATACACTTTTTATTTTGACATTTTCCATTTTTTTGCAGGCAAAATTTTTTCTGTTTCCATTCATGTTTTCCAGCTGCTAAATTTATTTCTGGTTCCATTTCCATTTTTCCGGCAAGTGCAAAAAAATTCCGTTTCCGTTTTCTGCCAAAAAGTTTTTGCTGACACCCTAATGAAATGCTGACACATAACAATTGAGGCGTCTAATTCTAAAAGTCAACAAGTCCACAAAATGTGATTTTGAGTAAATCGCATTTTAAGTTTCAGATCCAATTTGTGGTCTGTGCAGCGTGTCCAATGTTGCTCTCTCATGCTTTACATTAAGTTCCATATGTTGACAATAAAGTGTCAAATTTTCAACCCCTGCACTCAATGTATATGTGAAAAATGGGGTGTCCATAAAATGCCATTTGGATATTTGCAAGAAATCAGCAGCAAAATCCAGTAAACAAAGTGGACTTGTCGACTTCTTGCTGCAAACACCTTCGGACTTCGACTTCTTGTTTTAAACCATGTGGACTTGTCGACTTTTTTGCACATGCAAACATTTGATTTAAAAGCACCTGGAAGTTGTGCCATTTTTATGGAGTCACGCTTTCGACTCCAAAATAGCACCATTTCCATGGCGTTGGCGCCATTTTCATGGAGTGGCGCTGTCAACTCCAAAATAGCGCCATTTCCATGGCGTTGGCGCAATTTTCATGGAGTGGCACTATCGACCCCAAAATAGTGCCATTTCCATGGCATTGGCACCATTGTTATGGAGTGGTGCTAATGACTCCAAAATAGTGCCATTTCCATGGCGTTGGCACCATTTTTCAGGGGTGGCGCTATCAACTCCAAAATAGCACCATTTCCATGGCATTGGCACCATTGTTATGGAGTGGTGCTAATGACTCCAAAATAGTGCCATTTCCATGGCGTTGGCACCATTTTTATGGAGTGGCACTATTGACTCCAAAGTAGCGCCATTTCCATGGCATTGGTGCCATTTTTATGGAATGGTGCTATCAACTCCAAAATAGTGCCTTTTCCATGGTGTTGGCACAATTTTCATATTTGCACCATTTTAACCATAAAAAATTTAAAAAATTTTTTTTTGAAAAACAAATTTAAAAAAAAAATTTAAACAAATAAAAAAAAATGTATAAAAAATATAAAAAATTTTGAAAAAAAATTATGAAAAAAAATAAATAAAAAAAATTAAAAAAAATTGAATTTTGAAAAAAAAACATTTTGAAAAACTTTGAATGCTTGAACCGTAAACTTTGAAAGTTTTCATACTTCACCATTTTAACTTTTTTATAAAAATATTTTTTGTATTGATTTTTTTAATTAGATAAAAGAAATTTCAAATTCTTATTCAAATTTTTTTAATAAATTTTTGTCTTATTTTTTTTGCTTATTTTTTATACATTTTTTCTTTTTTTCAAATTTTTTTTCAAAATTGTTTTAGTTTTTTTCTTTTTTTTCAAGCTTTTTCAAAAATATTCTTCTTTTTTATAACTTTTTTCAAAAAAAAATATATATTTTTTTCTTTCTTTTTTTTCAATTTTTTTTTATGATTTTTATTTCTTCAAAATTTTGTTAACAAGTTTTTTCTGTTTTTATAACTTAAAAAAAAAATTTATATACATTTTCTTCTTTTTTATCAATTTTTTTTCTAATTTTTTATAATTTGTTTTTCAAATTTTTTTCATTTTTTTTATTACTTTTTATCAAACAAATTTTTTATAATTTTTTATTTTTTAAAAACTTTTTTTTCTCAATTTTTTTATAATTTTTTTTTAAATATTTGAAAAAGAAATTTAAAAAAAAATTTTGAAAAAAAAATATTTAACAAAAAACATGTGAAATAAAATTCTTGAAAAAAAGTAAAAACAAATTGAAAAAAAAATAAAAAAATTTGTAAATAAAAAATTTTAAAAAATTAAAAAAAAATTTGAAAAAAAATTAAAAAAAGTTTATAAAAAAGTATAAAAAATTTGTTTTGAAAAAATAAAAAAAAATTGAATTTTGAAGAAAAAAACATTTTGAAAAAAAAAATTAAAATCAAAAATTTGAAAAAAAATTTAAGTAAAAATTTAAAAAAATAATTTTGAAAAAAAAGTTAAAAGAGTGTAGCGCCACCATAGCGGATTTTGGGGTTAGCATTTTGGGGGGGGGGGTCAGCCGGTCAGCACGCGTTAATAACTCGGGAACCGCTTGGCGAAAAATGTTGAAATTTGGATATGTTATGGTTTCAGGTCGGGGCTAATATCAAGTCCGACGATTTTTTTCTATGACAGCTGTTTGGCTGAAAAATAGGTGTATCGCTTGGGATTTTAACGATGTAGTGGTTGATTCAACTTTAATGGCAAAAGTTAAATCGACTACTGCGACATCAGCGGTATGTCACAGTTATGAATTTATTACCCTACAAACGAATTGGAGAAAATTTTTTGGCGCTGGCGCTATTGGCGCTTGGCGCCATCACTCTCTGGCGCCATTGGCGCTTGGCGCTGAGGTTCAGAAAAGCGCCATGGCGCTTTTGGCGCTTGGCGCTATATTGCTCTGGCGCCATTGGCGCTTGGCGCTGGGGGTCAGAAAAGCGCCATGGCGCTTTTGGCGCTTGGCGCCAAAAGTCTGGCGCTTTTTCCATCACTAGGTAGGACAAAATACCTAAGTCCTAAATACACTGAATAAATAAGTTGCAAAAGCATATTAATGCTTACCCAAAGTACACTTTTACATGGTACGCTTCTGCGTTAACGCATTTCCACTACAGCCAGCCTTTTTCCAACGTAATAGTAATTTGTGATTTCTGCCTTTAAAAAAATACCTTTATTTTATAGCTGTTCTCAATGATCTTCACATATCTGGCACTGCTGTTGCAATTCAACATTTGAGGTGTCCAGTGGGATGGAATTATGAGTTCTTTGATCATGTAAATATTTACATGTGTGAAAACAATCATTTGTATTCATATTTTGTTTGTGTTGTATCATTTTAGTGTAGGGAATCTGAACTTTTTATCAACTATACTGAACTTTTCACATTGTCGTTAGATTGTATTTACAATTCCAGATAATTTTGATAATTAAATCTGTTTAATAGATTGTCTTTTTTTTTGCATTTTGCAAGTCAATGCAGTAACAAGTTACTTATATTTACCCAAGTGACCAATAGGCTATTACTATGCATTTTGGATTGTTTGATACAATACAAATTATTTTGTCTGAAATTTCAATTCCATTGATCCCATAAATTTCATAGTTATCCACTTAATCTATAAAAATAAATGATAACTACTCTACCTGACTTTGGTTGAGTGACCTATTTATGTTGCTTTTTAAACTTCACAGTACCAAGAATAAAATGGTTACAACTGTCGAGGATCGAGTTCCCCAGTGGTAATCATGCATAAATAGTATTGTAAATTCAGTGAACTTTATGGAATACAACCAACGATGGGTAAGTTCTAAAAAAACACTTTCTGTGTTTTGAGTTTTTCAAAAATGAATACCTGTGTTTTGAGTTTTTTTCTTGAAAAAAACTTGAGTAACTCTGTTTTTATTTCTGTTTTTTTTTGTAAAAACTTGAGTTTTTTTTGAGTTTTTTTTTCTAAAAAAACTCGAGTTTTTTCCAAAAAATTTGAGTTTTCCCAATTTTTTTTTGATTTACAGCATTTCGATCAGGAAACAGTGGTTTTCTTATAAAATATTACTTTTGCACATGTTTTAACCCCACATAACATTTGTGTATTCATTCAAGTGTCAAAAAAGTCGATAAAAATGTCCACAATGAGGACATCAACATCACAACACCAGCAACAAAATGCCCAGAAAGAACAATTTACGCAGTACTCCAAAATTCTTCAACGGATGTGCACTGTATGAAAGACTACGGTATTGATTTGAACTACAACTACCATATTACCTTGAAATACCCCCCATGGGCATTATTATTTTGTCAGAAAGTTTTGTAAGGATCAGTGAAAATAGTAGGCATTTACGTACCCAAAACAGGTTATAAATGTGTACAAACAGGATATATTTGAAATAAACATGTACCTAGATAGCTACACAACCTAGTACAGTCTATGTGTAGCTGCGATGCAAATTAGCAGTAATAAATACATCATGTACATTGGATACATGATGTACATCATCCTGGAGGGGGGTATTTCGAGGGGGGCGGGGCTTATTTTTTCACCAGTCCATTTTGAGGGGAGTTAATTCAAGGGGGGTTAATTCAAGGTAATAAGGTATACTTAAATGTCGAAACTTAAATTGTCAAATCCACCATGACCATGGTTGGTTTTAGTAAAATTCTTTTTACTAAAATTGTATTTTATTTTTATTAAAATTGTATTTTATTTTAATTTTATTCATGTTTCAGTTTATTTTATTTTATTTTATTCTGAAATGTCATTAATAAAATAAAATGAAACCATTTTACAAAAATTTTACAATAATTTTACAATAATTTTACAAAAAATCGGAAATCTTGGATGCAAGGACATAAAACAATGTGCATGCTAGAAGCATGCAGATGAATACAAAAAAAATTTGTTAACTTTTGACATGAGTTGTGAGGTAGGCATTTTGTATTTTGACCCTCAGGAGGTCCTGGATATATCGATTTTGAGATAATCGCAATTGAAAGTTTGGAGTATGCAATACCCATACATGGCAAGGACGTAGCCAGGGGGGGGCAGGGGGGGTGGCCGCCCCCCCCCCCCTCCCCCCTTCCCAGGCCGGACCAAAAAATGTGCCAGAAATGGCACTTTCAGAAGACCATTTTGTCAACAGTTTGAAAAAATTTTGCGCGCAAGCGCGCATTTTCCCTAAACAACATATATTTTCGGCTGACCGGTCCCCGCGGCCTGCACGCCAGTAAAAATGGACCCAATTCCTGTCCATGTCGCTCTATATGGCTGTAAAATACAGCATATACTGCTGTTTTGGTGCCAGTGCCAACGCCAGTGGCGCCATGGCGTGGCGCCTATGAATGGCGCCAGCGCCATGGCGCCATTCCCCTACTACAGGGGTAAAATTTGAGGGGGGGGCGCCGCCCCCCCTGTTCGCCGGGCTCCATATACAATCCGCTCAAAAATCCTGGCTACGTCCCTGATACATGGGTATTGGGTATGGGAATTTTGGGTATGGGTATTTCGGCCATATTGTTGGGTATCCACATGCATGGGTATAATCATTGATTATACACATAACACTAGCTATATAAAATTTAGTGAATGATATTTTTGTAGTACAGTCATTTTAAAGGAACAAATTGGTAATAGCATGTAGATCGGTATTTTTTAAAGCACAAAATCAGACAGCTGTAGATCGGTACTTTTACCCATAATAAAAAAGCACAAAATGAGTTTTTGCTGAATCAGACAACGATCTGACATACTTTTAGAAGCACAAAAAATAATGTGCAGATCAGTACATTTAAAAGAACAATTTTGAAAAAAGTGTGTAGATTGGTACTTTTAAAGACACAAAAGCTGAAAAAGCTTGTAGATCGGTACTTTTAAAATTTCAAAAACCGTATTTTGTGATTTTTTTACTTTTTTCAACCCCCCATATCTCAAAATTGAATTTCGCACCCCCCACATATTATATATTTTTTTGAAGCGCATGTTTATGGGGACCTCAAAAATAGTCCTAACTCAAATTTGAAAAATTTGTAGATCGGTACTTTTAGAAGCACACCCTTCATATGCATCTAATTGCTCCTCCCAAGGGAAGATACCTAAAATTTGGTTGTTTTATTTGGGTGGGGGAGGGCTTGCGGGGTTCAATACCGTATTTCCTCGAAATACCCTCGGGGGGGTGATTGTTTCATAGTGGTCCCGAGAGGGGGGGGGGGGGGGGTTAAACGAAGGGGGGGGGGTATTTCGAGGGGGGGGGTTATTATTTCACAAGAAAATTTTTGAAAACCAAGTACGAAATTGTCGTCTGAAACGTACGCAGACGTCGAAAAATGCAACAAAAACCGCCATTTATAAGGTTCTGTAGACTAATATTAGTACGTAGATGGTATAAACACTGTTCTAACATGATTCCGACATTGTTTTAACGTGTGTTCTGCACTACGCAGAACACAAACTGCAGTATTTGTCATGTACGTTCCCTTTACACTCAATTTGGGGGGGGTATTTCGAGGGGGGGGGTGATTGTTTCATAGTGGTCTCGAGAGGGGGGGGGGGGGTCAAACGAGGGGGGGGGGGTATTTCAAGGGGGGGGGTATTTCAAGGGGGAGGGTATTTCGAGGAAATACGGTATATAGGCTTTTTCAAGGTATGGAACAAAGAAAATGGGAAGCAAATCACATAGATTAGTGATCTTTAAGGTGAAAATATTTTTAAAAATATGAAAATTTGCCATTTTGAGCAACAATATGTTTCAATCACAACAATGAAAGATACAACAAGGCACTAGTTCTGCAAATTGGCAGCTAGGAACTTAAGCAACAGTGATAGAAAACTTTCTATACAATTTAACAGACACTCAAGTTTTTGTAAAATTTTACTAAAATTGTACAAAAATTCGAATGATTGTACAATTTTACTAAAATTTTACAAAAATTTGAATTTTAGTAAAATTGTATTTTTATTTTATTAATATTCCATTTTATTTTATTTTATTTTATTCTATAATTTCCCATTTTATTTTTATTTTATTTTTATTTTTTTTCTGAGATTTTGCCAACCCTGACCATGAGATATGCATGCCATCTTGAATTTTTTTTGTACCATTATAAAATATGAATACATTATGTACATATTTACATACTAGAGATGTTTATCTTATCTTGTTTAGTTTAACTGAATTAATGTGCATTCAACCACTTCGCTGAAAAAAACACAAAAACTCAAAAAACTTTTCTGTGTTTCTGTGTTTCTGTGTTTCTGTTCTCCAAAAAAACTCATTTGAGTTTTGAGGTTTTTTCAAAAATTAT